>VXBB01023408.1:122807-201749 GCA_013399915.1 Illadopsis cleaveri
TTTTTTTTTTTGCTTATCCAGATATTCCATCTCTTCTCTTTCAGCCTTTCTGGTTGTCCTCTTGCTGACAAGAGCCTCAGAAACCTCATGGCTGCCCACTCTGCTGACCTCAAGTATGTTTGTGCTCAACTTGGAACTCCTTTGTTTTCTTTATTTCTATACTTTTTTTCTCTCTTCTCCCTTCCTCCCCCCACACCTCTTGCTCTGCTTTTGCTTTTCCATCCCCTCCCTTCTCCTTTCAAAGAGCTGATCAAAACCTGCCTGCGAGGAGCTCTGGTGGAGTCCAGCTTCCAGCTGCTGCATTGAAGAGGCAATGGCATGGAGGAAGGATAATTTTGGGGAAGGGGCAGATGGCAAAGACTGGAAATAACCTGGACACCTGGCAGGTTTCCTCTGGGCACTGTAGACATGTTATTTTCTTTTTCACTTGGCATCTTTTCCCAAGCTCTTGTTGCCTAGTTTGGGCCATAACCCTTTCCATTTAACGTTTTTGTCCATCTCAAATAATCCAAAGCCTGGATTTATTTTTGGGTAGAGACAGAGCTGGGAGCTCACTGCCAGCGCACAGCCAAGCCAACTCTTTTGGAGAACCTGGGGTGCTATTTTTATGCTGCTTTTTAGGGGCTGTTTGGGATATAGTGAGAGAGGTTCCTCTTCATTTCCATGATTTGTGAGGGAATGAAAGAGGGAGTGAGCAAATGCTTGGTGAGGCCAGATGCTGAGCCAGTGGTCAAGGGCTCACAGAAATCCAAACTTTGCCATTCCCATTGCTGCTTCTGAAGGCAGGAACCTGGTTCTGACATTTTCATTCAGGTATTGTACTCTGAATCCCATATTCAGCTTTGCTGCTGTCTTCTCCAAACTCCTCCTTTTCAGTAGGAGCTTATTTTTCACAGGTAGGTTTCCCAAATGTTTTTTTAGGTTGTCTTCCCTAAAGAAAGGTGGAATTTTATTTATTGGGGAGACTCCACCTCTCCACCCAATCTGCATCTCTGGGGTAAATCCCATTGTGAATTTTTTTCATCATCTCATTCATGGGCCCAGCCTATCCTTGCAGGCTGAGTCTCCTCTGAGTTCCCAGCTTTGCTGAATCCAGTTTTTGGATCATTTAGACACTGAGCTATTCATAACTACAACTAAGGAGCCTCCACTGAGAGTAAAGCCTCATGAAGGGCTTCACATTGCACAGGGCCACCACGAAAAAACCCCAAAAGTGCTGTGGCCTGTGTGCAATCAGGGGTTTCTGGAGCCATGGGTGAGCCAGTGGCAGCCCCAGTGGTCACTGAGGTCATTGGAAGAGTCCCAAATCCCTCTGTGGGGCCTCCTGGACTTCTCTGTGCCCCACCACCAGTGTGGTGGCTGGTGCCAGGAGAAGTGTTAGTTAACCACCTGTTCCTTATCACAGAGGTGGACAAAGTGGCAGGATTGGTTGATATTAATAGAATTTGCTGGTGAATGGCAAGGACTGCTGTGATTAGTGCTAAGTACACTTAATCAAGCACTATAGACCATACACATTTTGAAAAGACCTCTTCAAAGAGCTTTGCTGAACTGGTGTTTCTCCAACAGTTTGAAGGAATAGCCAAGTGATCAGACAATTAGTGTTAAAGATGTTAAAAGCTCTCAGGAGCAGTGGCCATTCCCAGTAAGGGCCAGACAAAAAGCAAACAGGCTCATTCCTGAGACCGAGCATGGTGCCCAGCCTCGCTGTGCAGCATCCTGTGTTCCCCTCTGGCATCCAGTGTCAGTGCTTTTTATCAAAATTCTGTGTGAAAAATGAGACTTCTGGCCCAAAAACACCTTGTTGATATTATTTCCTCAAATACCACTTTTTTTGCTATGTCCTGGTGAGGATGGGAGCAGAGGAGGGAGGAAGGGATTTTGGGATGTTATAGATTGCACAGTCACAGCTTTTCAGAACTCCAGATAAGACCATGCCAGTGTTTCTATTATAAATTCTATTTCAGGGGTTAATATCCCTGATATAAAAAAAAATAGCTCCAGGCTGGAACACGCAATAAAAGGTCTCTGTTGGTATGATTTGTCTCCAGATAATTAAAAATAAAAATCAAATTACTTCTCTCTCCTCTTTAAAAATCCTGAAAGGAAGAAAGAGTTTGGTGTTAGTGTTTTCATAATATCCTCCCACCCTGAAGCTAGAACAACAGAGAAATAGTTTTGCTTTCTACTGTAACAGTGTCGAGCTGGGGAATATCACAGTCATCTCCCAACCCTGTAATTTCTAAATGAGTTGAAGAATTTGAACCCCCCATTGAGGTCCTGCTGGATGTGTCCTGCTCTTACTGCACCAGACCTATGTGCACTTAGGTTTTCCTGGCTCTGAGCCTCCCTGTTACCCCTCTAGGACCAGGACATGTCCCTGCTCTCCTACTCGAGGTGAGGTGCCAATTTTTTTTTTTTTTGCCAATGGAGTTTATTCAGTGATCTGCAAATGCCAAAGTTTCCCTTGGAGCTGCTGCAAAGAGGAGAATTTTGATATTTTCTGAACAAAAAAGGAATACTTTTTTAAAAAAAGCTGTTTTCCAAGCTGCCAAACTAGTCACCTGTGGAAACCACTGCTCCACTGACTCTCAGGGGGCAGAGCAGCAGTGCACAATCACAGAGTAGTTTGGGTTGGAAAGGACCTTCAAGGCCAAACCTGCAGTGAGCAGGAACATCTTCAGCTACACCAGACAGAGTTGGACAGAGCCCTGTCCAACTTTGGGGAAAGCATCTGGCCTTTCCCAAGGGCCCTCACCCCAGGGGCTGCCCGTGCATCACCACGTGTCCCATCGTTTCACTGGCTTGTCCCGGAGACACCAACCCCTGCCCTGCTGCAGGAACCACCCAGTGACCCAAACCAGGCACTGGTGGCTTTAAAAACAGGGACAGGGACAGTGGGGACACCCAAAAACCCTCCCCCGAGGAGAAGGGGCGCTCTGCAAGCTCGTGGATGTGCCCTGAGCTTTGCTCGCTCTGTTTAGAAGAAGCAGCTGAGCATCTCCCTCCGGCCCGGCGGCAGCACCGCGGATTTCCTCCCCACACCCTCTCCCCCGGCCTTAATCACTTGACTCAAACAGCCCTGGCTAATTGGCAGGCTGGCGTGCACATCCTCTGCACACACTCCTCGCCTCTCTTCCTTGTCCCCATGACAACTTTTATGTCCGCCGCGTCACCTACGGCACTGGGAACAGATCTTTGTGCCGCGGTACTTTACATCCCCTCGCCGCTCTCGCTCTGAGCCCTTAATGATGTGGTGCTTAACTCGGGCCATTATCTCCGTGCCGCCGGGTGGGCTCGCAGCCCCCGCCAGCCTTTGTGCAGGTTTGGGCGATCACAGGAGCGATCCCGAGCCTTTGCTGGAGAGCGCTGGATGCTCACCTGGGAGCTCAGGATGCGCCTTCAAAGGGCATTTGGTAACGCAGCTGCGGGGGACGGAGGGGCAGAGGCTGCACCAAAAGCTGCTGTGTGGTGACCCGGTGATCCCCAGCCCTTCACAGGCTGTCCCCCTGCTGTCACCCTGTCCCCTGCCCATGGCGTTGTGGAAGGAGGGGACTCAGGGCTAACCCAACATTTTTCCTCCTGTTTCTTCATCATTTTCCATCAGGATATTGGCCAGTTTTGCACTCTGCAGACCCTCCTGCCATGGGCTGCCTGTTTGCCCTCCCTGAGATTGTGCTCCCCATGTTACCCAGACCTGAGCCAAAACCTTCTCTTGGTGGTGGCCATGGTGGCCCTGCTGTCCAGAGCTGTCAGCTCTTTTTCTGGTTCCTTGTGTCAGCTTAGCTCCATCCTGCTGGCCCTGGATGGCCCATGCCGTCTCCTTCTGCCTCCCTCAAGATGACAAACACTGTCCTGGAGGGGTATTTTAGCTCTTTATCAGCTCCTGAGCTGTCCCCTTCACGAGGGTGGGGACATAGGCTGGGACCTGTGTCCCCTCATGGGAGAGCAGCCCCCAACATGGCACAGATGTTCCTCTCCAATGTCACATCGTGCAGGGCTGCACTGACTTCAGTACCACGGATGTCACAGACCAAATCCTGTCCTTACAGAGGGGGAAGGGGCAGGAAGGATAAACCTGCTCCTGTGTTGACAGTGCCCAGATTTCTTTTTGAGGAGAGCTGTCACAGTGTGGATCCCCTGCTCGTGTCCCCAGGCTAATCCAGGCCTCCCTTGCCTCCGCAGGTGCCCTACTCCTGGTTGTGATGGCTCTGGTCACATAACAGGAAATTATGCATCGCATAGAAGGTAAGATCTTCCTTAAATTATTTTCTCTCTAGCCTTTTTCTGTGTTGGTTTCTCTCTCTCTCTCTCTCTTTTTTTTTTTTTCACCCTGCAGTGGGCAGAGTTTTAAAGTTTTGAAAAAAACATTAATGTTTCTGACAACTGAAGCCTATTTTCATCTCTTTAATCTGACTTCTTTTTTTTTTTTTTCTGATGTTTCCAGCATCTGATTAGAAGCTCCTTTCAACAGAATAAAAGACAAAGGGTCAGATTTTAGCTGATGCAATGTTCCTGTTAATATTGCTACCTATTTATGACTTCTATTATCACTTTAGAACATTAATAGCTTAGATCTCAGCCTTCTGTTTCAACAATTCCATTAAACATTGCAGGCTGTTAGCAGATATCTTCTTATCTAGACACCATTAATTACTGTCCATCTCCCTCAATTTTTTGCTATTTTTTTTCCTTCTGACTTCTCCTCGTGATGTGAAGCTGCAAAACGAGAGAGATCAAAAACACTGTGCCAAATTCAAGGGAAAGATGACTGAAGCGGGGGAATAGCAAATGCAGAGATTCTGCCAGTGAGACAGGCCTTTCTTCTCTTTTTAACCACAGTCTGTCAGGCTGCCCTCGTGCCAAGAAAAGTGGGATCAAGATCACCCCGACAAAGGATGATAAAGAAGACCCAGAGCTGATGAAGTAAGTCTGGAAGTAAAGCCTGGACAGAGCTTGTCACAGCACCCACCCCACATCCCCCCTCGCTCACACTGCTTTGAGCATCCTCTACCAAAGCTCTTTGCTGTGTTTTGGTGTTGCAATTTTGATATTTGCTGGAAAAATGGGGTGGTAGGGAGGCGATGGTGTAGTTTTCTTGCAGATGTGAAAGGTAGGTTGGTAGGGCACAAACAATTCCTCTGCTACCTGTACTTTATATAATTCCTGGAAAACCATGCCAGTGTTGTAAATAAGGATAAAATCCCACTGTCAAGCCAAATATTGCAGGGTTTTGGGAAGCAATGGGCAGGCAAGGGCTGATGGACTGGCTTAACTGCCAGGAGCACAGCAGAAGTAGAACCTACCCAGCACTGAGTTGGGTCAGGATCTGGTAACTGTGAATAAACTGTGCTTTGTGGAGTATTTGCCAGGGCAGAATATTTGAAGTGAACTGAATAAACCTCTCTCTGCAGCCTCAGGCTGAAGTTTTCAAAACATCCCAGGGGGGTTTATTCCTGTGGGGAACAGAGATTTGAAATTGCTTAGTCCACCTCAGGAGTTTTCATGAGCTGTGAAATCCATTTGTCCTGACTTTTAGCAAGTCTGAGCATCACAGGCTCAGCATGTGGGGTCTGGCATCTGAATCTCCTTACACAGCTACAGGACATGAAAAGCACTCACTCCAGGACCCTATTTTTTTTTTTTTTTTGTACCTCAGAGCATCTCCAGCCTTTCTGAAGCCTGTACATTCACTCAGCAAGTGCAGGTGGAAGGGGGCAAAAAGAAACATGGAAAAAATTATCAACAACTTCCAAGAGTTTCTCATTGCCCATGAGCACTGGCATATCTGTCCAAACCCCTTTGGCTCAGCAGACTGTCTCCAAATGGATCTTTTCTAAAAATATTTTACTCCCAGGGCAGGTCTTGCTCTCACAGAGGAGCAGAGGTGGATGTGCCCAGGTTTTGGTCTGGAGCAGAGGCTGAGCCAAAGCAGGGCCCAGCAGGGGTGGAAGAACCCTGTGGGGGCCGTGGGAAGCTGGGATGTGCCTGCTGGGGGAGAAGGACCTTTCAGAAAAAGATGATATTTGAGCCATCTGCTCTGTTCTTCCTCTTCAGTCTACAGGAAGGGAAGCCTCCCAGTTAAATGAGCCGTGTGATAATTAGCAGGAGTTAGCAGAGTTTATTAAAAATTAAGCAACCTACTCGAGAATCTGCAGGAAAAAAAGCCTCTTTTGGCTCAAATACACTGAATTGCTGGTGGTGTTGCAATGCTGTGCCATTAACCAGTGGCACAGGGGAGGAAAGGGCAGGCAGCAAATTGGAAATGTACAACTGCTGGCTGTTGTACCTTTGTTCTCACCATGGCTGGAGCCCCCAGCTGGGAGGTCACCCCTCTTTGTGGTTTCCCCAGGGACACCTGGCCTGTGGGGCTGGGGAAGCTGTGGTTTTGTTCATTTGTGTTTTCCCCATTCAGGGCAGGACAGGGCAGGAATGTGCAACTGTTTTTCCCCAGTGTGGTTTCTCTGCACAGAAATCACTTCCCAGTGCAAGGAGAAATGAGTTTTTATGTGGCTGGTTTGTTATGGGGAACACAGGGCGGGCTGGCAGGACACCCAGAGCAGAGTGAGGGGCCCCACCAGCACCCTCACCAGGGGCTGGGTTTCTCCTAGTCCACCCTAAAGATGCAAACACTGGGAAGATAAAGTTGCCAGAAATCATGTAACTGTTCGGGTTGGAAGGGATCATAAATCTCACCTCATTCCAACTCTCTGCCATGGGGTGGGACACCTTCCACTAGACCAGAATTCTCAAAGATCCATCCAGTCTGGCCTTGGACACTGCCAGGGGTGGGGCATCCATAGATTCTGTAGGTTCCAGGCTGCAAATGGGGTTGGAACACCACCAGAGCTGGATTTTCTGACTCCTAGAAAGCTGCTGCCATCCACCCCCAGACAGGTCTTGGTGGAACCATGGGCATGAGTGCAGGAAATGTGGGATGGGCTGTGAGGGTCTCTGCAGCAACAGGAGGTGAAAGCATTCCCTAACATCCCATGGCCCAGACAGCAATCCCCCTCTGTTCCAGTACACCCAGGAGGAGAAGAAGCTCCTCTGATATGTGCAAAACAACTTGGCCCAACAATCCCTGGCTGGTGCCTTCCCCCAGCCTGTGGAATTGTTTGTCCCACCACCCACAGCAAGGTGTGCCTGGGGTGGGTTTATGTTAAGCAGCTTTGGCTCTAAATCCTTCCTCTGTCTGCACCGAGCTCCTCTTGGAACCCGGCCGAGTTTTGCACATCGTCACAGAGGAGAAAGTCATTTAGTCCCTGTTGTTTGTGCTGTTCATCCTTCAAGTAATTTGCTGCAGACGTGATTGAACAGATCACCTCAACCTTCAGCCCAGCCCATAGAGAGGAAGCATCCACAGGTGTCTAATTGATCAAACGCTACTGGTGCTCCCATTAAATAATAATAATGTAAAAAAAAAAAAACTTTAAAATATGTCCAAGACAGCTGTTTTGTGCAATAAGGCTCTGGTTTATTTTTTTAACAATGAAAATGTAATAAAAGTTAAATTAACGGTGTAAAATATGTAATGGTTGGGCTGTAACGGCTGCATATGAAATGCTGGGGTTTGTCTCTTTCTCTCTTGCTCTTCCCCCCCTCTCCCCCTTCTCCTTTTCCTCCTGAGGATTCAGTAATTTGCTCGTGATCATATAAAAGCAATGATGTTATGAATTTACTGAGGATCCTGCTGGCAGGGATATTATAAGTGAATTGTGCTGCATTTGCAGCTGATTAAAATCGAGATCAGCATTTTTCAAATTATCTTGGGAAAAGGCTGGGTGTAGGGCCCCCCCCCTCCTTTTGCTGTCATCTCCCTTTTGTGTGGAATGTAAACAATCAGGGCAATAATTTCTGCGGTGAAACGCAGCTTGCGATTTTCAGGAGCGGCTCCATGAATGCTTTTGCTGGAGAGCCTCAAAGTCCCTAATTGCTTCCAAACTGAGGACATGGGGGTTATTTTTGTCATTTCTTACCTCCTTCCACCTCCCCCATTTTTGAGCAATCTCCCTTGAGTAATAAACTTTTAGCTGTATTTATAATTGACAAGCATTTTTAAAACAAAGGCAAACCACAGCAGAAACCCTGATAGATACTGGGCTTGTAGGATGGCTGAATTTAGGGGGAATGCCATTAGGTGAGGAGGGAGGAAAGAGGTGCCTTTTAGAGAGCCACTCATGTGCTTGGCAGCAGCACAAGTTCTGTTGGTGCTTCCACAAGGCTCCTCACACCTCCTGGGTGTTTCAACTGGCCATAAAGAGGCAGAGGTCTGGTAAGGGCAGGGTTCGTGTGCTGCCTTGATGATAATTCCCACTTTATCCCTCAAGAGCGTGGGTTGATCTCCCCAGAGAGGCAGGATGCGAGCCAGGAGGAGGAGGAGGAGGCAAGCAAGGCCATGCTGTGGCTGCAGGGGGAGTGATGGCCCAGTGACTGGTCCTGTCTGATGGGGTGCAGGCTCAGAAACCCCTGGGATGCCCTCCTGGCAGGAACAGGACTGCAGCTCTTTGTGCACAGCCTGAACAGCTCCTGGCTCAGGGACTGCCTCCTGGGGAGGGCTGTGTCCCCAAGGGCACAGACAGTGCTCCTGTACTGTGTTTGCTGTGCTGGTGTAGGGTGATAAGAGATGAGCCTGGGTTCATCAGCAGTGACATAGGGCAAAGCCAGCAGTCTGTGTGTGATGGTTCAGTGTGAGTGTCAGCCTTGGGGTACATCAGAATCCCAAGTCAGGCAGCCCAACCTGCCCAATCTGTCCCCAGTGAGGCCCCAAATACTTGGTTTCTGACACCACCAGGACCTACTTTTGCAGCCTGTGATGTGACCTCCACAGACTTCCCTCCTGCAGAATTCTCCTTGACTCCCTTTGGCTCTCTCGAAGGAGCAGTCGTGACTCTTAATTTCCCATCTGCTATTTCCATCAACCAAGAAATCTCCCCTGTAAACTCCAGACGAGACCCAAATGCAAATACTCCTTTCCCAGGCTCATCCCTGTTCATCAGTAATTCCCTCATAGCTTTATTCCTTCCCTCTGTTCCTCCCTCTGGATTGCTGTGCTGTAACTCTGGGTGGTTCCCTGTGCGCAGATGTTGTCACGATCCGCTAATACAAGCGGGGGTTGTGATGGTTCGTTTATTGATCTCAGAGTGCAAAGGCCACAAGAAAACTACAGTTTTAATCAAAACAATGCACCTTTATTGAGTGCCCACAGCATGGTAATGCGATAGAGGAGAAAGGGAGAAAGAGAGAGAGAGAGAAAGAAGAGAGAGAGAGAGAGGGGAATAGCTATCAACAGATGAGACGAAGTCATCGTGGCCGTCCGCCAATAGATCTGTCTTCTTCTGTGGGGAGATCTCCAGTTTTGGTTAACCTAGGGAGTCTCTTCATAGTCTTTCCAAAGTGACAGGCAGTTGGCCAAAAGGTGGGGAGATCGGTACGAGGTCCATTGAGGGACAGGTACAGGACAGGCCAGTTTGGCAGCAAGCACAGCCAGCCCACCATGTCCTGCCCATTGTTCCTACACGGGTTCCCATGGGAATGCATGCCAGTTCCTTGGTCCAGCGAACACACCTGCAGGCAACACTTGGCAGATGTCCCACCTCAGCCAGGCCAGAGCTCCTGTGTTGGGGTTTGAGGGTTTCAGTCTTTGTCCTTGGGGTTTCAGTCTCTGTCCCTGAGGACGGTCATGAGGCAGATGAGGGATCTTTGGACCGTCTCTTGCAGGTGCCCGGTTCCGGGCTGCGTGGGGCTGGGACACATCAGCGGCAAGTACGCGTCGCACCGGAGCGCCTCCGGCTGCCCCCTGGCCGCCCGCAGGCAGAAGGAAGGATCCCTCAATGGCTCCTCCTTTTCCTGGAAGTCCTTGAAGAATGAAGGCCCGACCTGCCCCACCCCAGGCTGTGACGGTTCTGGCCATGCCAACGGGAGCTTCCTCACTCACAGAAGGTAAATCCCGGGATTCAAGGTGGTGTGAGTGTGGTGATTTTGGTGTGGATGAACCTACCCACCCCAAGATGCTGCTTGAGCAGTGTTCAGCTCCTCGTGTGAGGTTCAAGTACTGGTGTTTTTGATGCTGAGTTCAGCCAGGTTGAAGTTTACTGAATGGAGGAAATGTGTGGTTGTTTTAATATTCACAGAATCACAGAAAGGTTTGGGTTGGAAGGGACCTTAAAGATCATCTCATTCCACTCCCCTGCCATGGGCAGGGACACCTTCCACTATCCCAGGGTGCTCCAAGCCCCATCCAGCCTGGCCTTGGACACTTCCAGCAATGGGGCAGCCACAGCTTCTCTGGGCAACTCTGGCCTCACCACCCTCACATGGAAGAATTTCTTTCTAACCTCTAATCTAAATCTGCATGCTGGAACAGAATTTGAGCACCACAAATAGGAGTTTGGTGCCCAAGACAACCAGACTCATCTCACCCTCCTCACCTGGCGCACCTCCTCTTTTAGGAAGCAATGTGTTTTTAATCTTTGCTTAAAGAAAATTGCTCTCGCTCTATAAGTGGGGCGTTTTGTGGCATTATTCATAAAGCAATTTCCTCTGTACCATAAAAAGCTTTTAGAAGAACTGTCTCGCAGCTTGAATTCCACCAAATGGCACATGCTCTTACGTTGGGAACATAAGCACCTATAAATACTGAGAATTTATGAAACCCATTTTTACTTGTTTTCCAGTTTGTCAGGGTGTCCAAGAGCTACTTTTGCTGGGAAGAAAGGAAAACTCTCAGGGGATGAAATTCTCAACACAAAGTTCAAGACCAGCGATGGTAAGATTTTTCACTCCTCTGCCTTGCAGGTGTGTCAGGGTATTGAGCCCATAGATCTTTTACTTTTTAGACTGGGGAGTTTTCAGCTGAAATCTGGGCACAGATTTCAAGGACATCATGTACTTTGAAGACCCATTCCTTGTGTTTTCTGGGTGTTTATGGTGGCATTGTGCCAGTCTCACTCCTTGAGTCACACATTTTAAGGAAGCAACAATAAAGAAGGCAAAAGAAGTAACTCTGAAATTAAGATTTTTTTTTTTTTAAATAAATTCACTGGCATTTTTACAAAACCCTTGCAGTCATTCAGCAATTTTCACCTATTCAGGGCTTTTAATACTGAGATATTTCTGGATCTGGAATTTTGTTAGCGATGGCACTTTGCATTTCCAGTGCTATTACTGAGCTTTCTGTGGTATTTGACAAGGTTCAAGCATTAAACTTGATAGTTTGGAACCTATAAATACCTGCACTCCTCTAGAAATATTGCTTTATTTTATGGGCCTCGTAATTTCTCATCAAGACATGCATTAGTTTTTTAAATGGCACCATTCCAAACTCAGGATCGGAGAGAGTGACCTGATTGTTCGGGACAATCAACCTTGCCTGGTGTGGGGATGTGTTGGACTCCAACTGCTCTGCTGTCCTTTGCTTTTGCATTTACATATTGACCTGTTCAAGTATCACTGAACTGTGATAATAAAAATATTAATTATTTAAAAAAATAGAAAAAAAAAAGGCAGGTCAGAGGTACGTCCTATTTCGAGGCTGTAAAAGCCAAGGTGAGGACGGTGCAGGAAGTGTGGACTCAGCAGAAAGCCCAACACTTTTTCTTTTCCCAAGAGCATTTGTTGACTGCCCGTGACCTTCCCTCCTGCAGTTCTGGAGAACGATGAGGAGATCAAGCAGCTGAACAAGGAGATCAGTGAGCTGAACGAGTCCAACTCAGAGATGGAAGCGGCCATGGTGAAACTCCAGTCCCAGGTTGGTGTCTTGGGCCATGCACTCAAGCCCAGGGGTGCAGGGTGCTGGCGGGTGCCACTGGGGAGGGTTGGTAACCCTGCCGTGCTCCTTGCTCCACAGATCTCCACCATGGAGAAGAACCTGAAGAACATTGAGGAGGAAAACAAAATCATAGAGGAGCAAAATGAAGCCCTGTTCCTGGAGCTCTCAGGGTTGAGCCAGGCTCTCATCCAAAGTCTTGCCAATATCCGCCTTCCACACATGGTGAGAAACTTTGACAGCACTCAGCCCAAGCTGGTGTTATTGAGGGAGCTGTGCCAAACCCAATTCATGACTTTTCACAATTAAAGAGTGGGAGAATTTCTTTCCATACGCCTCTGTGTCCTTTATAAGATCAGTACTTTTCCCTTATCTCTGAAGCTTGCATTATATCTCCCTTTTGTTGTCATTTTCTGCTGATCTCCCTTTGTATCTATTGTTCTGTCTCATTACATCTGGGAGCACCATCACAAAATAGGAAACTTTATCAAGGGCACCCAGTGCCTTTTAGGCTAAGACAGCACAAGCAGAGATCAGGAGGGATTGGATTTCAACGTCAGAAAGATCTTAGAGCTCCTATTATAATGCAGGTAGTTTCAATTCAGTTTTGAATAGCTGGCAGCTAAAGAATAGCATTCTTAAAGGGAGTGTATTTTGTTTAATTTAAGAAGGTCTAACAGCCCACAGCATGTTACCATAGAGTTACTGAGAAATGAAAAGACTGCATTAAAATAGTAAAACCACAAAAGGCTATTAATTACCTTCTCTCTATTCCCAGGAATGTAATTACTGTTGTCAAAACCAGGTGTGTGGAGGTGGGGCTGGTGTTGTTGAGGAAGCTGTCCTCTTACAACTCATAAAGACCATTGCAATTATCAGAGGAATGAGCTTTTGATTTATTTTTTCTTCCATTCTTTTTTCTTTCCTTTTTCTTTTTTTTTTTTTTTTTTTGGGAATCCTTTTCATTGGGGTTTGTCTTTAAATTCGGGCTGGTTGGAGAGAAGCCATCCTCCAGCAGAGCAGTTTTGGATAGTATTCACCCAGCTGCCTAACTGGCAGAAAACCACTCGCTGAGAGCTTTTTTGTAAAGTGTTTGACACATAAAGGTCAAATAAACTGTTCAGCAAATATTTTTTCAAGGTTTCAGGCAACTCTAATTAAATGATGCCCATGAGACTTTTATGCCCTTTTTATTCCCGTTCTTTTTCTTCCTTCTCCCTCTCTTTTTTCCCCCATTAAGCCCAAGTTAGATACTTGCAATGCCTCTCAAAAGCAGAAGCTGTACTGCAGCAGAGAGCTGGGCTGGGCAGCTGTGAGCCCAAGGTGACCTGACTTTGCCTTTGGTTCCCTCCGTGATGTTTCAGCAGTCCTGTTGTCCTCCAGCCCTTCATTTCCATGCCTTAATTCAGCCTCCAGCCTGCACACACTTAACCTGGTGCTGTTAATAGCTCCACAAGGCCAGTGCATAAAATTAAGGACCTGGTTACGATCCGGCGGGATTAGGACGATGATGAGATTCCTGTAGATGCAGCCCTGCACACAAAAAGGGCTTTGATGTGGAGACCTTTGGCTGTCTGTACATACAGAGAATCATGGAATGGTTTGGGTCAGAAGAGACCTCAAAATTCATGCTGTTCCAGCCCTCTGCCATGGGTAAGGACACCTTCCACTAGACCAGGTTTCCCCAAGCCTGGCCTTCAGCATTTTCACAAATCCACAACTTCTCTGGGCACTAAAATACGCAGATGATTTATTGCAAAGTCTCTCATCCTCTTCCTGCTCTTCTACTAACACTTTTATTTGGCTTTTTTTTTTTCTNTTACACTCACATTTTTTTTTTTTTTTTTTTTTTTTTTTTTTAATGGCTGCAGGAGCCAATTAGTGAGCAGAACTTTGATGCCTACGTGAACACGCTGACAGACATGTACACCAACCAGGAGTGCTACCAGAATCCGGAGAACAAGGACCTGCTGGAGAGCATCAAGCAAGCTGTAAAGGGCATCCAGGTGTAGTGACATGGGATAGAGAGCAGCAAGCAAACAGACTGTAAGATGGAACTTCCCCTCCAAGTATTCAGGTTTACAAGTTAGAAAACTTGTTTAATGAATGAAAAAAAAGAAAAAAAAAAAAAGGACCAAAATGTAACCAAGAGGCCATTTCTGAGACATGGAACTGATCAAACTCAATGTTCTCGTTTACTTTACTTTGGACCTTCTTGAGAAAAGTGGGATTTTTTTCTACCTGGACCACGAGGTAGATCAGGATGGAAGGTTAAATTCTCCAGTAGGCTGTGGGGCTTGGTAGCAGGTGAAGAGCAGGCATCTTCCATGAGTTGCTTGCTCTTGCAGAATTGATCCAAGGGTTAAAATGTTACAAGAACAGGGTCTTGTCTGATCCAAGACTAGGGTATGACTGGCTTAAACCCCCATGTTGTCTATGGTCGTATGTCCAGATCACCTATTCACACACGAGTTATGTTCTGTGTTGCTACAAGTGCTGGAGCTGCAAGCTACCTGTAAATCTGAACCTGTGCTGGGCCTCCCAACCCCGAAGTGTTCAGATATCCACTGGGCATGGGAACTCTGAAGTATTATAAAGTAGCTTATTTTTATTTTCTGAAAGAAATCCGAAGAGCAGTTCTGGATCTCCAGTGGAAAGCGCAATGGAAAAAAGGTTCTCAGGGAAGCTTTTGGAGTTTGCAACTACAGTATTCCTTTGTCTGTCTTAAATATGAGAGTAGCTATTATGAATAGGCCAATTCCCGATATTTCAAACAGAAGAATTTCTTTAATGTGTCATGGTCCGGTGTATATGATTTTTTGGAAATCTGTTTGATGACAGTTCTGGTTCTTTTCATTATTGTGATCATCCCTACAGTGGCGCAGTACTGCCAGTCCAGAGATCATACATCAATGCCAGAGAACGGTTGAGATTGCAATGAACAAAACAAAACAAATCAAATCAAAAAAGAAGCAAAAAAACCAACAAAAAGAGAGATGTTAATTGATGGCCAGCAAAGTGCTTACTGTGAACCAGGAGTTGATTTCTTACACGTATCCACAGGGCAATGAGGATGGTTTGGTTTGGTGTTCTAGGATTTGTATGAAATCGCAGCTCAAGCGCCATTCTGCAACAACAAAAAAAAAAAAAAAGGGGAAAAAAGGAAAATAAAGAAGAGGATTCAGGTATTGGGAATTCTTCCAAAGAAGCAGTTGTAAGCAGCTGGGTACATGCAGCCCTCTGTGCACTTAGAGAACAACTCTGTGAATGTCTTTGGGGCGCTGCCCTGCAGCACTGCTCCATGGCCAGGGCTGGCTGTCATCATCCCACGGGGCTGCTCCCCACCTTGGCTCCCACCTGGAGCTCACTTCCTTCTCCAAACACTTCAGTGAGGCAAAACCCCCTGAGGGCCCCCAGCCTGGGGGCATCCCACATCCCATACCCTGCATCACTCCCGGCCATGGGGCAGGCAGGGCTGGGGAGGATCTTGTTGACTCCAACAAAAGGCAAGAGTGTGGTGTCATTTCAAGCTGAACCCTGCAGATATTTAGAGTATAATTCCCCATTTGGAGAAGCCAGTGGAAAGTCCCAGTGACTACCATGGCCACTGGATCTGGCCTGGAAGCCCATGAGTGGCTTGAATGGAGTTGTTCCCTGTGTTAAGTCCCATAGGGCAGTTTGCCTGTGGACTTGCTCCCATACTTAAGTGTTTGCAGGATCAGACTCCACGAGTTCACTTATTTTAGAACCCATTCCAAGTGCAAAAATACAAAAAAAAAAAAGGGAAAAAAAAAAGTATAAAATTTGAGGTGTTAAAAACACAATGTTCTTAAGATGTAAATAGAGTCCAAATTGATTGTGACTGCAATTCAGTTAGTATTTAAAAGTAGAGAAATTGCACTTACTGGAAGAAAGAGAAGAAAAAAAAAAGTAGTTAGTTTAATTATCCTGTAAATTATTTAATTTTGGCAAGATGTATGTAATTTATATTTACAACACCTTATGTTAACTTTTTGCTATTTATTTAACTTTTTTATTTATTAATTTTATACTTATTTTAAACTGGACACTGCACCATAGAAATGAAGATAAAAGAAGCAAAAAAAAAAGTTAAAATTTAAAACGTTTGACCATAAAATATGATATTCCAAAAAAAAGAAAAAAAAAGAAAAAACCCTATCTACAACTCCTACTTGTAATTTTGATGCAACCAAGTTATTTTTTATATATTTTGTTATTTATTCTTTTAATGATGGGAATTTTTTTAAAGATATTTTATAACTGAGACATTTTGATAATTTTTTGGTTTGTTTTTTTGTGGGGGCAGGGGCACTGGGGGGAAGAGAGACTTTTTCAGTTTTTCTTTTCTTTTTCATTCATATTGTTTCAGGCACTGACAACAGGAAATAAAAATTCTGTATTTATTATTTATTTAATATTTAAGTCGGGGAAAAAAAANTAAAATTTGAGGTGTTAAAAACACAATGTTCTTAAGATGTAAATAGAGTCCAAATTGATTGTGACTGCAATTCAGTTAGTATTTAAAAGTAGAGAAATTGCACTTACTGGAAGAAAGAGAAGAAAAAAAAAAGTAGTTAGTTTAATTATCCTGTAAATTATTTAATTTTGGCAAGATGTATGTAATTTATATTTACAACACCTTATGTTAACTTTTTGCTATTTATTTAACTTTTTTATTTATTAATTTTATACTTATTTTAAACTGGACACTGCACCATAGAAATGAAGATAAAAGAAGCAAAAAAAAAAGTTAAAAATTAAAATGTTTGACCATAAAATACGATATTCCAAAAAAAAGAAAAAAAAAGAAAAAACCCTATCTACAACTCCTACTTGTAATTTTGATGCAACCAAGTTATTTTTTATATATTTTGTTATTTATTCTTTTAATGATGGGAATTTTTTTAAAGATATTTTATAACTGAGACATTTTGATAATTTTTTGGTTTGTTTTTTTGTGGGGGCAAGGGCACTGGGGGGAAGAGAGACTTTTTCAGTTTTTCTTTTCTTTTTCATTCATATTGTTTCAGGCACTGACAACAGGAAATGAAAATTCTGTATTTATTATTTATTTAATATTTAAGTCGGGGAAAAAAACGAACTGTGCTCTTGTTGTATATTTATTTTGTCGTTTGTGTGTTGGTTATGTGATGACTGAGTACTTGTTTATGTGAAGGAATACTGTTAATATTTAAATAATAAAGAGTCACATTGAAAGTTATAGCAGGCTACATGTTATTCTGTGAAAACGAATACTGTGATCTACTTTCCTCAGGAAATGTATTTTGCAGACAGAACTTCCTTATGTACTGGCAGGGTTATTTCATAATAAAACCCAGTTCTGTTTGTGACTTTAGTTCCTATGGTCTTTCTTCGAGCTGCTGCCAATGTGTCCCACTGGGCTTCGTCCTTGTCCTGCTCTGTGGCTTGGGGGTGGTCAATGTGTCCCTGCTGACCTGAAGTTCTAGCCAGGGATTGTGCACCTCCCACCTGGCTCTTCCCACCTCCTAAGATGGGGATTTCAGGGGAATTCAGGTTTGGTATCTCTGAAGGCTTTGGAGAAAAGGAGCTCTCACCATCCAGCCAAGCAGATGCTTAAAATCCTGCTAGTGCTGTGATGGGAATCCTAAGTCCCAGGAAGGCTGGAGGCAGAATTCCTCTGGGCAGGACTTGCCCCCTGCACCCGCTGTGCTCCACATCCCCAGGAGTGCAGGAGCACCTCTGCTATGGAGACAGGCTGAGAGACCTGGGGGAGGGAAGAGGATGAGGATGAGGATGAGGATGAGGAAGAGGAGCCTCTTCCAGTGTCTTAAGGACATAAGAGTCGTTCTCAGGGAGGGACTTGGGGCAAGGGTGTGGAGGGACTGGACAAGAGGGATTGGATTCACACTGACAGAGGGCAGGGTTAGGTGGGATATTGGGAAGGAATTCTCCCCTGTGAGGGGGGTGAGGCTCTGGCACAGGGTGCCCAGAGAAGCTGCGGCTGCACGATCCCTGGAAATGTTCAAGGCCAGGATGGATGGGGCTTGGAGCAACCTGGGATAGTGGAAGGTGTCCCTGCCCATGGCAGGGGGTTGGAATGAGGTGATCCTTAGGGTGCCTTCCAAGCCCAACCATTCTAGAATTTCATGCTTTTGTGGTTTTGTGCTCCCACAGGTGGTGTGTGAGCAGAGGAGATGCCATTGGAAGCGGTACAGGAGATGCCAGCCCTGGGATGCAACACAGAGATGGACACCTTTCCCTCCTGGATTTCCAAAACAACTTCAAAAACTCTTTTTTGTCAACAAGATTTGTTCAATTGCATCAACCCAACTGTGATGTTCACAGATCGCCCTCCTGGAAGAACAGAGCCTTTTTCTCTGGTAAGAGTTTATGTTTTGAAGCTGTGGCAGTGAAGAGAATTTTTCACTGATCTCTGTGTTGGAGACATCATTTCTCAAGTTGCCAAAATTCAGTTTTGCTCTGCTGTAGCAGAGGTGAAATAAGGTAAATCATGTTAAGGCCATTTGGAGCTGTGTGAATTCAATCAAATGGGAATTTCAGGCAGGTTCATCATGAAGAAATTCAATTGTCTGATTAACTGAACTGAACTTCTCTGTCTGTCTCTGCATGGAAGCACAAGCACTGCAGGGTTACAGCAGAAGGAAGTGGCCCTACCACAGGCACGAAAGTGAAGGGGCAGAGTAAAACACAGCCAAAAAGGTAAGAACTGCAGTCAGAAAAATGTAGAGAAAAGTTTATGTAGAAGGAAGACTTCCTAAAGCCTTTCATAGAGCATATGCATGGTCATGGGTGTTCACTGGATGGTTTTTCTGCCTTCATTTACTGTCTGCAAGGTGTCCTGGTGCAGGACAACTGGCAGAAGCTTAAGACAGGCTTAGGATCCCTTAGCCAGTGGTCCCTGAGAATAAACACCCCCAGCAATGAGGACTGCTGGAGATAGAGCCCAGCTTGCACAGGAGCCCCAGGAACAAAGTCTCTTTGAGGCTTTGCTGGACTTAACTTGGAGCTGATGGGATTTTGTCCTTTCCTCACAGGAGGAAAAGGAGTCGGACTCATGTTCACCTCACCGGCTGGCACATTGTTTTCCTGAAGGGCACATAATTGTTTTATGGGGGTTTCGCTCGACCGAGCAGCTCCCTGTGCCAATATTTGATTATGATGATCGAGCTAATAGACATGCTCGCCTGTCCTTCCTTAACGAATTGGCTGAGCTGGATAATAGAGCACTCAGATTTGTGCTAAATTGCAGCTCAGGGAGCCATCGCTGGGAGATGTTATCTTCTCAGAACTGGCGTCCTTTATCGCAGGGAAGGGAATTGAATCGGTTTAAGATGGTACGCTGTCAGTTTATAGGTGTGCTTAGGAGAGCTCTAAAGCCTCCTCCAACAGGGTGTAGGGTGAGAGTGGAATGTCAGAGCAGAGTGGGCCTTGGGCTTCAAGGATGCCAGAGAAAAGATACTCGTCAGCATATGGTTGTCTCTAAACACATCGATAAACCATTGACCAACCAGAGTCATTTGGCCTGCTGATGCTGCTGTTAATTGTTAAAAGCTGCTAATGACCCAATCCTCCAGTGGTACCTTCCACTTGTCAGCATTGACCTAATCTCTCCCACAGAGGCGTTCCAGCCATGGCTTTCAGCTGTAAGCACAAAGCAGGGGGGGCTCTTTTCTAGCCTGGTGCATTTTTCTGATTTTTTTTCCCCTTGCCCCACAGCTCCTCTGAGGGAAGGCTCGAACCACCTCACCCTGCTCCCACAACCAAGGGGTCCTGAAAAACACACAGCTGGGTGATCAGGAAGGGGTTGCCTCATTCTCATCAGGCTACTGGGGAGAGAAAGCAACTTTGCTCTTCAGAGATGCCATTTAGCATCAAATTCATCCCCCTTGGGCCTCAGAAAGACAATGCCGAGGCTGGGGAGCAATGGGATGGGCTGGAGATGACACTGCAGCCAATAGAGCAACCCCGAGCTGGAAACTGCTCCAGCACAGCTTGGGTGGATTCAAAGGCTCTGGCCTGCACTTGTTAGCACACTCACTTGTCCTACACTTTTATGAGAAGATATATCCTGAAACGACTTCCTGCTTCGTACATAAGGGCTCGTGGGACTGAGGCTTTGGAAAGCATGAGGAGGATACACTCTTCAGACAAATAGCTCTTGTTATTCCAGCTGCCTTCATCACCATCTCTCAGTGGGATGAATAAACCAGCAACTGTTGTAAAAATGGTAGTATCTGTTTTAAAGACATTTTTGAACCTGTCAACAAGGAAGTATAAGAACCTTTGAAGCCTGTCTTCATATCTATGACTGCAGTGCTCTTTTGTTTAAATGACAGGGACTATCTGTGATGACCCAAAGAAACATGAGCCATCAAGGGGTAGAAAAAGGACATATGTTCTGCCTGAGCTTCCCCAGAAGAAGGGGAAGCTTATTTCCCTTATTTCCCTTATTTCCCTTATTTCCCTTATTGAAGGGAAATATAAGTTTGAATATCCTTATTGAAACTAGGATGTGCCAGAACTTTTCCTTGCCTCTTCCTTACTCACAACAAATCCCAAAGTCCACCTACACTGAGCATGAGGCAATGGTTGAATAGTTTGGACTCAAACAGGGGCTAACCTGGCCTTAGCACTGCAGGGAAGTTGGTTTTGATAAGCCAAGCCCAAGATCAAGCTCCTCAGGTTTTGCCATTTGTTAGAGGACTCCTTCTCAGGCTCCAACATTTAATAATCCAGCCTAACCATGCTGAGGCTGTTTAGCAATTAAATAACATAAATCCAGAAGCTAGATTAATAAACAGTCTGGTCTGTCTAGAGCAGTCTACAGGGTGGAGAGATAAAACTATAAAATATTTATTACCAGCTTGGGGATGAAGTCATTAATTTAATAACTACCCATTGCTTTGCTTCTTACAGTTGTTAGGAGTCTGAAGGTTGCAGAAGATTAGGTGGGAAACTTACTGCTTCCCTGCTGAGTGGAGCCTTTCCCATGAAAGCCAGGGCCCAGCTCCCATCTGTCACCCCATTACGTTCGGAGGTGGTGAATATATTATTGTGCCGCTTCCCAAAATAAAACAAACCAAAATTTCTGCTGGCCACATGGCAACCCTCTGCAGGATTTAATGAGGACACTGCCCTTTGTGCACGAGGCCACTTCCAACAGCTGTAGAGATGAAGGCAGGGGGACCCCTGACCACGCTCATGACGTGGCTCCCACAGCGAGCGCGGCCCTGGCAGCACCGCCACTGCAGGTGCCTTTGGGGACCAAAGCCTGGGCTGCCTCTTGTCCTGAGAGGTCGGGAGCACTGTCTGAGCCTCCCTCATCAAGGATTTCTCAGTGGGTCTTCACGTTTTCAGGAGAGGGAACAAGGGTATTAGTTGGGTCCCTGCTGTGGTTTGATATTGGGGAGCAGCCAGGACTTAGATCCACGCATCCGTTTTGCAGTGATTATGGCTGGAGCCCCCTGATGAGTGTGTTCCCCTGCTGACAGCTACAATTTGCAGCCATGCTGTAGCAAAAGTCATGGGGGGAGAGGGAGGGAGGGTGGCTGTGTGCCCTTGGCATGTTTTGTCGCTGGTTTTGTCCAGGGAAAGCAAAGACGTGCCAGCTGAGGGAGAGGGGTTTGAGCAGGAGTAGTGTGTGAGGTGGGACATCACTGCTGATGAGGGGCTGAAACACTGCTAATCCTCCCCAATGACTGCACTGACAGCAGAGGTAATCAAATTCCCTAAATAATTGAATCAAATCGTTAGCCCGTTTTGTAAAATAAATGAACTAAAACCAGGCACAGCCTGTGAACACCAACCACAGCATGGATGAACACAGGGGTGCAGCCACCCAACCCTGCTGGCCTGTGACTGCTGACTCCCTTGGGAGGGATCAGCCCCAGCAGCACTTGGTGTCACTCCTGTTCCCAAGACAGGCAGGGTAAACAGCTCAGGGGGTACTGAAGGGTGCTGGGGGGCTCCTGTTGTGACAGAGCTCAGCCACCAGCCTCCCAAGTGCCCCATTTTCCATGGGCATCCCTGATCCTCTTCCAGTCTTGGTGAGCTGCAGAGCCACAGGACTGATCCCAGGCAAAGCAGGAATGAGTGGGAATCCTGAATGAGTGCCTTGGGGAAGTAAGAAAGGTCAACAGGAGAGATGGTGGCCAGGGATGGAAAAAGGCACCTATGGTGTTCAGGAAAGAAAGGAAAACAACAGCTGTAAAATAGTGCTCTGGCTTCTGAGGCTCCCACAAAGGAGATTCTTGCATGAGGTTTATGGGCAGCTCAGAACAAACAAGTCCAAACCTGGGCGTCCAGGTACTGGAGGTGAGAAGCTCTGGATGGATGGATCTGCAATATCTTGGCCAAGAATTTGTACCACAAACAGAGTGAGATTTTAGGGGTACTTTCAGCAGAGTGGGGAGGAGAAGGAAAGAGAAAGAGAAAATTCTTGTGAATCACAACAGACCTGCAAGATATTTCTATTGTCACCCAAAAAGTATCAGAAAGGTTTCTGCAGGGCGTTCACCTCAATTTTTCTCTCACAGCAGACTAATTTGAAACTGTCAGCACAAGCATCTTTGTCCTGACCATCCTGTACTGCAGTACACATCCAGCACAGACAGGGCTAACTGCAGAGGCCCCACTCCAGTATCATGTCATCACATTACCCTTTCATTTCTCTTATCAATGCTGCCATTCAGTTCCGCTCCTTATTCCCAGCCCTTATCACAACGAGCCAAAAAAGTGCAGAACATCAGTCAGGAGGGGGAAAAAAAAAAACCCACCAGGTGAAATTCTGATTTTGTCAGCTAAAATAGTTTCTAGATGAGCTCTGCCCACAAAGAAGCTGAATCTTGGTGATTTAGTTGCCAAATTTTACATTTGCTCCCTGTCCCCCATCTCTCCTCTCAGCTCTGAGCTCAAAGTGGAGTCCTGACATTGCAAAGTGTTAATAGAATTAGTCTCCTGCTATAAACTGTTCACTGGGGCTTGTTAGCTCAATTGTTGATGCTAAATTCTTATCAGCAGAGCCACTTAAAAGAGCATTAATCAAGAAAGGCTGAACTCCCTGCCTGGGTCACAGAAATTTAATTAAATCCCGAGTAAAACTGGAAAATCATTTTGAAAAGAGAAGAGACGAATGCAAAATGTTTTTCATCATTTGATTCTGCATCTCCGCAGTTCAAACCCTCAGCTGTGATTTCAAAGGATGTTTTGCCACAGCAAAGGCTGAGGGAAACACAGAAAAGATTTTCCTCAGTGCCTCCTTTAATACAAGGTCCCGGTGCTCATCCAGGGTAAATGAAATATGAAAACCCACTGGTTAAGGCCTGTTAAGGACCTGCACCCACAAATCCAAAGGAGCAGAATGCAAGTCCAAGTTACACAGTGATCTCCTTGAGTAAGGTTCTGTTATGATTAGGGTTGTGTTACAGTTATTAATTTATGGATTTGCATCTATTTTCCATTTGTTTTGCGGAGAGTCTCATGCAACAAACCATTTATTTGGCAGATGCAGAGCAATATCAGTATTGCTATGACCTCGTGTGGGATATTGTGTGTAGTTCTGGGATGTCTCTTTGGAAAAAGGAAAGATTAATTTATCCTTGAACAGGTGCAGAGAAGGACTGGCAGAGTGATTAGCAGAACTGAGATCCTATCTTAGGAGAGGAGATTAAAAGAGCTTGGCTTGTTTAGCCTAGAAAAACAAAGGTTAAGAGGGGATATGATTACTTTTCATAAATACATTCAGAGTGGGAGGAAGGGAAATGATTTATGTTAGAGGATATATGGGTGGGAGGATCAAATAAGACACATCTTGGCCAGGAATAAATTTCCACTGGAGATTTGAAGATGTTTTCCTATTGCTGGAGGAGGGAGGTTTTGGAAGGGCCTTCTGAGCAGGATGGATGTGCCCCCGTGGTCTTTGAGGGGACAAATGTGTCTGGCTCAGCCTGACCAGTGAGTCTGCAGGTGGGACACGTAGGGCTGCCAAAGGCAAAGAAGTGTGGTATGGCTGCCATCTGATGGCACTTTTATTATTTATAAATCCATAAAACCCATTGATTTTATTTAATCCATGAATCACTTGAAAGATCCGGGAATGGTTTTCTTCCTCCATCAATATGAAAAGCTCAATTTCTGAGATTTTTATTAGGGAGCTGCCTCCTAAATCATGCCAGATGGGCCACAACGAGGCAGCAGAGGGACAGGACTGAGAGCTGGGCTCACTGGTGCTCCTGGCAGTACCAAGAAGAGATAAAACACCCCTCTGCTACATGTCCCCACAGTCAGGGATGTCTGGGGACACCTTCTCCCACTCTCAGCCAGGCTGCAGTATCTCCTGGCTGCCTTCCTTTGATGACACACTTAAGTGAGATGAATCCAGGGCTTTAGGAGTCCTTTTTCCATGTGGCACTGGTTATGTGCGGTGCAATCCAGTGGAAATCAAGACATATGTTCTTCCTCTTGCTTCAGCAATTCCTCACAGAGCCCTGAGATGAAGTGAGGCAAGAGGACATAGACACACACACACACATACACATCTATATACATAAATATAGAAATCCTTTGCATGGGCAGGAGGATCTCAAGCGATTTGCTGTCAGTGTGTTAATATTAGTTCTAGTGTAAATGCATATGTCTGCATGTATTTGCATATATGCTCATGTGTGCATATGCATATATAGAATATTTGCATATGAAAGGGGTATAGAGCCAAATTGACCACAGAAAAGGCAACACAGCATATTTTGCAAAATGAAAAAAAAAAAAGGTGAAAATATACCCCCATGATTTAATGCTCCCCCAGCTCTTAATTTATGTGAGTCCTCCTGTCACTCACTAATTACCCTGTTGACTTAACCAGCCATCTGTATTGCCAGGCTGCAGGTCAGCTCAGTCTGCTGGGCCCTGATCTGGAGGATAAAATGCATTTCTTCTGTTTGATCTTCCAAATAAATGAAACCACTTAATTTTTAACTCAGCATCACTAAGAGTTCAGAAGTTAATTCATGCAGACTGTTGTTTTGAAAACATTTATTAACGAAATTGGTCTTAAAAAAACGAAGGTGGAAACTGTAAAACACGGGGAAATAAAGACAAGGAAAACCTTGGCTTCAGCTTGGCCTTGTGAAAATTGCTCGTTCTCAGTAATTATCTCAGCTAATGAAGGATGGAGACTGATTCTTCCTGGTAAGACTATGGTTGCTGAGAGTAGGGAGCTGTGTCTGTGAGGGACCCTGCCCTGTCCCAGCCCTGGTGGAGATGCTGAGGTGCCACCTCCGAGCCTCGCGGCAATGCCTGTACTGCTGGGGACACCTTGTGGTGCACGGCTGGGACACAAACGCTGCCATTTAAGTGCCACCAGGCCCTGCTTTCCTTATCCTGCTTTGCTTTTTCCACTCTCAGAACATGCTGGGGCTGTCTGAGCCAGGGGCAGCTGCCCACAGGCGTTTGTAGACAGGAGAGAGTCACTGATCTATTGCTGACTGTAACTCCTGGCTCACAAAGCCCCAGGGAGCTGTAAGGAGGAAAGGAAGGACTTTGTACAGAGCAGGGAAAGAAGAAGCACAGAGAATCAGCAGCTGGAGACACGTGGAATGATGAAACACCCAACCAGTCTTTTTTTCTAAATGTGGGGATTTTCGCAATATTTTGAGGATATTTTTGGTATCCTCCAGGGCTGGAGNGTAAGGAGGAAAGGAGCAGGGAAAGAAGAAGCACAGAGAATCAGCAGCTAGAGACACGTGGAATGATGAAACACCCAACCATTCTTTTTTTTTCTAAATGTGGGGATTTTCGCAATATTTTGAGGATATTTTTGGTATCCTCCAGGGCTGGAGCCCCGTGCTCTGACACCCATGGAGGTGTTTTCAGCCACAGCTACATTCTGGAAGAAAAGAGATGGGGAAAAGCTGCCAGGGGAGGAGAACCAGTGGGAAGCTGGGCATGAGCCCATGGAGCAGTGACAGTGACAGACACGCTGTCTGGGCACAGCGTCGCACGAGGGATTTGGGCCACCTTCAGCAGAGACGTGCAGGAGTCAGAGGTGCAGAAAACAACCTGTCCCTTGGGGATGACCCTGTCCTTTCAGCTGCTCCCTCCCCGTGGCTGTGCTCCTGACATGTTTGGGATGCAGGCAATGAGGTGGGGACATGCAGTGGGTAAATATCCTCCCTGTGTGTCTCTCCCTGTCATTCTCTGTCTGGAAACAGGAGCTGCAAGCCTCACTGATCCAGGAAGTTTAAGGCTGCTAGGAGTCATGAATACACCCGGGAGGGGACAGTGTATTTGGGAATCCCTAGAATACTCCTCCGGTTCTTACTGGGCCTCCTGAGGACTCCTTCCTGCCAGAAAGAGGCAGAAGCAGTTCTCTCCTCTGCCCCTGCGAGCCCTCTGCTGACAGCACAGCTGCTTTAGCAACAACTGCAATTTTTTTTTTTTTAACCCAGCTTTTATTTTACCAATTTTTGCACACAAAACCCCCCCCCAAAAACCCAAAACCCAACTGCTATTTTCCAAGTGATTCCAGCAGCAAAAGGAGCAGATGCTGAATGGGATCACACGTGCAAGGAGTTTGTGTGTCCTGCGTTTGCAGTTTCCAGTGTGTTGCCATTATCCCTGAGCATTCTCCCTGTGAAAGATGAGGAGAGTGCAATCACCACGGCCTGTTTTGGTTGAATCAGCAAGGAGGAGTTTCAGAGCTGGCTCTCCACGAATAATCCCATTCTCCCAGGCAGCTGTCTTCTGCAAAATGAAAGTGCAGACATCTACAGTATTACCCTGCGCCTGTTTGCAGAGTCTGCTGTTATCACGTTAATGAAGGGAGCTGAGATAATCACCTTAAAGCATAAATAAATCTCGGATGCTGATTCACTTTCTCTTATTTGAGTCTCATTTACCAGGGTAATTCTTATTTTTTTTTTTCCGCTGCAGGCTTGTTGTGTCTGCCAAGACAGCTTTTTTTTTTTCACAATTCATCTCCAGAGAACTTGAATTAAGAGGCCTCTTGTCTTCTTGCAGTTATTCCTTCTCATTTTGCAGCCATATGAAGTCCTAGATCCAAGACCAGTCCAGACAATTTTATTTCATCTGCAGCATCAGCAAATCCTGGGTGGGTCACTTACACATGAAAACAAACACGCCCTTTTAGAGGATAATTTATCTCAGTCCTAGACAGGTGACAGGAGACACCTTTCCCCCAGGTCACTGAAGGAGCTCACACGGGTGTGTAAAATTTAAATTCTTGGCCTAACACTCAGTTATGGGACAGGGATCCCTCATGAAATAATTGGCATGTCAGATATTGTGAAGTTTCACAATATTCCGTGTTCCCTTCAAGCCCCAGCCCTTGGCATCAGGAGAATCTGCATCTCGCTTATTTATCCCTCAGTAAATCCACATCTGGCATTTATGGTTGCAGGAAAAAAAAAAATAAATAATCTGAGCATGTGATTAAGGCCATTGGCTCAAAATGAAGAATATCAACCAGGACACAGCACTTTTTTTTTTTTTTTTTTCCTGAGTTCCCATGATTTTTTCCCAAGCCTGACTAATGACACCAGATCATCTGGTGCTGGCCGGGCTTCACAAAGGAGGTTCGGCTGCTGTGTCTGTGCCAGCAGCTCACTGGCATCCCCCAGTGCCTCGCTCCCTGCATCCCTCCCGCATCCCGGGATGCCCCGATCCCACCAGGAGCTGGGACAAGGCGCTGCCACTGCGCGATCGCTTGCACCAGGACTGGGACAACTGGGACAACTGGGCCATGAGCTGGAGGAACAGGTGTGGAGATGAAGCCTCGTGCTGGGAACAAGAACTTTGGGAAGGGCAGAGAGTCCGGGAATGGGGGAAGACATCCATGCTGCGATGGGGAAATGTTCCCAGGAGCTTTGAGATGGGAAAAACCAGAGCCGCAGCCTGTGTCTGGCCTTGGTACGTTACACTGAGTGTGCTTGGCAAGCCTTTGGTAGCGGGGTGGCATCTGGAAGTCGCTGGAAGTTTTCCCCGTATCTGATGGAGCCAATTTCAGCCGGCTCCATTCCCGGGACTCCCCTTCCAGAACCACGCGTGGTACAGCCCTGCCCCCCGCGCCGGCTCTGCGTGGTACGGCCCAGACTGCGCCCCCCCGCCGGCAGCAGTGGTGTGCTCCCCTCTCCCCCCGCCCGCGACGGTGGTGCGCCCGGCGCATGCGCAGTGCCGCGACCGGTGCTCAGCTGGGCAGTGTTTACAGCCCGAGTGCGCCGGCCTCGGCTGAGCCGAGCCGACCCGAACGAAGCCGAGCGAACCGAGCCGAACGGAACCGATTGAACCTAGCCGAACGGAGCCGAACCGAGCCGAACGGAGACGAGGCGAACCGAAACGGGCCGAACCGAACGGAGCCGAAGCTAGGCTAACGAGCCGAGCCGAACGGGGCCGACCCGAGGCGAACGGAGCCGAACGGAGCCGAGCCATCCGTTGAGGTACCGCTTTTGTCTTAAATCACCGAATTACCTCCCCTTTTCCAAACCTCCCCTTTTCTACTCTCAGGGATTGCCCTGGCGACGTGCTGGGGGCGAGCAGCCGCATTTTTGTGCCTTGTGCATTGTTCTGAGCCCTGCCCCGAGCGTCGGGCGGTGTTGGTGTGCCTGGGCAGCAGCCGCTCCAGTGCCAGTGTTTTGTTCCAGGCGTCGGGCTGGGGCTTGGTTCGTGCTCTGGTTTGTTTTTCTCAAAGGGGAGGATGGCAACGAGGGGATGTTTCAACACGCAAAGCCGCCTTTGATGTCTCTGTTTTGGGCAGCGGTCCGAATTTCTGCGTGTGGACTTTGTCCCTGCTCAGATTTGGGAAAATCTTTTTTTCCCTTAGAAGTGAGGAAGATGCTCTCGGGGTTTTGCTGCGGAGGGAGAGAGTTTTGTTTTGAAAAGTTTAATAAAAATAAACTTGCTTGGTTCCCGTTTTCCACCAAGTTTAGCGAATGCGTGAAATCACATGAAGAGAGGAGTCTGAATGCCAGAGTTTTAAGTTCTGCCTATAAAACATGCATGTTACTGGAACTAAGTTAATGTCCAGTGAAAGTGATGATTTCAGAAGCGACTGACACCTGTCACAGGGCGGATATTCCTTGATCCCATTATGAAAATGTCCCAGCCAGCTGTGTTTGTTGTTGTTTTCATGGTGTAGAACATGGAAGGGCATTAGCTGTCCATGGAGCTGAGCTAAAACCAGGTCAGACCAGTTGTCCCAGTGGGGCTTGCGTACATCAGCAGGAATTTGTTGGGGATCCAAAGTGGAGCAGTGTTAAAGGCACAACTTCCTATTCGTGCTTTAAATCTAAAAATGTAGATTTTTTTTTTAATAGCAAAAAAGAGTGAAAGAATGAAAGAAGCCTAACAATAAAAATCCATAAAAGAAAGTCAAGGGAATCAAAGCTCCTTGGTGAAGAGAGTGTTTTAATGTGGAATCTTAAATAAAAGACCAAATATACAGGCAGCCCTGTGTTGCAAATGCAATGAGGTTTTTTGTGTGTAAGAGGAGGGGGAAAAATAATTGGTAGATTAACCCACCTGAACCTTCAACCTGATGTGTTCCCACTGTGAAGTAATAAAACACAATCATTTTTTGTAGAGAAAATGAAGGAGTAACTGTAGAAAGTGGAGTGGTGGCGTTTTATTTCCAGTGTTATTAATGGTCTTGAACTGGATTGATGTGTTTGGGACATGAATGGATTAAGGACTGGCTCGAGTTCCCTGCCTAAGTATATCCTGTTTTGTGTGCCTCTACAGGTAATCAGAACGGTGTGTTATTTGAACAACTGTGAAATCTCCTTGGAGTCCTGTAGCTTTGCTTTGTTTCCTGAGAAAATGAAAGTGTATAATTTGCTCTGGCTGAATGTAACAAATAAACCCCAACAATTTCGCTGTAGGCAGATCTTCTGATCCCAGGGATGAACTCCAAAGCTGCTGCTTCGTGGTTATTACTGTGAGCAGGGAAAGGCGTTGTAAATAAACACGTCTTAAAAATTGTGCTGTGCTTTCTGGATGTTTTTTTTTTTCTCTTATGATACGAGAAGGGGAGAAGAAGCCAGGTTAATTTTGAGTGGATTTGTTCCCCTATACGTTTTCCTTTAAAACCTGTAGGCTGCAGTGGGAATGCTCTCTGGAGCTGCTGCCTGTGTCATTAAGTGCTTTACTAATGGTGGTGGCTCAGGCTCTGGGGATGAGCTGTGTGAAAGTGCATTTGCTAAAGTGCATTTGCCAAAGTAAGCAAGGTTGACAGGTCAGAGTTTTGTTGTGCATTTTGAAGCTCTGTGCAATCAACATCCTGATGCACGTTCAAAGGAAATGCAGTTTGAGATTTTTCTGGATTTTCTGCCTGTGTCTTAGTCTCTTCAGTTGCCATTGGTGCTGTTAGAGGTAGAAAGTTTGTGTGTGACAGGAGCTCTGACAGACAGCCCAAACTTGCCCTGCTGTTTGGGCTTGCAGTGAAAAATGACCCCTAAGCGCAGGAGCTGGAATAATCCTTTATATAAAAGGGTTCAGCTGATGTGCTGGTAAAACGGTGGGAGGGTTTGAAGACAGGCCTTGCACATTGAAATTGCCTATTGTGATTTTTTTTTTTTCCCCCACTGGTGTCAGGTACTGGCTGCCAGATCTGCTGCATTTCGTTTTCCATTGTTGGGATGGGGGACGGCAGCGCTGGGGTGAGGTTTTTTCTGGAGCTTGTGGCCCTTGGAGTATGTAAAGACCTCTCTCAAAGTACTCCATGTACAGCAGCATAATGTGTGGGAGTGCACGTTCTGTACCTCACCTGGCTTTGTTGTTATTTCACTCTCAGTGTTTATAGGAGGCTGCTGAAGATGGGAGGCGCGGTGAGCGCGGGAGAAGATAACGATGAATTAATTGATAACCTGAAGGAGGCCCAGTACATCAGGACAGAGCTGGTGGAACAGGCATTCCGAGCCATTGATCGAGCAGATTACTACCTGGAAGAGTTCAAAGACAATGCCTACAAGGACCTGGCGTGGAAGCATGGAAATATTCACCTCTCAGCACCGTGCATTTACTCGGAGGTGATGGAAGCTTTGGACCTGCAACCAGGGCTGTCGTTCCTGAACCTTGGCAGTGGCACTGGTTATCTGAGTTCCATGGTTGGGCTCATCCTGGGTAAATACTTCTTCAGTTTGTGTTAGAGCTTTGAAAACAGGTTTTGAAATGGGGGATGAGGCATTCCTCCACTAATGGAGCTAAAAAGGTAGCTGGGAAAGTAAAGAATGCATTAATCCAGCTCAGCAATTTATCAGGGTTCTCACAGCCTTCTCTCTGGAGCTGGATGGGATCCAGACTTCCGTGGCAGATCAGAATAGGCAGCAATATAGTTCCAGAGGTGGCTGTAGTGAATTCCTGCAGGTCTGGACACAAACCTGGGTTTGTTTAGCCTTAAGCAAGACCCCGGGTCAGGATCAGGAGTACAGAGTTGAAACTGGGACTGAGCAAGTCCACAAAAAGCTGTGACTATACCTACTCCATGCCTGGTTTGTGTTCACAGTCCTGTCTGGGCTGAGACATGTTTGAGATCCACTTTTGACTCTTAACTCCCCAACACACAGATGGGAATATTCTCTGGAAAACACTTTAGTGCAGCAAAACTGATTTTGTGACCACATCTACAGTGGCACAAAGCAAATCATACAAGTGTAATTGGACAATTTAAATTCCCCCTGCAGTGTTTCAGTCAGAGTTGGGCTGCCAGGAAACACAGCAAGTGGCTATAGGGTACTTAAATTTTGGGGAAGTGTCCAGAATTTTAACTGCTGGGATGTTTATTCTCAGGGTAAAATCTCATTTCCCATTTGTGATTTTCTCCTAGGTTTGTTGACATTGCTTACAATACCAATATGTAACTCCAGGGCTTTTATATTCTTTTTGCAAAAGTTTCCCTGTCAGTTCTGAGTAAAAAGCACGAGTGCTGAACATCTTCTGTATTTTCCATTTTGTTTCTGCTGTTAATTGAGGTACAGTGTATGATGACTGTTCCTGATTAATTGCAGAGATTTTTACCATATCAGCAGGGGGACATAAAAATAACATGGATGTGCTAAAACATGCAGACCATTGGGATTTTTTCCCAGGTGGTCACTTTCACAGCAATGGCATCAGTGTTTCTCTCCTATAGAGAAGTTTCCTCCATAGTTAAGAGCAAATGGTTCAGAATCAATTGTGCACAAGAGGCTCATTTGCTGCCAGAAATTGCAGGTATTGGGTTGCAAATCCCATTGTAGCAGTGAGAGAGCTGACCCTACACAAACACCCACCCTGGCACTCATGGAACAATCTGCTGGAGGAAGGAACCCACAGCGTGTTAATCCTGCTGGATTTCCTGTTGTTGCTGGTGCCATTCCCTGGTGTTCTGCCCTTGCAGGTCCCTTTGGGGTTAACCACGGCGTGGAGCTGCACTCTGACGTGATCGAGTACGCCAAACAGAAATTGGACTTTTTCATTAAAACAAGCGACAGCTTTGACAAGTAAGAATGCAAAATGCCTGTTTGGATTAATTTTGTGCTTTTGGCTTTACTCAGGGCAGTTCTTGCTCCCATGTGGCCCCTCTGGATTCAGGGTAATCTGAGGATTCAGGCTCCTTAGGCTTGCTGAGCTGCAGTGTGTGACCTTCGAAGCTTGTGTGTGTCGTGGGGGACTTTCAGAAATGTTTGCAGTGTTTTTAATAGCAGTGCTGATGTTGCAGGGCTTAGAGGGAGCTGAGGAAGTTTGTTTATTTTTAAATGCACTTGCAGTAACAGCTTAAAACTTGCAAGTAACAATACTTGGTTGTGCTTGTGATCTGAGAGCCTGCGTGGTGATGAAATTATGAACTGGTTTTTATGTTTTATCTGAGAAGAAGGAAAAATGGCATTTTAAAATATGAAGGTAGTTTTATGATGATTAAGTTGGTACTAAAACTGCCTGGGATTTGATTTATATTCTTCCTTAGACCCTCCATTCTGCTGCTGTCACAAGTAATAACTTCCCAGCTAGATAACCATTGCCAATAGTAACCTCAGCAATAAAAGTTGTGGCTGTCACATTTTTGGATCTGTTTCACAGTTTGTTCAAACGGGGAAGCAAAGCATCTGTGAATACCTGATATCCTCCTCTCCTGGGAGGAAGAAAATTAAAATCATGACATGCAGGATTTTAGGCTGCTCAGCTTTTTGCTGTTCCTGCTGCCCTGGGAAGCTGCTGAGGAGGGGGTTGTGTTTTCTGCATGTTGGCAGCAGACTGAAAGTTTCTGGCATGGATGGTGCTCAACAGGGTTTTTTTCAGTCACATTGCTATTGTTTGAGGAGATGTTTTAAGGAAGACTTTCTTCCCTCTCCAGACAAATATAGCTATGGAGCAAAGCAAGCTGAATTAAGAAAAACATGCCTGGAAAATTTGCTTTGCTGAGTGATGTCTGCTGGGTTGTGCTCCTGGAACAGTGTGTGCAGGAACTGTTCTCTGGCTGCTCTGAATGTCCAGCACTCTTTGCAAACCCAGAAAGCTCCAGGAAGCATTTAGGAATAAATAGGTGCTTATGTTGAGCTGCCACTCAAGATACCAGCAAAAGAATGGATGTGTTGAACAGCTTCTACCAAAATCAGCCTTTAAACATAGGGCTTAAAACTTAGGGAGTTTTGGAGCTTGTAAGCAAACCAGAGGCATCAGAGAATCACTCATTTTTCTTTTAAACCGAGTCAGAAATACTCCAGGCAAAAAGTCTTTTTTATGAAGGGTGAAATCACAGTTCTTTTGAAGCTGATGGCAAAACTTCCATTGGCTTCAGCACAGCTTACTTCTGCAGCATCGTGTGGTAATTCCCCACACCTGAAAACCAGTTAAAAGCTTTTGAAAATGCAAAAATAAACCCAGGTGCAGTCCTTGAAAGACTTTGACATTTGGAAGCAGAGGTCTAATATTTTTATTTGCATATTACAACTGAGTCAGCATCAGGTGACTAAAAACATCTCGTTCTGAAGAGTTACCTGCAGCTCAAGGATGAAATTACGCGTCCTTATCCTTTGGAGATTTTAATCCATGAATTCTGACCTCACTGTGCTGTAGTTTTGAGACTTCTAGCTGTGGTCTGTTACAATAATATCTAGAAGAGATGGGCTTTGGAGGAGAAACCCTGTAAAACTGTGGGGTTTTTTCCAAGTGTTTTTCATAGTTCAATTTTTCCAGAATTGTGAAAATAATTTATTCGATAAATTGTCATATTCTTGTCTAATGCAGATCTTTTTCACTTTCAGGTTTGAATTTTGTGAGCCATCCTTTGTCATAGGCAATTGTTTAGAGATTTCTCCAGACTGCACTCAGTATGACCGTGTTTACTGTGGAGCTGGAGTCCAGAAGGAGCACGAGGACTACATGAAGAACCTGCTGAAAGTTGGGGGAATTCTTGTCATGCCTCTAGAAGAGAAGGTTGAGTGCCCTTTTACATATATTTCAGTTATTCTTAATTCTGATCTTGGTTTAATCAGTAGCTGTTCCTTTATCTTGCCCTTGTAGCAGGCTGAAGAAAGGATTAAGTGCACTGGTTTTCACTGTGACTGAAAACTGAACTCTGCACACTCCTAATATTTAAGAAATTTGTGGTTCTGCTGCCTTCCATATATTGTAATCTGTTGTCAATTGCAATTTTACTTCCCTACTGCAGAAAATGTGAGGAAAGCTTTGTTTAATTATATTATTTAGTGTTGTGCTTAATAGCAAAACACAACTTTTTGCACCCTGACTGGCTCTTGAAAGAGTGTGCAGGATGTCTCTATTTACAAGTGTCAGTGGATTATTTTTAGTAAAAAGTGGGTCAAGTGCCTGACCTTTTGCCTCTGTCAGGGAATGTGAGAGGAGCAGGGTGCAGGGTTTCTTCCCAGTAAGAGGCTGTGCAGTGGGTTGGGGTAGGAGATTTGATCTGCAGACCTTTTCAGGGGCGAGTGTTCATGGTGACTCAGGAGTTTTCCCAGAGGTCAGACACAGCTGCTCTGGTCCAGCCTGGATGAAGATCTGGGCAAGCAGAGTGACCCAAATTACCAGTGCCCATGCTCTGTTGCAATAGATGAAGTTACTTGGGGCTAATCCTACAAGGAGTTCGCATTTTTTTTTCAAACAACCAACCTTGTTTCTCCTTTTCACCATTTACTGCTGCAGCTTCCAGTACTTCAACTTGTCCAGGCAGAGAAGTCATTTGTTCATTTTTTTTGTTCAAAAATCTCACTGTAGTTCCCACAATGGGCAATAATCTCCTTGTTTTGCTTCAGTTGACTAAGATAACTCGGACTGGTCCTTCTGCCTGGGAGACAAAGAAGATTCTTGCTGTTTCTTTTGCTCCTTTGATTCAGCCAAACCACGCAGATTCAGGAAAATCAAGGCTCGTTCACTTGCGTGAGTAAAGACATTCCTGAGCATGGGGGAGTTCCTTCTGCTGCTTGGCTGTGATCTGTAACATCCCTGGCAGTCCTTTCACAGAAAATGAATCCAAGTCCTTCGTTTTTTTGAACAGTTTTCTGTCTTGTGCAAGCATTGGAGTTGAATGAAATAGATTCTAAATCACAGACTCACAGAATGGCCTGGGTTGGAAGGGACCCTAAAGATCATCTAATTCCAGTGTCCCTGCTGTGGACAGGGACATCTTCCACTGGGCCATCGTTCTAAACACAAGTAATTCCCTGTGAAGTTGTGCCTGAACTTTGCAGAGTGTTTTATCCTTGTTTTTGCACATTCTGTTCCAGCCCTGAATGACTGAATCCTGTCACAGTTCTCAGGCACTGTGCCACAAGGAGAGGAAAATACACAGGCAGTACCTGTGAACAAATGTTGTACCTACCCAAAGACTATCACCCCCAGCAATCCAGAATTATCCTGAACCTGGAATGCTTGAGGGATACAAGTTATGCAGTTCTTTGATAGTTTGAAATGCAGGTCATATCAGTGGCCCCAATCTTTAGATTAAGACTTCAGTGTCAAGGGGCCTCTTAAGAGCACATGAAGACAGAGGTACTTTCATAAAGAGATTAGTCAGGATTTGATCTTAACCTGGAAAGGTGTCTGCATGACAGAGAGGAGCTCAGGAAACAGTCCACAGCATGCTAGAATGTGCAATAAGTGCATGTTTCAGCATGTTCTCGCTTTGTAGTGAGACCTGCACATAAATTACATGTAGTTATTTTCTGCTTCTTCCATTCAGGTCCCAGGAAAGCTCACTTGTTGGCAGAGGACAGGGACTTTTTGTGTCAGTTTTAATTCATTTTAGTTAGTGGATCTGTGTGCGTCTATACATTTTTTTAAAAAAATTGCTGCATTTCTAGACTGGCAGCAAATAAGTGCAGAAGACAGAATAGTCTTCCAGGCCATTATTGTGGGAGGCATTTTAATACAGTAACTTACTGTAGTGTTTCTATAATTACTTCTACAAAATGGTTTCCAGCCTGTCTTCACCCACTAAGTCTGAAGCAGTTTTTGAAGAGCAGAAATAGTACTTGTGTTTTCGAAGTGCAGAACTTGGCAAGGCTGAAGGAACTGTACAATAGAAAAATCATTTCATGGAAGAATTAAACACTTCAGGTCTAGTTATCTGCCACAGGAAAACACCTTATTCTAAGCCATTAAACAGTCACAGCTCCCCTCACTAAGTCTGCATTCATACAATTATTAAAATGTGCATCGTAGAATAATTGAGAACTCGAAATCAAGGCAGGAAATTTTTTAATGAGAGAAACGCGCAATTAAATTTTGTTTGGAAAGTTGCAACAACAGTTTATCCGAGTTGACAGGAGCTGAATGGAGCTGTTTGTGTGATCCCAGCAGGGAATTCAAATGGCCTGATTTAATCTGAGCAGACAGAACTTTTCCTGGGAGGACTTCTGGGGGCGTTTTGACGGGTTTCATTTGGTTGCAGCCCCCGTGGCCGTCCGCAGCCTGCAGGACCTGGCTCGCATCGCCATCCGAGGCACCATCAAGAAGATCATCCATCAGGAGGCCATGAGCAAGGCTGGGAACGGGCTGAAGAACCCCCCCAGGTTCAAGAGGAGGCGGGTGCGGCGCCGGCGCATGGAAACCATCGTGTTCCTGGACAAGGAGGTGTTCGCCAGCCGCATCTCCAGCCCCGCGGACGACAACAACAACAGCGAGGACATGGATGACGAGCGGCCGGAGGAGGAGGACACCAAACCCTCTGAGCTAAAGCCAGACCCTCCCGTGAACTTTCTGAGAGAAAAGGTCTTGAGCCTGCCTTTACCCGATCCCTTGAAGTATTACTTGCTTTATTACAGGGAAAAATAGTTTTCCCTTCTTCTAGGAAGTGAGAAGTAGGGAGAGAATAAAGTATTCCTTAGGGTTTGACAAACGTGTCCCACTTGCTTGCCTGCCAATGTGACACCTGAGGCAGTAGGCTGGCTGGGGAATGTGGCTGCTGTAAACTTTGACATTATAGCTTTTTTGAGTTCCTTCTTTCTTCTCAGTTGTGTGCTATAGTTTTATCCTACAGCAGGGATTCCTTAGGAAGCAAGTTGGTGAAGTGCTCAGCTGCTTATGGAAAGGAGGATTTAATTCACTCAAAACTAACTGCAGGAGATACTCTTAAAAATCTCAAGGCTTCTCTACCTGATATCAGTTGGGAAAAACTCCTAAGCAGTTCCCCAAAGACCTTTCCTGTCTGTGCTCTCTCCCACTAAACCTGCCATGTATTTGCCATGGTGTGTGTTTAATGGAGGATGAAGATTATTAGTTAAAACCTGACCTGGCAAATCATGTTTCTTCCAGTAATCCGAAAAGCACAACTTTTACAGAAAGGAAAGAACTTTTGGCATTACCCTTGTGGCATCCAGGTTTTGAATGAGAAGGAAAGCATCAGCTCCCCTTTGGTTGGTCTGTTTTGCTTGTAAATTATATATAATTTTTCAGTTAAAAAAATACTGGTTTTGTTAATGGGAAACACCTTCTAGAGAATGAGTTGTTGAGGTTTTGTGGTTCTTTTTAAAGCAATGGAGGTAAGGGAGGAATTGCAAAGGTGTTAGACAGGATGCAAGGGTAGTCAGGGATGGGACTCTTGCCTCTGGAAGTGTTTACAGAGTAATTCTGAGTGGAGAAGAGGGTAGAGAAGAGCTGCAGAGCAGTGAGTTTGTGCAAGCTGAAAGCAGTATCCATGAATTTTGCTGTTGCATGAGATAACTCAGATCCTCTGGGCTGAGCAGAGTGAGGTGCAGAGCACCAGCCTGAGCAGTAAATCAGCCAAACAGAGTTTTGTGGAGGCTCTGCAGAACCTGAGAGCAGTCTAGAGAGCCAAACTGATGCAGTTCTCAGGTGTTCCTGTGTGTGTGCCCCTGCTGTGGCAAGGTGGCCAGAATATGACTTGTTCACAAGTGTTCCACAGTGGAGTGAAGCTGCTCAGCTTGGTAGGTGATTTTATTCCTGCAGCAATGAAGTAGAAATTTTAACAGGCTCACAGGAAGGACTTGTCACTCTGCAGTTCTGTGGATGTGAGCTGTAATTTTTATTCCCAAATCTCTCTGTTGCAGTGATGGAGAGAGATGCCATGCAATCATAGGATCACAGAATGGTTTGGGTTGGAAGGGACCTTAAAGATCATCTTGTTCCAACCCCCGGCCATGTACAGGGGCACCTTCCACTAGGCCAGGTTGCTCCCAGCCCCATCCAGCCTGGTCTTGAGCAGTTCCAGGAATGGGGACTCCACGGTGTCTGTGGATGATAAAATACTGTGTTTAGGAGAGGTTTACTTGGTTCAGCCTGTTTGGAAAATGTGCCTAAACTGGTAAAGGCTGGAAAGAAACCCTGGAGTTTGTGTTGATGTGAAATAGTCCTGAAGCTGGGGGCAATAAAAAGCTCTCTCAGCAGGTAAGGAAGCTGTGTTAAGGCATTTCCCCATCAAAAGCACTTAAATTGGTATCACTTTGATATCTTCTGGGTTTTTTAATGTATGTTGTCTCCTCATTTTCTGAGGAGGAATAAGTGAAGACTGTATTGCCAAATGGTCCTGAGTTGCACGACTTGCTTCATGAAAAATAGTTTCAAAGTTCTGTGTGGCTTTGAAAATAAATGAATAACTTCTGTGTCTAAGCCTGAAGTGGAGAACTTTTCCTTGCTTAACAGGATTTTTGTGTCTCTTTGGGAATATTGTCTGATAATCCTGTATCATGTGGCTGCTGGCACGTAACGCAGTCATAGGCTGGGTTTTCCCTCTGTCTCCACTTCTGCTCTCAGTGGTACCCCAAGTTATCTTGCTCCCTTGGATTTTGATTTCTTTGTTTGCAGTGGGGAGTTCTGTGACCACTGAGCTGATGGTTTCCTGTAAAGGTGCACGTCCCCATCATTGGATTCTGGCAACCCCCATGAATTTCTTTCTACAGATGCAATTCCTGACTGTGGTGGTAAATAGAGGGTTAATAGAATCTCTGTGTAATTATTCTCAGTGCTTCCCCACAGGCTGTGGCCTCTTATTTACTGGAAAATTCTGCTTAATGGGTGTCATGCCAGGTATGTGCCTTTCTGGATTGTGGCACAATTTCCACACCCCACCATAGTCCAGGGTACCTCCTGCTTTTGGCTACCAGGTCATCCTTCAGTTTAATCACAACACTTTTAAAGAAGTTCCTTTAAAAATGACATTAAACTTTGGGTTCCTGTTAGTAAGCCTTGCAGAGATTCTGTTAAAGCTGACCATTTGAGGGAGGATTATCTTTCATTTATCCTTTGCTTGGTTTTTATCCCCATCCCAGCCCCAGTTGTAAAAGGTATTTTATCAGATTTTTCACCAGATTTGCCTTTTTTATTACATTTGCTAGATTTTTGTAGCTTTCTATAAGATGCATAAATACTGCTATTTTTTCCTGGATAAGGTTGAATAAATAAATATATATATATATATATACAGGAAATTTATGTTCTAGGTTGTCATATTGTCCCCTTGTCCAAAAACAAAACCCCTACAGATCTAAACAGATCAAAATTTTATGTATAATATAACTGTGAAATAGTATTGCTTACAGCCTGTAAATAAAGGGGAATTGTAAATGCATTTTCCCTGTGCACAAGCACTTGCACTGTAGTTTTGTAGGCATTTCTAACAGAGGGATTGAGGCAGAGCTGGGTTTGTATGGATCTGTGAGCTGTCCAGGAATTGTACCTGCTTTGTTTCCTTTTGTGTTCTCAGTAGTTGTCACTTTTTTTTGTTTGTGACTCCTTTTAGGTTTCGATCCTGCAGCAAATCTGCAAAAAGAACTGAACTTCAAGCTGCTTTAGTCATGAGTGTGTAAGCTGAAAAATCTTTGTATATAAACTAGAGTTCAGTTGGCCTGAGGCATGCAGAAGTGTTATGCAATTTAAACTTTATTAATAAGTGTTTCTGTATCAATAAATGCAGTAAAAACTTTTTAGCTTTCTTAACATGGCTTTGCGACGTTGTGATTAGAATACTTTGTAGGTGAGTGCTTATCTCCGTAATTGGAGGTCAGGACACAAGAACAGCAGAAAAAAAATGCTTAACAGTATGGTGCAGGTGCATAGTTTTGGATGAACTCCTCAGAATGTGATCTCTCAAACCGGCCCAGATGATGAGTTCCAAACCTTGACGTAATGCAGTTGTGCAGGATGAATTTTGGGATTGGCACACACAGGACTGATCTAGATTTAATGTGTCAGAGTGGTTAAAGAGTGAACTTAGTTCCCTGGCTGTTTGACCTGTAAACAACAGATATCAAAAGGTGATTTCACCCATTTCTGTACTTCAAGGAGTTGCCTAAACCAAACGTGTCAGGAGTTTGTTCTGTGCATTCTGAACTGCAGCTCCCCTCTTGTCCCCTGGGCTCTGTCTGAGTGTTTAATTAATGCAGAGTTTTAAGAGCGGGTGTTCAAGGCTTTCATTTCTCCAGTATTGAGAACAATATTTTGGTTTCAGCCGTGGTAGGAATCTGATCATAATAGCAAATACAGCTGCTGCTAATTAAATGAGTCTGTTAACCTTTATTCCATAGGATAATTGCCTGTCTGTGTGTTTCCTCCTGTCATCTGTGTGTATGATAAATGTCCTTTTCCCAGCTATAACAGGAGATCAGTTCAACGTTAATGTTTTCCTTCACGTGATGTGTGCTGAAAGAAAATCGTTTTCTGCTTTGGAAAGCCGTGGGTGTGTCATACAAATGGTACTGAGGAAATTAAATTTGTCAGATGATGTTTATGTTCACTTCATTGTAAAACATAGAACATCACAGTTCCCTGGGGTGTAGAGAGGGGGCAGGTCCCCTGAGGGAAATCTTTCTGCTGAAGAAAAAGGGACAGAAGGGAGAGTTAAAAATTAAAAAATAAAGGGTGAAGGGGAAAAAAAACCCACCTGAGGGAGCCCCTGCCTCCCCAACTTCCTTGCTTTCTACAGGTGTGAAAAGCCTGTGTAGCAGAGGCTGGAAATGCTGGAGCATGAGACACAAGGGTTGACATCATTCCTGGTGTTCAGGAGATAAGTTTTTGTTCTTGCTCAGAGATGCACACTCCTTTTTAAAGAATTTGTCATGTTGATGGAAAATTAGGCAAATTAATGTGAGAGTAAGGGACCTGGGATTGCTGGTGTTCCTTAACCCTCACCAGCATCCTGTTCATCACGAGGGGAGATGAGCGAGGCAGGAGAGATGTGAAGATCTGCTTCTCAGAAAATGTGTGGGTTGCAGAACTTGCCTTCTTGCACTGGAATGATTCCCCGTGCTCTGTTAAATCTGCTGACTTGGCTCCAGGTCCCATGCCTACAAAGCAGTGGGCAAATCCCTCTCCATCCATCCTGAAGCTGCTCCCACCCAGCACAGCCAGACTCCAAAATGCAATTCCACTGATAGGACTCATCCCACAGAAGTGGGACTGAGCCCTGGCCCAGCTCTCCTTTTTTGCAATACAAATAAAAAGGGAATTTTTTTTGTTGTTGTTGCAGAGGGTTGGTTTAAAGCTCAGGGTTTATGCACCACAGAGGCAGAAAGCAAAAGCCTCATATTTGCAAAGTGGCCACACGTGCCAGGGGAAATGGTGGCTCCAAAATAACTGATGCATGGTTTGGAGAGAGGGTTTTTGTTTATTTTCCCAGCTTTGCAGAACAGCTGCCACCAGCTGTGCTGCCCTGTCCTAGCAGAGTCCGGCGTGCTTTGGAAGGAGTTGGTGTGGGGAGCAGTGAGGCTGGCAGGACAGAGAACTTCAGCCAGGAAGATTTTCACGTACCACGCGTTGCCTGATGCACGTGGAGGACATGCTTCTAATGCCATTAATGCCTCAGTGGAACTAAAACCTGCCCTGTTCACCAGAGCACTCTGATTTCAGCTGCCAGTTGTTGTATGAAGGCTGAAGATGATAATTCGGTTTTTTACAACCCGTTTTTGTGAGCAGGGTTGGCCTGGGTTGGGTTGGGTGGCCGCTAGAGGACACTCTGCCCAAAACCTTGAGTTCAGTGAACTTGCTTAGATTTGCAAATGATGGCAAGGCAAACGAACAGCTGATTGCCTGAGGGCTAAGTGCAGAAAGCCTGAAGTATAATTCTCTTTTATAGCTGGACAAAAGAATACACGTTTTGCCTTCCATGGCATGAAATTTTAGGTGAAACTCCAAGCCAACGCTCTCCTCAAATGCTCAAGTGACAGAGAATCTGAACCAGGAAGGTTTAAATATCACTCTTGTCTTCTTTGCCACATTAATTATTTTGTAGTGAACAGTACAAAGCAGATGTGCAGGTTGATGGGAATCTTTCATTTGACCTGCCGGGTTATGTGGGATGATGCCATGTTGGAAATTCCTCAAGTACCTTTATACCCTAATGGGTGTTAATGCCTCTCTTGTGCCCAACCCATACACTCAGGATCCTGTGTAGTATTAGCTTGAAACCTAAAAATAAGCTGATTTCACTGTAGCTTCTTCATAAAGGTGATTAATTCAACTGGAAACAAATCCTGCCTTCTGCATCTCAATTTTATCATCCAGTGGGGAGAGACAAATAAAGGACTGCATTTCCTATAGTTCAAACTCCGATTTCATGGTTTTTCTCCCTCTTCATCTCTCAGTTGCCTTGAATTTCTCAAAAACCCTGACATTTTTCCAATTGACAGCCTTGTTGAAAGAAATTACACTTGGTCAAAAGACCTTTGGAATGATTCAGCTTTTACTCTGCCTAAGAAACTTTACAGACTCCAGGGTGGGGTTTTGTCTTTGTTTGCAGGTTATTTATCTCTGTTAGTGATCTCCCTTTTAAAATCCCTCATCTGCTACATCCCATGCCCACTCAGTGGATGGAGGCATATTTTTGCTTGATGTTGTAAGTACATGTAATAAGAGACAGCCTCTCTCCTGGAAGTCTTACAGCACAATACATCTGATAGGCTGTTAGATAAGACTCTCACTTTAGTTTCCAGAGTGTGCTCGGGCAAAAATAATTGACATAAAAACCTTGGCTCTGGGTCTTTTGCATCCCAGCTCAGCCCTGGAAGCACAGGGTCATTTTTTGGTTGCCGTCCATGGAGGTGCACTGTGCTTTCAGACAGATGCCTGAGGAGTTAACTTGCTGCTTAAAAGAAGCAACGAGGCGAAAGTCGAGCAAAATGAAGAGTTTGTATTTCAGCGCCACAATTAGAGAGGGGTGGGGACAGTGTGATCTCCAGTGATGTGCAGAATGGCAGAGAGGGTGGGCGGTAGGACTGTCAAACTGCCTTAATTTAATTGCAAACACATGCTGATGAGTCCCCTCCTCCTGGACCTTGGGGCTGGGAAACTTTTTTTGTCAGCTCCCTGCAGCTCAGATTTGAGGCAAATACGCTCCAGCAAACACCATGCTGATCAAACCTTCAGCTCTTGGAGGCTTTTTGTATTTTCTCCTCCTGCCTGGTTTCTCCTGCTCCTGCCCCAGCCGCTGCTTGTGCTTCAGGACTACAGTGAGATGCATGCATCTGATGTTGGAAACCATCCCCGAGATCCCACCCCAGACAAACATTCTGTGAGTAACCACTTCATTTTCCTGCCTTTCTTACCTGCATGGTGTTTAGAAAGAAGAGAGGGGAAAAAAAAAAGGCAAGCTCCAAGGCATATTTTATCCTCTTTTTTCCCTGCAGAATTATCTGTCTCAAGAACTGTTTTGTGCTTTTAAAACATGAAACAGAAACTGCTTCTTTTGGCATCAGTTAATTGCTAATGGGACAATCAGGGGAATTGAAAAATTTAATGAGAGTAATTCCAGGGCTAGCACTGGAAGACAGTTTTGGGGAATCAAAGGTCAGAAATGTTGAACTGATCTTATGGAAAGGAACACAGTTTGCATTTTAGAAGGCTTTGTATATGGGTGTAGGGGAGAGAGGAAATAGAGCAGCTCAGGCTTTTGTCTCCAATGACATTTCCTTATATATACACCACCATTTCAGTACTGAATTTTTAAGTACTGGTTTTCCACTTTCTACTTGAACTGTTCAAACCAAAGTTAAGGCTTATTTGGAAAGTAACAACTGTGGTAACTCACAGATTCCTTGAGAAATAAGAAGGTTAAGAAGGTGAGGGAGCTGGTGGCTGAGTCCATTCAAACAGGAAATGTGGGAGAAAAGGACACTGAGTGCTCGGAGACTCCTAAAGAACTCTTACTGATAGGTGCAGAAGAGCACTTCTCTGTGATTCTAAACTAATCCTGAATTTAAAGGTGCCTTTAAGATGCAGTCACATGTGACAAAATCCTTCCCTTCATGCTACTCCTATCTGATCCCTTGTCTTGGATGACCCTTTTTTTGTTGGAAAGACTTGTCAAAAATGAATCTTCATACTCATCCTCCTTCAACTGCTGCCAGTTGCAAAACTTTTCCAACATGAGTTTGAGCAGCTTTTCCCTTTGCTTACAACAAACTCAATTTGATCTCAGCTGGCCCATCCATGCCAGCATTTCTCCCATGAACACCTCACTAATACTGCTAATGCACTTTCTCTGCTGGCAGCCAGAGGAACCTGCTGTGGGCAGGATGCTGGCATTGGACTGCTGCCATCCAGGGCTGCTTTGGTGGGTGGAGACCACAGAGGTTCTTGCATTGGTGGCCCACAGGATAAGATCTACAGCTGCCAAAGCTTTCTCACTGCCTGGGCTGGTGCTGGAGAGATTGTTTTCAATGTGACCCTGCTCAGTATTTGCTCACAGGGCAGTGCTTATGTCCTCTTACAGTAACTTGCAGCATCTGACTCTTCACACTCTTACCAACCTTTTTCTCCCCCTTACTCCCCTGCATCTTGAAATATTAAAATACTTAAAAGACCCTGCCACTGATTTTAGCAAAGTGATTTGCTCCTCCTTGTTTAAACCTAGATTTTACTGAGGAAAAGGTTTGATCTATTGGCTGAACTGAGGTATTTCTGATATCATTAAAGCTTAATTCCTGTTCACTCTTTGAAATGAGGCAACGTTTGCTGTTACAGTGGAGCCTGAGTGTGTTTCTGCTAGAGATCCTTTGAGTGCATGGGGAAGGAAGTTCACTGTGCCACCAACTCCTTCCCAGTTCAGGAATGGTGTGGTTCCAAGCTCCCTCTGGCAGCAGAACACTTCATTCTCTGCACCACCTTGAATGGGAGACTGGCTTTTAAAACAGTTAAATAAATAGTATAGGTGTGAGATATAAAAATTGTAATATTGCAAAGGAAGATGACTCTTCACAAACCAGTATTTTTTAAGGTGATTTATTCATTTTATTTTCTTTTACTACTGTCTGCATAATTATAAGCAAACCACACATTGGCAGTCAGAGGTCCTCATAGACATAAAGACAAATGAGCCTGGTGAGTGCTCTGTGTTGGCAGATCATGGGCCTTTGTGTGGCAAGGAAGAATCCTGACTGTCTGACTATCTTGAAGATCTAATGTGTTCAAATGCATTTCCCAGTCAGCATCCCATTTATATCCATTATAAATAGCATTAGAATAATAAACTTTTTTTGAATTGTGGAAGATCAAGGAATGCTTCTTAACCAAGCCCTGACTCCTCCAGCTTTTTTGGTATGTTAGTGTTTCCCCTGGGAGAACCCTTGTGTCAGACTGAACATTTCGAATTATAGCAAGAATAGTCTTGATCACACAGTTATTCTGAGCAGAAAATGTGGGATTGGGATATTTTCCACAGTTAATCTTTGGTGTGAACAGGACTGAGTCTGTGCCTGCAGCTCCAAACACCGATCCCAGGCTCCAGCTCAGTTCCCTCGAAGAACAGCTGCAGTTTCCAGATGGAGTTTGCTTTGAAGTTGGGAGTTTGGGACTTTCTGACCTCCATGACTCCGTGCCACCCTCTCAAAGCATCCTGGAAGAGTGGGGAAGTCTCCTAGCTGGCACAGGTTGTGCTTCACCATTGGCAGCTGGCCCCTGGGGCTGCAGCCAGCTCAGCACTCGGAGCCGCCCATCGCCTTCTCTGAGCGATGCTGGGATTGGCATCAAACCAGCTCCAGGATTGATGAGCTGTTACTGGCTCCTCTTGGGTCACCATTTCCCTCCTCCCTTCCCAATCCCAGCTGGGCACAGCTGAGGATCTGGCCCAAAGTCTGGTTTTAGCAATAGACTATTTATCTTTGGTAATGGAGTCTGCTCACTTTATCCCGAGCAGAGAATGGGATGGCAGGAACGACTACACGGTTACAGATAAGCCATAAAAATTCATGGTGTAGAACTGCAAACGTATTTTGGCTGGTGTCTGTTCAATTGGAACACAATTATCCAGATGTGATCTGCTGGTTACCGCTGGGATTCAGGCAGTTCTTCCAGCCAGCAGCCCAAGGAAGGGAACAGCTGTGGAACATACACTCCGAAAATTTCAATAGGTCTTTAACCTCCGCAGCCATTTGTTCTGCAGTGTGACATTTAAAACAATAAACTTCGAAACGTGTGGGCATGAGTAGAAGAAATCCATGGAAAGAAGTTCCCCTCTGGCTGGCAGCTAATGGATTGCAATCCAATTATCCATGGGTTTATTCTCCTTTCTGCATTATGCAGGGCACATAATGAATGAGTATGGCTGGAGAAACATAGCTGAGGGCACAGGGCAGGATCCGGGATCTGAACACACTGCTGGCATGAACTGAAGGTGACCCAGTTGTTCACAGACCTGGTTGCTAATTGGGCAGTGTAAGCATGGCCAGCTTGGCAAGTTTTGTTTCCTTTCCTCGTTGTGCTGCTTTTGGTGGCTGCTCAGTTCCTCTCTTCCTCCTGCAGGAGGAAGGGTGGAGCAGGACAGGGTGTAGCTCTCCTAGTCTGTTAGTGAACACGTTTTGAGAAGGAATTTTATACATTTGTCGGGGAAAGGTTTACTGAGCAAATGAGTTCTTGGAAATGCTGCTCTGTTTGTGGTCTCTGTCGTGCATTTTGGGTTGAAGAAGGGATTACTCATTTCCTCTGTGTGTGATAATCTTATATGCAGCCTTTAAATGCACACCCACACATTCTGCATGTGCCAGGTAGAATCTCTTTCTGACCTCTTTCACTGTTGTATTTAATCCTTATCAAACCTTCTAGAGGTGACCAAGAACTTCATGTTCTATTTTTAGAAGTCTCTTCATTGGCAGGAAAATGGGGAAGGAAGGTATTTCAAATATGTTTTCCTTCTAGAAATATTCCAGCATCTTTTGGTGGAAGCATCCTAAGTCTTGTGATCGTAGCAAGCTTGGGTGTTTAAAATCCTGCTTTCCCTGAACTTCCCAGTGCTTCAGCATCTGGTTCCCACTTGAGTATTTGTATTTTTGTTGCTCTCACTCCGTAGGGATACCAGGACTCTTTCCTGTGCTCTTTAAAGAGAAGTCAATATTTTTTAGTGAAAAAAATGTGTGTGTTTTCTAGGTAAAAACTTTAATGATCCTGCTCTTCAAAAAGTGGAAAACTGACACTTAAGCTACACAAGACCCAATATTAAAGTGTTTATTTTACTTTCTCTGAATCAGAGTCAGAACACACTTCAGGAGGAGGGAAAGATTTCTTCCTTTGATGTAGGCAGGATCTTGGATAGATGGTGCAGAGGAATTATGCATCAGCTTAAGAGAGTCATGCTGCCATGAATGCCCAAGAATAGACTCAGCTGCTTTGGGTAGAATCAGACCCTAATCTTCATCCTACTGCTAATAAGTAATAGCTCACATTATCTAACATTGTAATTCAGCATCTTTTTATGTAATCTTCCTACTTGAACACATGTTCAGGACCAAAACTATTTTTTGGAGGTATTCCTTGTTCCTGCCCTTCCTGGAAAGAGCTAAAGGCATGCCAGGTGGTATTTGAAATGATTCCACCAGGAATGAGGCACCAGCAGATCCCTCCTGCCCTGGTGCTGCCTTTCAGGCATAGCATTCCCACCAGCTGACATGGACAGAAAAAGTAAGATCAGACCAGCTTGGGACACTGGCTGCTGGATTATGGTCAGGTTCCTGCCCCAGCTGACGCAGAGAGAGCCCTTTTGAAAATCTGGCTCCTGATTTTGGGAGCTGAAATCTTAAAAAGCTGGGTTTGAGAATGCCTGTGGTAATTTCTTAATTAATATCTAGTGTTCCTGAGTCTTCAAAATAAGTGGTGTGGCAGTGCAGCAGGGAACCACAGCCTGTTCTGCAGAGGGAGGCTCCCTGCAGCTACTCGCTCTCCACTGTTTCAGCCATGATCCCATCACTTCATTTCCTTGTCTCTCCATGCTCAACATATTTTCCTTCCTCTTCACTCTTTGAACAGCCAAATCTTGATATCTTAAGCTGGTAAGGCCCAAAATAGCCAGGATTTGGAAAATCCCCAGCCCCGAGCCTCCCCATGGTCTCCTCCTCTGCCTCGCAGGGCTGGCAGGGCTCAGCTGTCCATGTAAGGGGTTCTGGGATGAAAGCTGTCATTTATTAAAGCCATTTGGGGACTCGTGTGGGACAGGGACATTCCTGAGTTGGGGAGCTGATGACAGTGGGTCTGGAAAATTTCATTTCCATCTCAGCAAGGCAGCTTTTCCTTCCTGCCAGGACTGGGGTGGTTTGGCAGGACTGGGGAACCTGCAGAGCTGACTCTGATGTTGTGCAGATAAATGCGAGGAATGAGCATGTTCTGATAAATGTCCTGGCTCTTTTTCTGTATTGGAAACTTGACTTATAGGATATTTTTAGGATGTGTTTAGGATGTCTCTCCTTTCCTCAGGAAACACTGGGAGGAACTTCAACATCTTATCTCTGTAAAGACACTTTTACTCTTGGTGTCCTTGTTGGTAGTGATTGTGTGGCTGCCACTTTCTGGGCAGAACCATGACCATCATTGCTGTGCACAGCATTGGGAACACAAAGGATTCTTCAATGAAACAAACCCACCAATTTCCATGGAACTGCAGTAAAACGCCTCTTGCAGCTAATTATCTGCTTAGTTAACATAGTAATGCACGAGTCTGTGAAAGCCTAAACAGATTAAACAGAAGTGGAAGTTTCTTGTAAAAGCCATTGATTGCTTTATATCCTAATCACTGATAATTATTTAACACAAGGCTTGCAGTTCTGATTGTTCTGATAGCAGCTGAGAGGCAAAGACAGATTCGAGTGCCATTCTGTAAAGACCCATTTCCCCATCCATGTGCAGATTCTGGCATTCTTTGTAACCTCTGTAATAATTCCCAAATTCAGAAAACGTCACTGATTTCTACAGCAAATCCTGGATTATCCATGTATTCCAGATCACTTTTGTGTCAGAGCATGAGGGTTTGGTGAGATTTGAAGCTGAGCCAGTCATACTGATGTTGTCCAGGGAGATCTGTGTTGGGTGATGCTGCTGTCCCAGGCCTCTGCTCTGTGTGAAGGTAGAAGAGGATCCAGAATCCTTTAGCAGCAGCTGTTCCCTGTGGGAAGGTCATTTGTAAACCCAGACTGCCATCCTTGAAATCATGGGGGAAGAGTTAAATCATAAAGGATTATTTTTTCCCCCTATTCTTCAAATTCCCAGGTGGAAAGAAGCGGGCAGGAGGGAGGAAGCCCAGCTGCTGGGGCTTGGGGCAGCTGGGAGAGGCTGCCCTGGGAGAGGCTCCGTGGTGGGTCCCTGTATAAAGCACATTTGTTCCTGGAAAGAAACGTAAATTTCCAGAGTGAGTGCCCTGGGAATAGAGAGGAACAAGCGTTTTCTGTGTGAGAGGAGAAGACAAACTCTGTAGGGAATGTTCTCAATCAAACACATGCAAGCCAGGGAATTCCCAGTGCAGCCCTTCCCTGCCGGCCATGCTTTAGGCTAAGGAGAGGTCTGGAGTAAAAACGCTAAGGATGAGCCAAAGTATTGGGGTTTTTATATGGTAAAGAAGAATTACTAGGTTCCTCTGCATGCTCAGGGACTTTGCTGTGCAGGGACATCAACACTGGTACCTTTTAATGCTGTCTGGGGTACAGGGAGCAGAATAGCCTGGTCCATCCTCCAGGGCAGGATCCACCTGCCTAAACCATGTGTGGCTAATGCCTGTCTCACCTGAAATCCACTGGGTGTTTTATGAGCCTTGCTAATTGAGATATTTCTTAAAAAACTCTGAATCTGCACTTTCAGTCAGTGACTATTTGCCCTTTCAATTTGTAGCAATTTCCTGCCACAGTTATTGTATTTATGGTTAAATAAGCAATTTCAGTTCTTTTCATTGTCATGTTTTCTAGACTTCATATCATTCCCATTGCTTTCTTTTGGATTCTCTCCAGTTATTTCACATCATTTCTTGAAATGAAGTGCTCAGAGAGGAGATGCAGTGTTTCTCTTCCATTTTTGTCTGTGGGGAAAGCTGCTGCCTTTGTGATGGAGAGCAAACCAAAAAGAACTTTACAAAGGACTGAAAGATAGCTGGGGTCCAGAGAATCACCTTCCTTACCTGGAAGAGAAAACAGAAGAAAAATTAAAATATTTCTTTAAAATAATGAGCTAAGCTTTATTACATTATCTTTGGGGGTGATGTAGTTTAAAAAGAACTGTAGTTCTGTGTGGTTTAAAGGACTGCAGTTATCCTTGTTCATTAAAATACTCAGAGGCTTTTTGTCCCCACCTGCAGCCTGTGACCCGAAGCTGGATTTTACACTTGCTCCCTGCTGCCTTCCCTGAGCATCACCAGCTCCAGCCCTGACCCCTGTGTGTTCCTCCCATGTATTTGTAATGTTCCCTATTACCTGCAGCCAGCTGCCTGGATTAATTACAGGGCTCTTTACAGCCCCCAGGGCAGCAGGGCTGGTGTTTGTGCGTTGCAGGGCATAAATCAAGTTTGCATTTCTTCACCTTTTTCCTGGTCTGGTCTTTCCTAGTCTCCTTTTAACCAGGCTGTGGAGAAGAGGCAGCACGCTGTGCTGTCACTGCTGCCAATGTTTAATTGTGTTTGGCTTCATGGTGGCAGCCATTGCCTTGGAAAACCCATAAAAGATACCCTCAAATTCACATTGTCTGGGAAGAAGCATATGGAACTCCCTCCCAGAAGAAGGGCAAGAAATGCACATTTGAAGCAATGCAAGCTAACCCAAACACACCTGAAAATGTCAGAGGTGTGAAAATGTCAGGAACTGCAGCTTGCAGTGGTCAAACAGAGAAGGTGAATTACAATTGGAAATATTGGGTTTTTTAAATATTGTGAAGCTGTGTTTCTTTCTGCCCTCTAATTCTTCTCTGTGCAATATTTATGACTAAGAGAGGTGAAAGATTTCATTCTGTATTAGACTTTTGAATCCTTTGGTCAAAGTGGAAAAGTTAAAGGAAAGAAACACAACAGAAAAAACAACTTCCACTGGCCCATGTGCTGTTGCATCCAGTGATAACAAAGGGGTGACATGGCAGAGATTTGACATTCCAGTATAAGTAAGAATGCCTTGCATTTCCTGCCTAAAACTTAAGAAAATTTATTATGAAATTTTTAGCATAGAATGACTACATTTTGCAAACTGTTAAGCTAAAGAAATGTTACATCTTGGGGCAATGGTTTTAAACTGAAATAAGTCAGGTTTACATTCGATATTAGGCAGAAATGTTTTACTCAGAGGGTGCTGAGGCTCTGGCACAGGGTGCCCAGAGTAGCTGTGGCTGCCCCATCCCTGCAAGTGTCCAAGGCCAGGTTGGATGGGGCTTGGAGCAACCTGGGATAGTGGAAGGTGTCCCTGCCCATGGCAGGGTGATGGAATGAGATGAACTTTGAAGTCCCTTCCAACTCAAACCAATCTGCCATTCTATGAGTCCATGATCTTAAAATAAAATCAGGTTTACTCACTGTGCAGCCTCTTCCTGAGTACTTGCTCCAAGCTGTTTCAGCCCCCTTGGATCCTCGCTCTCAGTTTGGGGTTACCTGCAATGACTGCACCTTTTTCTAATTTGAATTTTATAAATGCCACAATTCTTGTTGCTGCCTGTCTCAAAACAATTGTTGAATTTGCAGCTATTTGTAGAATCCTTGTTCTAAACTCTGCCTCCAACTGTGACTTTACCAACAGAATGGGCAACTTGTGCTTTTTTCCTCTTAAAGCAAATGCCCTTAAAAGGCTGCCTGAAACTGAAAAAATAGCTGTGTATTCCCTAAATGTGATAGATCAAGTGGTGCAGGAGAAAAAATCCCCTTCATTGTGTGCTTTGGACAGAAACTTGCAGCAATCCCCATTTGTCAGCCTTTTATGATTTGTTATAATACACTGGGCTACTCAAGGTGCCAAATCAATGCACGTTCCCTGTAGAAGTGTTTCTCCTTGGTTAAGCAGGTTAAACCACTTAGCTCTTATTTCATTATTCCATTAGCAATCCAAACCCCATGTTTTTGGGTTCCAAGCTGATGTAGTTCCGTGGGCAGCCCTTGAAATTTGCCAGAATCCCCTGGACTCCAGTAATTCTAATTGAAGTTGGCACAGATCTGAAATGCAGGCAGCGATAAGCTATTGTAAGTCTTGGAGCATTGCAGAGCAAAATGGGAAATTCTTATTATATGAGGTTATTTGAGCAGATTTAACCATTTTAGGGCAAAGATAGTTTTAGCAGGGAGCTAAATCATGGGTCCACATGATGATGTGTGTTCCTCTACAAGTCAGGATGAGATGCAAGAGTAATTGCACATGAACTTGGGGTGTTTTGCTGCAGACTTTTTTCTGGTGCTCATGAGAATGATCCCTTGAGTCCTTTTAGTGTCTGGTTTTCTCTGAAGTCAGAATAAAGAATTTTCTGACTGTAGCCTTGTCCCAGCTACTGGCTGAATTTGCAGACAAGAGCAGACCCCAACCATTGTCCTCACTCCTTCTCCATTCCCTTCCCTGGTCTAATGACTCCTTTATATCCTCTGCTTTTAGAGATTTACGCTTCAACCACATCAAGGAGATACAACCTGGAGCCTTCAGAAGACTGAAGAACCTCAACACACTGTAAGTTGCACTCTGAGGGTTTCCATTTATTACTCGTGTTAGTATTGTCCCCTAAAATGGCTTAAAGGTGGCCTTGGGCTTTTATTTATTTCAGTCACGTTGTGCATATCCAGCCAAAGCTTTAAAATTCCCTCTGTTCCACCCTGCATCATGTTTCTTACCTTTTTTTTTAATTTAAATGTGGTTAATAATTTTCACTTTTTGCAATTAACCTCTCTGTTTAAAAATAAAATATGATGAGCACTGACTGAGGATGTTTGAGCCTTAGAGTAGCCCATGAAAGGAGTTCTCACCTGGGATCAAGACAGTGGAGGGATGGATTAAAATCTTTCTTTTTCATGGTCTCCTCTAATGCATGAACCACATCAGTTGCTCTATGTCAGTTTGACTGAGCATCCTCCAAATGCCATCTTTCCCTATGCCTTGCCATAAAAGAGGAGTTACCCTACTCCAGGTAGGAATGGGGGTGGAAAGCTGCCCCTCCAGCCTTGTATCCCACTCTCACATCCCTGTACACACTGATCCATGAACCAGCTTCTCACTCTTCCCAAAGGAAATCCTGGGAGCCTCTGCTCCTTCTGGCTGCTGCGGGGCTGAGGGTTTGGAGACAGATCTGAGTGCATCTGCACCCTGTAGCCAAGGAGCTGCAAACACACCAGCTCCCAAATCAGAACCAGAAGCTGTGTCAGCACAGCACTGTGCTGGATGCAGTTGGGCTGTTGAGACTCAGATCTAATTATTTGAGCTGTGACATGGTGCTAACAGCCATAGGAATCCCAGGTCCAAGCTGGAATTCCTCAGTGAGGCAAAGCAGCTCCTTTGGGAGCCTGACAGCTGTTCACACATCCATGGTCACAAATGGTAACAGAAAGTTCAGGTTGTTTTTTTCTGATCTGAGCGATCTGAAATCCCTGATCCTGTGAAGGTGGCAGAGCTGAAGGAAGGCAAACCTGGGCAGTAAGGCATTCAGTCAGCTCTAAGTAGTTGTTGGGAAAGTGGGATTACAGCAGGACTTAATTATTGAGACCTGCTGAAGTGTTGTCTTTGAAAAATCAGCATTTGCCAAAGATTGTTCCAGTCTGTGTGTGGGACAGAGTGGCCAAGCCATGACTGCAGGATGCTGCAGAGTACCCTGGCTGTGGCCCAGGACAGGTGGCCAAAAACTTTATTGCCACTGATGCTGTTCATCCAGAACAGCCCAGGTTAGTCTCTCAAACAGCATTCTGTGGTACTTAATTGCCAAAAATAATAGGGAAGAAAGGATGCTTTGGATGGATTCCTGTCATTTGAGATAGGGTCAGATACAGCTAGAAATGAGAAAAAAAATATCTAGAGAGATAACGGAGTCAGAGTCTGTAGGGTTTTGTCTTATCACAAAGCTCTGCTGAGACCTTTTGATCTCCAGCCCTGTTCTTCCACCCCTGGAGCTCTCCTGAGTGGAGGAAACAAAGGGTTCCAGATGATGTCATCTCAGTGTGATGCAGGCAGATGTTTGGCAGCAGCTCCCAGGACCACCAGGCGAGTTTCAGCAGAGCCCTGGGGAAAACGAGGATGCTGGCAGGGCTTCACTGGGAGAGATGCTCCACCCAACCTGCCCAGCTTTGTAAGGGGTCCCAATTCCTGCCCTGCCACCACCTTGGACTTGACAGGTCTCTGACCTGTGCAGGACTTTTGTTTCTGTCTTCTGATTCCCCCTCTCTGTGTAGAGGTAGATACAGAGAGAGCCTGACTGAGGGGGATGGACCTGTCTCTCTCTAACACCTGTTTGTGCTCCATGAATTTCTCCAGGTTTTTTTTTCCTTTCTGTTTCCACACTCTCCTGGACAGAGACCTCAAGGACAGCAAGTCCATGAACAGGTACCAGAGGGAATGGGCAGGAATGTACCCCCTGGCAAATGATTTGGGATGCCAGGGAAGTAAGAACAACGTGTTTTCACAGGTGGTGACACTCCTGCTTTCCCTAAACAATGTCCTATGGCCATTGTCAGAGCTGGAATACTGGACCAGGTGAAACACTGCTCTAACAAAATGCTGCATTTTTGTGTTCAGATTCTGAAAATCAACCTGATTTGCCAAGGAAACCTTTCCATTTGTATAGCACTTCTTATGCTTAGTTGTATTTCCTGGTCTGGCCAGCAGACTGGAACACTCAGTTATTCTCACACTTGTAGTAGTTAACTCCCATGGCTGAGGAGCTTGATAACTGACTGAGAGAACTTTGGACCTCACACTCCTGAAGCAAATTTCTCTCCAGGAACTTTGGTTTGTCCAATTCCCACATCAAAACTGACAAGAGCTGAAGAATTTGCTGATGTTTCTTAGATGGTAAATCTTGCCTGAGGACTTAGCTTTTCAAGTGATAAAGAGAATAAGTCCTGTAAAATCCCTGAGAGACTTCCTGGGAAAATTTGTCCAGAAAAATTGGTGTGAGAGTTTGGAGGAAAGAATAGCTCAGGTTCCACGTGCAGAGCTCTGAGCTTGCAGCTTTGTGCCATTGAATTTAAATAAATCTTCCATAAGCAAATAAATGTTATTTAAAAGAGTTTTTTCCACTAATGGCAGAGGAAGAGCAACAGATTCTGGTGAAGCTTCTGTTCTCCATCTCCTTTAGGGCAGGGTGGCTGTTCTGTGTCCAAACTTGACAGTTTATAAACCACCCTGAAAAGGAAACCTTTGTAGCCTGTGTTGGATGCAGGGAAATGGGTTGAGAGCCTGACAGGAGAGGAGCCTGTGTGGATGTCCAGTGGGGCTGTTCAACAGTTCAAACCCTCCCCTGGCTCCTCTCTGCTTTCCACTGCTGTGGGAGATTTGATAAATCACAGAGCACTACTTCAGCATTAAAAACAGGAGCCTTGTTTGTGGAAGAGACACAGTCACTGTTTGCTTCCAGCTGGGGACTCCTGGTTCAGCACCACAGGTAATGAGCAGTTATCCTAAATCCTGCACCACTGGGAACTTCCTTGGTGGCTGTGTGCAGGTGGAGAAGTTCTCTTGGGCTGAACATCTCGGAGAGCTGTGAGATTTCCTCATCCCCTCCTATTGGCTTTGCTCTGTTCCCATCTGTGCAGATGGTGCTGTGCATTTTTAAACTCTTGATATGTCCCCTTGGTAGAAATAAATAAATAAATAAATAAATAAATTTAAAAAAAAAATTTAGGGTAGCAGGAAGAGTGAGGCAACAACCCCCCTTGTATGCCATCCACAAACCCCCCAGCTCCAGGACAGCTGTTTTGCTGCAGTTTGCCATCACTTGCTGCAGGGCTGAAGCCAACCTTAGCTCAGAGCAGGTGCTGGGCTGTGGGGGAGAGAGAGAGGAAACACTGTGAGCCCATGGTGAGGCACAGCCTCTCACTGCTTTCCAGTTTTTGCCCCTTTAGGTCATTTTTGGGTGGGGATGGATGATGACACACCCCTGTGAGGCTTCTCCTTACATGTTCCCACAGGAGTCAGCACTGCCCTGTTAACCCGTTCAGTTCATTGTTGCATTTTCAAACCACAGCCAAAGCAGCCATTGCTGCTCCTTGGGTCTCTCCAGCACCATTCATAGAAATGTCCAACACAGGGAACAACGTTTTTTAACAACCCCAGAGTGTATTTTATTCTTCCTGAGGCAAGAGCACCCTAGAGAACAGGGGACTGTGGAGACCACCTTGCTTGTGCCTCTGCCTGGTCCTTTGCCCTTTCACTGCTCACATCATATTTCTCTTTCTGCCCAGGTGAGAGCAAAACACTTCTGGTGAGCCCTGCAGCTCTGCTTTAGGTGCTGCTGGCGAAGTCTCAGGGTGGACAGAGCAGTAACGTGGAGTTTCTGTATTTTACCCTCTAGTAACTCCTGAGAGAATGTGTTCCTGCCAGCAAGGAGGGGATGTCACGGCCTGCTTGGATCTCAGAATAAAAGTTTCTCCCTTAAATATGGGAAATGGCTATTCCAGATCATTCTGTCAACACGGGGGAATGTGTGGTTGAACATAAAACTCACTTCTTCTCCCCCTCTAAATGCACTGCTTGATGATTTCTGTTACTGGCGTGAGGAAAAAAATAGCTGTTTTGTCACAATGACTGTAGCATGTGGTTTGTCAAATGAAAAGAGGAAAGAGAACATGGTTTGAGTCTGAATTCTGTCCTGCCACATCATTTAATACATTCTTCAAAACAGAAAACCACTCATTTAATGCAACTTAAGCCTGGGCCTGGCAACCTGGAGAGAGGGTGGGGAAGGAGAAAGGGGAGGCAGTCAGGACATAAAATCTAGAGGAAACTGAATGTAAAATGTTCTCTTAGTGAGTCCGGGCCAGATCTCATGGCACTTGTATATCTCAAACGTCCCAGAAGAGTTTTGCAGGAATAAAACCTGTGTGATTGAGTTCTCCTACTTGTGTGGAGTCCAGTTCATGGGGCATGAAGGGGAATGCCCCATCCTCTTGCCAGGAAATGTGCTTCTGATGCTTTTAATTTAGCCTGTTTTCTACAGATTATGTGCTTAAGATAATGATAGTGAAAATGATCTTCCCAGCCTCTGTCTGCCAGAGCATTTATTCCCAGCAAATCTGGGATCTCAGCTTTCAGCCCTCTAAGGGCAGCAGGAATTTGGGCATTTTTGCCATGGATGGCAGCTGACTGATAGCCAGGCCATGCCAGGATTTTGCACACTTCTCTGCCTGGGTGAATTGCACAGGAGTCAAGGAGCAGACAGCTGTGCAGGAGCCATCCAAAGTCTTTCTAGGAGCCAGATGTGCTGCCTTGTCCGTGGATTTCTCTGAAAGCAGCATTTTGGAATAAGTGTGCTATTATGGACTTCATCATTATCTCACTTTCGAATGTTTTCCAGGACTTATCCTTCCATTACAATGGGGAATCCTGAGACAGGAAGCAGAGATGGCTTCTTCCATGCACTTTTTATCCTTAAATCAGGCAATGAACAAATTTTTAAGTATCAGACGATGAGATAAGAGCCCTGTGTGCTGCTTGCCATCTGAACTTCCAGGATTCATCTTATTTGGCTGGGTCAGTGATTACACTCCCTTGGACTGTGCAAAATAGCCAAGACAACAAAACAGTCTGGGATAAATGCTTTTAAATAGCCCCAAAACACAGCCAGACAACATAATGCAATTTGAAATCCCAGTGGAGATGAGTCCTGGTGTGAACTCTGAGCATTAAAGATAACAGTCAGCAAAGGGCTCCAGACTGTGCTGCTGCCTGGGGCTGCTCAGGCTGTTGGTGTGACCCTGCTCACCTGGTCACTGTCACCTGTCCCCTGGGAGGCCCATGGCCAATGCCAGTTGTGTGGCAGGAGCTCCCATCCACGGGAATGAGGTCGGTGCTGTCAGCCCATTGTGTGCCCAGAAGTGGGGCCAAGGATCAGAGGGCAGAGAAGGAGCTGCCTTGGTCCTGCTCTGGCCAGAGATGAAAGCTGACAGGGGCAGGGAGGGAAGCACTGCCCATGTTGCCTTTGTCCTGCAGGCAGATAGACAAAAGCCCTCTCCCACACTGCTCTCAGGTGGTTATTTCCAGCCCTTGGGTGTTCAGTCATCAAATAAACTTTTGGGTTGATGCTCAGGGACTGTATTTCCACTCAGCATAGCTGGCTGTCAGAGCAGCATCGTGTGTTCCAAGGAGGTGACATCATTTTTGCATCCTTATGAGTGAGCCCGGGCTGTTTGACCTCAGCTGTGTGCATGGAGCCTTTGCTGCCAGCTGTGCAGGAGCTCTCCAGCTTTCCCTGCCCTAACCCTGTGCCCAGCCCTGGCATGTGCAGCCTGGCAGTGGCACCCACACCCGTGGTATCAGGGCAGCCAATCCAGGGAGGATAGTCAAATCCAGGATAAGGAGGTTTTTCTCAACCCCTCATTACCTGACTTCCAAAGTTGTTTGCTCTTCAGTTTCTCACATGCTTTTTTTTATGACTCAGTGTAATTGTCCACCTGAGAAAAAGCTGGTGGAAGGCTGGTGTGGCTCAGGTGCCTGGAGGGAGCTTGTGAAGCTGCCATCACACGTGTGCTTCTGACATCTTTTATCTCTTCAGTCATCCCTGAGGTGTTTGATTTTACCTTCATCTTCTTTTCCCACAAGTTTTTTACCATTTCTCCCCATCTCTTTGTCTTTTCTCTCCATCCTTTACTTGCACAAACTGTTTTTGGCCAGGAAAAGACCTTGGCTTGTAATGACAGAGGCTGGCTGCTCTTTTTTCTCCAGAAAAGCTGGGCAGAAGATTGGGTTTTATTGCTGGGAAAGTGCTGAACTGTCTTCTCACCTGCTGCCTGGTGGCAGATCATTCCTGAGGAGCAGAGCTATGGCAAAAATCAGCTTGTAAAATGCACATCCAGTGCACGCATTGAATGTGACCCAATGTAGTAAGGTCTGGTCTGCACAGGGAATTGCTGTTTTTCCTGCCACACCTGAAAAAGGAATTTTTGCAGTACACAGTCACAGATTCCCTCTCTGCCCACAACTCCATTTAGGAATTTTAAAAATTAGTGCTGGCTGGTGAGATCCTTGCTCTGGGCTATGCAGCTCTAAAAGCTCCACCAGCTCTGAGCTTTGCCAGGCCTGAACATCAGTGGGACACCACAGCCAGAGACCCACGGGAGTGCGGCCGGGCAGCCACGATGAATAGCTAAACCTCGGGTATGAGGGAGCTATTTATAAGTGATTTATTGTTTTTTTCTCAGTGTTGGGCTTGGCAGGGGCTGCAGGAGAGCTCTGCAGGGCTCAGCTGTGTGGTTGTGCTGCTGCACAGCGTGGCTCTTACAGAGCTGGGCTGTTTCTGGTCACTGGCACGGGCCATTGATTGCACTCACAGTCATGGCAACTGCACACACAAGTCACACACAGCTCTGCAGTGCCAGGTGGGCCAGAGGTTTCGTGTTAAAATCTGGCAGGATGTTCCCAAGATTGAAAGAGGTTGTTTCTGAGCAGCCTCAGGAGTCAAAGTTGAATTTATTTATTTCTCATTTGTGGGTATTGGTTTCAAAGTGATTAGAGCAAAGCTACCAGCATTTCATGGCTCCTGTAACTCCACTGGGAACTGGTGTTTTAAACTGCATTTGTGCTTTTAAAAACTGGCTCTGCACTCCCCTGCTCATTTGTTGAACACAACCAGGCACCTCCAAAACCCATCGTGGTTGTACAAGAGTGGCAGCAATGATTTAATATCTCACTGCTTCTTTCTGCTTGTCTCCCATCCACTCATCCCTTTCCTGGACAAAATTGTCACTTTGGGGTGAAAACTGTGGCAAAAGGTAAGGAAAATACTTTGAACACTGCAGTATTGGAAGTACTTGGCCTCTCTGTGTGAGAAACCTTCTCACTGCCTTGGCTGGTGTGAATACCCAAACTGGCTAACCCCATTAAATCTTAAATTCTGTGACACCTAGGCTCAGAATTTTTCAGCTGGCATCCAAGAACAGAAATGCCACAAATCTCACACGTGCTGACTTCACCAGCTGTGTTTTTCTTTCTTGATTTGAACAGGCTGCTGAACAATAACCAGATAAAACAAATAGTGAGAAGATCCTTTGAAGATCTGGAGAACCTGAAATACCTGTGAGTTGGTAGCTCAGTAATTTCTTAACCTCTTTAAAATCTAACAACCCACTTTTAATATTTGCCAGTCAAGGATGTACTGTGTGTGTTTGGAGTTCAGTGTCAGAGGTATAAAATATTGCCCTTAAATCCAGGCGCAGCAAGTTCTGCTTTGGGTTGAGGGTCATTGATGTTTTCTGAGACTTCTTAGAACACAACTGCTGTTCAGTTGGCCTAATGCTGTTTCCTTTCTCTTCTTTTGAAAGCTACCTTTATAAAAATGAAATTCAGAGCATCCAGCAACATGCCTTCCACGGGCTGCGTTCCCTGGAGCAGCTGTAAGTACAGATGAGCCTTGTTTGCATGCTGTGTTCCCAGGCTGGGAGAGCAGCAGGCACTTAGTGAGGGGTAGGATGAAGCTTCTGCTCTTTTACCATCCAGATTTGCCAGACTTCACTGGGTTCATTTGGAAATGGCTGTTCTGAGTATTGGTTTTGGTTAGTTAGTGCTGAGGTCTCTTCCTACTGGTGTTCCATATGTTTTCTCCTGCCCCCAAACCTCTGGAGTGTAGGAAGGACCCAGCTGTGCTTCTGATGTCCTTTATTGCCCAGGACCTTATGATGGAGGAGAGAGGGGTCTGCAGGAGGGTTGGAAGCAGGAGGCATCTGCCCTGCTGGGTTTGTGTCGGGGGATTCCTTGAGCAGAGAGTCACATCTGGTCCTTTGCTTAAACTGAGGGTGCTGGTTGAGTTTCTCTCTCATCCAAAGCTCTGCTGGGAGTGAATGGATGAAGGGCAAGCTGAGAGCTGGGGCAGCCCAGCCCTGGGAGCCACCAGGATGGTGGTGCTCCCATGCTGCAAAGCATCTGGAAATTCCAGTGGGGGGAGATGATGGATCCAAACAAACACTGTAATGACCTTCCCTCAAGCTGTGTGGCACTCTGTGCTGGATCTGGGATGGAGGGAGCCTTGTGTTTTCCTGGCAGCTGGAGTCCATCACAGTGACACTCCAACAGTCCCCCTTTGCTCCCCTTCTGTGTATGGCAAAACTCTGCTGTTTATTCAAAGAAGTTTCATTTTTTGACTCTAAGTACACCACTCTCGAGGTAAGGTGGGCAGACTGAGGTCTGACTCTTCTGAAGTGCATTCCTAAACTGGGACTGGATTGTTCTTACTTGGGACTGGTGGAGAGAGTGTGAGCTTGGATATTTGTATCATGGATACATGAAATGGTCTGGCCTGGAAAGGATCTTAGAGCTCATTTCATTCCGATGCCCTGCCATGGGCAGGGACACCTTCCACTATCCCAGGTTGCTCCCAGCCCCATCCAACCTGACCTTGAACATTTCCAGGGATGGGGCAGCCACAGATTCTGTGGGCAACCTGTGCCAGGGCCTCACCACCCTCACAGGGGAGAATTTCTTCCTAATGATTTACTCTTCCTAAATAACTGAAATACAGGAATTACTTGTATCACTGGAGAACAGGGACCAAAGGTGAAACTGGTCTAATTCCTGAATTGTTCCCAGCCACAGCATTTATAGGGCTGGAATGCAACCAAGGATTTTACTGTAAAAGAAATAGGATCCAGCTTGTTCTCCAGGTTGACAGAGCAAGAGGACAAAGCATAATTGGAATTTTCAGGCAATCCTAACAATAGGTGTGCCACCAAGCTTATGTACAATGTGGCTTTTCATCAGCCAGCTCAGCAAGGATGCCTGGGAGAAAATTTAGGAAGCTGCAACTGGCTCTAAGCTGAGCTTAGATCTGATGCTGCCCACAGGGATATTTCAGCAGTGAGCGTTCCAGACTTGATGTCACGAACAAAAGAAAAAAACAAAACCAACAAACCCACAAAACCAACAAACAACCCACTGAAAGTCCCATCTGTTTTCAATCCCAGGCAGGCTTAGCTCCAGAAGAAATAGCTTTGCTCAAATCCTACCCCGTTTTCCTGTCCCCCACAAGCCAGCTTTTCAAGAAAAAGTAAAACCCAATTGATGGACAGGATCAGATGCTTTCCTCAAGGTCCAAAGCAATCTCAGCAGACATCTGAGACTGATTAGAGCATGTCCCTGTCTTCCCCACTGTGACCCTCCAGTGCAGAATCTGAGTCACCCTCTCCCAGTCTGTGCTCTGATACTGGACCATTTATCATGAATCCTTCCATTACAAATCAAACAGCCATGTGGAGGCTTAGGCAATTATTTCTCAAGGCAGTCAGCTAAAATAGCAGAATGAGTATTTGTAGATCTGTGATTAATCTGTGTCTGCTGTGAAATTTATGCCTGTGTAAAATAAAGGGGAACAGTTTAGGGAATTTGGGGGCTGTACAAAATCCATCTAAATGTCAGGAATGTGTCAGTTGTGCTGGTGAATGTCACAGCTCATGGCAACAAGGAGGCTCAGGTATTGTGGTGAGCTGCTCTGCAGGCTCCACATATTTTCTGTTGATGGCAAGGGGTGACCTGGGACAAGCAGGAGGTCCCCATGGCCTCTGGAGTGGCTGCTCACACTTTGGATTTTAGAGGAACTAAAAGTATTAGTCTATATTAGCAGAAAAACCATGTTGGCTGCTGTGTTTGCAAGTGGAAGCTGGAGACACTAACATGGATTCTGGCTTCTCAACACCTGCCCTGAGATGAGTGGTGACAGCTGGGGGGCACTGGTGGATCGATCTGGGAGGATCTCCTGTCTCTTAAATTGCAATCTGTGTGTGATTTCTGTGTCACAGGTACCTGCATTTCAACAACCTGGAAAGTCTGGAGCTGGAGACTTTTAGTGACCTGCCTAAACTTGAAAGGCTGTGAGTAAAAATGGGATAATTCTTGGGACTAAGAGGGTGAGGAGAAGGGGAAAACCCCTTTATTTAGTGTAGCAGTTTTAGTAGCGTGGAGTGTGATCTCCAAAATGCAAAAATAAACTTCTTTAAAGAAAGAGATTTTACATAATTGCCGAGTAGGAGGGTGACTGGGGATGTGAAGGGAATTTCCCACTTTATGTTATGTTCAGGTTTCCATCTAAATGGGAGTAAATCTGCAGAAAGTCCTACAGCTGGTCAAGCCAAGTGAAATTTTACTCTGAGCATAAGGTCAGCAACATTAGTCACTGTTGGGCAGAGTGAGCAAAAAAAAGGGGGTGGAAAACGGATAAATTCAGAAGAAAGTCTTAACAAGAAAAACACACATCCTCCTTGAGAGCAGTAAGGAAATGGAGTCTCCTGCTCCCCAGGATTGCTTCTAGCAGTAATGGAGCCACCAGCACAACAGTCCATGTGTGGTTCCCCCCCCATGGAGAAACCAGCAGGCTTTTCTGGGCTGTGTGGAAATGTGCCTTATATCCATACATGCCAAAGAAATAAAATTGTGGGATCCCACACCCTTAGGAAAATTCAGACCTGGATCAGTACAGGGCTGATCTCAGTCACTGTATTGGATCCAACAAAAATTCTGGATTTAAATTTTAAAGGAAGGTTTTTCAGCCTCCAAGCTGGGCAACCAGGCTGAGCTCTGGTGCACACGTGTGTGTGCCAACATTTGCACTCAAGCTGTTCTGCTTTTGCGTTCTCTCCTGCTCCACCACCTACTAAAACTGCTTCATTTCTTTTATCAATGGTCTCTTAGGAGTTTTAGATGTAAGCAAGAGAAGTAAATTTCCCCACCATCATGGGAATGGGGAGTGAATTATCCCCTCTTGGTCCCCACTAAGATTGCACATTTTAGCTCAATTTCTCCCTAAGAACTGGAGAGTTTTATGTGTGTGCTAATTTCCTGGAAGTGAGAATTTGCCTGTTTTGTTCAGAGATAAGCCCAGTTTAGGTGGCTGTTGTCTGAATTAGATTTGCTGATGGATTTGGGTTAATAACTCCATGGAGTCTGAGGCAGGAGTTGTCTGACACCAATGGTTGCCTTTGCAAAATTGCCTCGTTATCTGCAGAGGGGAAGGAAAAGGTCCCTTCTAAACTGGAGCTGACCCAGGCCCAGAAAACAGGGGTTGGTCCAGTCTGAGGGGGTTTTGAGCCCTTTCTCCTCCCTTTGCAGAGAAACTGGAAGGGTGCAGTTTAAACCTGTTCCATCACATCCTGAGTCACTGTTTCCAGCCCACACCCACTCTCTGCTTTGGCATATTACATCACACCCACCAAGGGATGAAATTCCTCCAGCTCATGGAAACAAACATGGAATTTAAAAACTGAGCTCCATTTTGATGAGCAGCCTTTGCATTTAGACTGAGCTGTGACCTGAGGTGTTATCATCCTCACAGTGCAAATACTGAATAATGTTTTGGCATGGCTTCTCCCACTTCAGATTCTTGCACAACAACAAGATTTCCAGGATTCATCCAGGGACATTCTCTCAACTGGAATCCCTCAAACGGCTGTGAGTAAAAAACATTGCCTACTAAGAGGACTTGTTTATCTTCAATCAGATGGGCAGGACCTGAGGAAGAATGTGCCTGGTTGGCAAAGCTTTTAGTTGTTGCACTTCTAAGGCCACTGCTAAGTTTATAAAACAGTTTTGATTGGACCTGAAAGCTTATTTAAGCAGTTGAAAGTTTCTTTATGCTAGTGTCTAATTATAATCAGCTTACAGCTTAATAATGCCACAGGAATGAACGTTCCTGGAAAGTCTTCACAACAGTTTGAACCCATAAAACATCCTTGAAAAATGTAGAAAGTCCAGGTCATGGATATGACCTTGAACATGTCTGTAGATAAGTATCTAACATGGAAAGAAAAATCATAGTCATAAAAGAAAAGGCTTGTTTTCTAGATTGAAATTAGTCACAGGTGTGCTAAGGGGCATGATTCTCTTTCCATGCAGGAATTCCCCAGGCTGCCATTCCCACCTGTCTGTCTCTTAAGCTTACTTCTTTCTTGCTTTGGTTTTATGACCTCTGGAAGTAAGTTCTATTATGTGTTTGGGAGGAAAAAATGCAAAAGGTAAAGAATTTTGGTGTTCTGCCATGATTTTCAAGTAAAATAAAATGTATTTTTCACTGTAGCCCTCAATGATTTCTGCAAGCAGGTAAAATGCTTCACTTCTCTTTAACAGCGAATATCTTGTGAAATGCTCTCTGTAGGTGCCAGAGAAAAAGCTGGGGTGTCTATAAAATACTCAGTCAAGGCCCTGTGTGAGATCTCACATTCTCAAATATGTGACCCTGAAAGTGTTAGGTTTTTCTTCCGCGTTTTTTGGTTTTTTGTTTGTTTTTTTGGACAGCTGTGCTGGTTTTGAAAGCCCTCACAATGGCCCAGACCCATTGACTGTAAAACTGTCAGTGGGGAAGGAGGCACAAACTAATCCCCCTGTAGTCCTTATTTATCCTCATGGATAGCACTGCTAGTAGGAATGAGGTCAGTGCAGGGAAGAGGCTGGGGGCACTGGGAGGTCACTGGAGCTCCATTTGCTGTGCTTCAGGCTTGTGTTGCAGCAATAAAAGTTCCTCCAGTTGTGCAGAAATGCTGCAACCCCTCACAGCTGGTTACAGAAAGGGTCTGATCCCAACCACACATAAATAAAGGGGGAGGTTTTCTTGGAACTAAAAGGGAAAAGCTGTAACAGAGGCAGTTCTGACAGAATTCAGTAAAGGTAGAAATCTCCATCCCAGGGTGAAGCCCAATATTTCAGTGCCTCAAGTAGTCCAAAACTACACAATCCAGTTTGACCAAATCATTTCTATCTGAAACTGGAATGGTTGATGGTAATTGGTTAAGCATCCTAGTTAACCATTGTGGCAATGAGATATCTCAAATTTTCACTTGGGACATAATCAAATGCAGGGCAAAGCACCCAGGTGACCCTTCACCCTGCAGGGCTGTTCCCCTGCTGCTCCCTGGAGAAGGAGGCAGCGCAGCAGCTGCAGGCCGGGCTCTCAGCTGCCTTTCACCCGGCTGTTGCAGGAGGCTGGACTCCAACTCTCTGTTCTGTGACTGTGACCTGCTGTGGCTGGCAGAGCTGCTGAAGAAATACGCCGAGCAGGGCAGCATCCAGACCGCTGCCACCTGCGAGGCCCCGCGGGGCCTGCACGGCCGCTCCATCGTCACCCTCACCGCCCAGGAGTTCAACTGTGGGGAGCCAGGCCCGACNGCCGCCCCACGCCCCCCGCCCCGCCGGGCCCCCCCGCGGGGCCTGCACGGCCGCTCCATCGTCACTCTCACCGCCCAGGAGTTCAACTGTGGTGAGCCAGGCCCGACCCCTCCACAGGCCACCCCCGGCCCCTGCAGATGGGCTTTGGTCTGGGAATTTGGTCCTCCAGCCCTTCTCCTCCCTCTCCCTTCTGCTGGCATCCTGATTGCTCCCTCCTTCACCGCTGGAATGGGAAAATCCCAGTGGGGCTGCAGGAGGAAGCTGACATCCCCAGCGGGGTTGGAGGCAGCTCTGTTTTGGCTGGTGGGTCTTGTCTTGGCTTTTAGCATAGAGTAGGGCTGATAAAGGATCTGCTGCAAGCCTGGCTAAACCAGGAACCAGAGGAAATACCCCACATTAGGCTGAACAGGAGGGGAGCACTGGGAGAGCTGCAGTGGCTGGAAACACAACTGGAAACCTGGGGGAGGGCATAGTGCATATGGAGCTGAATGCTGTGTTTGACTGTGGTGGAACCAATGGCTTTTGTTAGGCTGTTCTTCTTTAAATTTAGAATTTTAAATTAGCTTTTGTTCAGAAAAACCCTAAACTTAGTTATTTCATATAGAAAAAGACAAATCTCTGATTTTTAAATGGAAGTAAGACAAAACTCTGATTTTTAAGCAGAGGTTGTCACAAACACTGGCTGTAGTTCCATGGTGCTTTGCTGCTGGCAGAGTCAGTTTGAGAAATTCCCACCCACACAGCATCCCTCCTGGATATGCCAGTCCAGCTGTGCATCATCCTGCTGTGAGCCAAATGTGTGAGCTCAGCTCAAATGTGGATTTTGAAGAGTTCTCCATTGAATACAGCTCTTCTCCTATGATTCAATTCTTTTTTTTTTTTTTTTTAATTTGGACCATTTCACAGCTTAATTTAGGGCACAGCCGTGCAAAGAGTTGAATTGGCACAAACAGGTCTGTGACCTCAGTGGAGGGGGGATAGGAAGGGCCTAGGGAAAGCAGCTGGGGACACATGGAGTGGCTGTGCCACACAGCAAACTGTCCCCAACACACTCCCAGTGCCACAGTACAGCTGTTAATGCAAATTTGTTCTGGTTTAGGCATGGAAACACAGTGGGGTGTCTGTCAAATTAGCCAGAGCACCTGGTGGGAAGATTTTGCTGGCATTTGGTGGTGTGCCATCTGGGAAGACAAATGATCCAGAGTTCAGCACAGAGCTCTACCCATGCAGGTGGCTGATATTTAAGTCAGTTTGAAAGCTGCTGGTACCATTAACCCACAGCTTGCAGCAGCTGTTAGCCACAGGGGCAAATCTGCCCTGGATCAGTGTTTTGTACTGTGGGGCTGTGCTGGGTTTGGGCTGGGCTGGGTTTGCCTTTGAGGATTTTTCTGAGCCATTAACTTGCAGTCTGAGGAGTGAGGACACTGACCTTCCACTGGAGGAGGTGACAGATTCTCAATTTTAGGAATAATCCAGCTGGTTTTACTGGATTACTGGTGAGCATACAGACTGTGAAATGGATAAGGTTTTTGCTGAATCAAGATCAAGCACTCCAGGGCTTGTCTATGAATTCCTCCCTGTTTTAGCACATCCTTTCAATATTTAACTTGCTTGGTGCTTGAGTACATCTCCAAGTGAAGCACACAGTGAAAGGCTTGGCTGGATAGGGGTAGGATGATGAATTAGGGCCATAATGAATGAAATCCTGTTGGGAAGGAAGTGGTGTGGTTTGCAGGGAGCTGGCTCTGTGTTCAGGTGGAGCAGGAAGATGCAGGCTGCCAAGGGCAGAAAAACAACCCAAGTGAGGATGGTACTGACTTCTTTCCTTCTTTGGGGGGAGGCAGGGACCAGCTCTATAATGAACCAGGGTACAGTCAGCTCTGTGGGAACTGCCCAACATACTGGGAATAGGAACAGCAACAATTCCCCAGGGCCCTTACAGGTGAATGATGCCATTCCTTCATGATATTTGCAGGTGTTAGTGAGTTTTGGGGTGCCTCTGAGCAGAGGCTGCTGTGCCTGGTGCCTGTTTCTGGGGGCATTGCAGGGTGGATGTTGTGTGCCCCACCATACCCCAGCTGGGCTGCAGGAAGTTTTGTGCTGCTTTGGACTGGGTTGTGTTCAAATGGTGTTTTGCAGAGAGGCCTCGAATAACCTCAGAACCCCACGACGTCGATGTGCTCTTGGGAAACACAGTTTATTTCACCTGCAGGGCAGAAGGCAACCCAAAGCCTGCCATTATTTGGCTGCACAACAAGTAAGTCACATGCAGGGGGCCCTGGGGTGGCAAAGGCACTGAGCTCTTCAGTGCCTGCCTGTAATTACAAAAGTTGTTTCACACAACGTTAAAAAAGAAAAGAAGAAAAAAGGAATGGTTATTTCATGGGTTATATTTACCTTCCTTTTAACAGCATTCTCTGGTGACCACGTAATCCAAGTGGTGTTTTCATCTGCATTTGAAATATTTCATCTGTGTTTGTGATGGATTCCAAGAGCTTATAACTTTCCTATAAACATACTCTGCAGGCTGAAAGCAATTGTCTTTTGATCAGGAAAAAAATAAAATTAGTGTTTCATGTTGCTCTCAGCCACCATGCTTGCCATTTGTTAACTGCTGAAATGCTTCTCACTAATGGCTGATTGTACTAGGTAGGACGTTTCTTTCCAAAGGGAAAAACTGCTGTTCTCCACTGAAGGACAGAATTTGCAAATTCATGTAGATGTTATGTGCTAGATGCCAGAGTGTTCTGGGAAATGGTACACAATAAAATATTCTATGCCCACTGTGGAAGTGAAGCTGCTTTGCTGCTTTATGAGCTTCTTGTCTGGTGAAGCCTGAGCAGGGTTCAGTTATTAATAAAAAATGATCAATGTGTACTTCTTCAGCAAACCCCCCACCAGGCAGAGTTTCAGCTCAGAGCAAAAGTTTATGGCTGAGTTAAGTCCCTTTGGAAGGAAGGTTTTGTTAGGGAAATGCTGGCAGGCTCCCAAAGACAGCATTGTAAGAAGGGTAATGATAATAAATGTTCAACAAACGAGATATGGCTGGAGTGAGGAGACACCAGGGGAATTAAATAAATGCCCAGCAAGCAGATTAGATTGCATAGTGGGTTCAGCCTTTGTCCTAGGGGGAGAGAGGTCCCTTCTTCCCTTTCCATCATCTGCAGCCATCCAAGATTCCTTCGTGCTGGGACAAATGGGATGCAGCACTGGGACCTTCTGCCATGGGCTGGGATCCAGGAGTCACAGGTCACTGCAGAAAGGAGGAAGATGTTTCACAGCTCTCGGGCTGGGTTGGAGTCCAAGCTGTGATGGGGTCCCATGGTGACTTCTCAGAGCTTTTTGCTCCTCTGAGGCCTTTGAGCCTCATGTTTGAATGGCAATGGCAGCACACAAGAACAATATTAATTCATTGTTAAATTTGCACTTAGTGAATCAGGAGAACAGGCTTTCCGGGCCAGGAGGCCCTGACAATGGCAGCGATGCTGTGACATGGGGACAGTGCTCTTCTGATGGGCTATAAATGTCCTGTGAAATCAGGGGGAAGAGAAAAAGCAGCTCACCCAGGGAGCAAATCAGAGCTGGAGCTGCAGTTCAGTGCTGTGAATCAGAACTCTTGCTGCAAATTTCATGGAGTCTCAGAACAGCTCCAAGAAACACCACCTTACTGCAATGCAAAGCCCCCAAATCCCCCCAGGGGGAACCACCAATCTTTATTCCCTTCAGATTTTGCCTGTTTGTGGCTGTTTTTTCAGTAATAAGATAGACATGAAAGATGACAACCGCCTGAACCTGCTGCAAGATGGAACCTTGATGATCCAGAACACCAAGGAATCTGACAAAGGTGTCTACCAGTGCATGGCCAAGAACATTGCTGGGGAGGCCAAGACACAGGAGGTTGTGCTGCGCTACTCTGGCACCCCATGTAATTGATCTTTGTGCACCCCTTTACAGCCCTGCTGGGGTTGGGGGTGGGAGTGGAGCTAAATCAGAGTCAGTCCCGGCTTTGTGTGTGCCAAGATGTTCTTAGTGTGCTGGGGGAGAGAGTGGTGACAGCCAAGCGAGGCCTGAGCTTGAGGGGCTCTCACTGGAGTGGGAATAGGGGTACTTAGGGATTGAAGGTAATTTGGGACTGGGGAGGGAGTTTGGAGCCTGGGATGAATTCTGCAGCACAAGGCTGAAGGGGACATGGGTGTGGGGAAGGTCCAGCACTGAGTGAGTGGGTGTGAGGAGGTGGTAGGAAGATGCTGGGGGCATTGCTCACAGAGAGACTTTGGATGTTGGGGAAGAACCAGGGTGGGTTGCTGGGTTGCAGAGGAGTCCAAGCAACTTCTGCCCATCAGTGAGCAGGCAGCAGAGCTGGTTCCTAAAGCTCTCCTTTCCTTCCAGCCAAGCCCACTTTTGTGATCCAACCACAGAACACTGAAGTACTGGTTGGGGAAAGTGTCACCCTGGAGTGTGGGGTCTCTGGGCACCCCCACCCTCGCATCAGCTGGACCCTTGGCACGGGCTCTCCTTTGCCACAGGATTCCCGTTTCACCATCACCAGCTCTGGAGGGCTCTTCATTCAGAATGTCACCTTCTCAGACCAGGGGCAGTACAACTGCAATGCCAGCAACTCTGAGGGCTCCATCCAGGCCACAGCAAGGATCATAGTGCAAGGTGAGGGCTCCCAGGCTGATCCTGTGGACATTCTGTGACATTTCTGGGACACAGTATTTGGTCAGCAGGGTGTATTTGAGTCTTGTGACTGGTTCTGCTCCCAGGAACTCCCTGAGTTTGTTGCCTGAGTGTTTCCTGCTGCTCAGTCATTGCTTTCCCTTCCAGATGCTCCCAGGTTTGTCGTCATTCCCACGGATCAGACAGTGACTGAGGGACAAAGTGTGGATTTCCCCTGCTCTGCTGAGGGTCACCCTCCCCCAGTGATTACCTGGACAAGGGCAGGTACTGCCTCACTTCAGTCATGGCTTCTCTCTTCCATGCCATCATCATCATCTCATCATCTCATCATCTCTCTCATCCACGGGGTGTGGGTGGGCACAGCTGAGCTGCAGGTCCAGGGTGGTGGCTTGCAGTGGTGGCACAGGACAAATTGTGACCAGCATAGACCCAGTCCCACTGGGAGATGTGTTGTAGATTACCAAGGAGGTGTTAAGCACTGAGGAAGGAGCATCTTGGGTCTCTGTCACAAGGAAGGAGTGTGATGGTTTTCATCAGCATGAAACCCATGGAAAGCCTCACACTTCTTCCTGCAGTGGCTTCCCACCTCCTCTGAAAAGGCAAGGTCTGGACACCAGGTCAGTGGATATCAATCACAAAACTGTTCAAGTGGGAAAAGACCTCTAAGATCATGAGTTCCAACCTTTAACACTGCCAGGTTCACTAAACCGTGTCCCTAAATGCCAAATTTACACTTCTTTTAAAACACTTCTAGGGATGATGATTCCACCACTTCCTTTTGCAGTACCACCCCGTGCCAGCTCTTTGTCATTGTCCTTGATTTGCTGCCCTTGGGGGCACCTTTCACTGGCACACCTCAGAGTTTTCTCTTAGCTTAGAAAAAACGATTTTGGGACAACAGGTGGTGGTGAACTTTTAAAGTCTCAAATAATTGTTAATGCTGGCTCCACTGAACTGATCTCATCCAACACTTTCTGGGACAGAAGCCAGTAATGCTTGGCCCAGAGGTCCTCCAACTTTTCCTTATGCTTCACAAGCCATAATTAATGGTTTAGGGCTGTGGAGAGTTTGTGGGTATTGTGTTCCAGCTTCCACAGCAATGGCCCTGACACAGAGTTAAGAAGGACCAGCTGAAATTCTGCTCTGCCAGCATGTTCTCCATCTCCTTTAACCTGTTTTCCTCCACTTCCCAGAAAATGTATTTCAGACACGTGGAAAGGAGCACAGTGACAAGAAGTAAGGTTCATAACTGCTTTGTAACCAGGTTTGCACTCAGAACTCCATAAATAAAAAAATCAACCAAGCTTTACAGTGCTTTCACATGCTAAAGACAAGTGGAGGGGAAGTGATGCAGCACTGCTCATCTCAAAACCACTTTTGAGAGTGTGGGGGATTTTGGTATTTGGGATGAATAAATAAAGGATTAATAAATGGAGGAAAATGAAGTATATTAAAAAAAAAAAGTGACAATGCTTGATAATTTTATTTGGGTTTGTTAAAGCAGTTTAGTTCTCAGCTTTTCTGCTGAAATAGAGAAAATATTGAAACAGCTGTTTCCAGACCAAAAAATCAGACCAACAAATTTAGAAAGGCAATGCCAAATGTTCCCATTTATTTGATGAAACAGAGAGTTTGGATAATTTGAAGAGTGATTTGCTATCCATCAAGGGTCAAAAAATCTGCACTAAGAAAATACTTAGGAGGAAAGAAAAAGGGTTCCAGCTCTTTCCAGCTGCTCAGACAAGACAACTCAGTGTGTAAAGGTGGTATTTCAGGGCAATTGATGCTAGGAAGGAAATGAAATGTGTGACTATCACGCAGACCCCTCCAGTGATGGTGGTGCCTCCAAAATCTAGAAACAACACAAAACACTTGAGACAATATTAATAGAGGGAGTAATACAAAAGCAGGTCTTTAATTGGAGGCGTCCAGGTGCAAATATGGCAAACTGCAATCTGAAAATGTGCTGTGAAAATGCACACGTGTCAAAGCACATGTGACATAGGGCAAGTACAGTTTTATAAGTTCAGCAAATTAGCACGATTGATAAGAATTATGACATAATTGACAAGAATCCCCAGTTTGAAACAAAGGTAATGAAGTAATTCCCCCTCTAGTTCGACCCTGTCTGAAGCCTCTCTCCTTGCTGTCTGTTTATGTCTAATACATGAGAAAGTGTCTTGGGAAGGTGTCTTGTCCTTTCATCCCACAAGAAGCAAGATCAGAAGTGGCCCTCAGGAATTCGTGTAATAGGAAAATTGCTGGAATTAGGAAACTATATACCAATACAGCAACAGCCCCCAGAGCTGCAAACAGATAGGAAGAACATATGAAAGCAAAAATCATCTTGGCATTAATGGACTGGGGTCTGTCACAGGGAATTAACGAGCTGCTCGTTCTCCCAGGTGGGCCCTTGCCCAGCGACCGGCGGCACAGCGTCCTGTCCACGGGCACCCTGCGGGTGGGGCGGGTGGCCCTGCACGACCACGGGCAGTACGAGTGCCACGCCATCAGCGCCATCGGCGGCAGGACCCTCCCGGTGCAGCTCTCGGTCACCCCGCGAGGTGAGCTGGGCACAAAGGGGTGACCTTAATTCGGGTTTTTATGGTAAATCTGAGCAGGCAGGGAGCTGTCCCCTTTGCTATTCTGCTCTCCCCTGGGAACGGACGTCCGGCTCCGAGGGCTCCATCAGCTGGTGGGAAATGCTGGAGAGGTTTCCTCAGTAACGAGGTTTGTGAATTGGAATAAGCTTCTGCAATCTGGGAGTTGTTGTCATCGAGGAAATTGCTTTGGTAAAGGAAAAACTGGGTAATTTGCAAAATACATGCATCAACTAAATTCTTACTAATATATATCTCTATTTCAATTTTAAAATGTTGTGTTTCCCATAGAATTAATTGCAAAGTTCTTTTTCAAACAAAAACATTCTGCAAAACATAGTGTTTCCTTCTAGCAAACATTTAACTCTGGCTCTTGATACGTTTGTCTTAAACATTCCCTACCAGATCATAGGTTCAATCTAAATTTAGGTTTTCTAAAATCAAGGCTCTGTAAAACACAAGTCAGACAGGGATGCTTTTGCTTAATTAAAGCCTAATTTCCTTTTTTTTTTTTTCCTTAATTTTTTTAAGCTTTTGCTTAATTTTCTTTTTTTTTTCCTTATAAATTGTTCTTCTAAATAAGCCAATTTCCCTTCTTGTTCACAAACAGGGCAGGGTTTTACCAATGGCCCACTGGAGGGAAGGAAACTCTCTAGAAGCATGAAATTAGTGAAGCTTCAAGCACAGAATTCACAGAATGTTTTAAGACCAGGAAGATCAATATAATTACTTAATCTGGCCTGACTAACACTTTGAGAGAGCCTCATCCGATAATTCCTGAAGCAATTCATGATCCCTGTTTCAGCTGGAGCATCTTTTCTAGAAAGCCTTTGAATTGAGGATTTTAAATGATGCAGCACATTCCTGTGTAATTGCCCCAAGCAGAGATGCAGAGGAGCAGAAAATAATGAACATAAATTACATAAATTTATGAACAGAGAGCCTGGTAGCAAGACAGAGAGCACAGGGCAAGCTGCTGCCCCTCTACAGAGCCCTTACAAGAGCAGCAGCAGCTCAGAAGCTCTGCCTTTCCCACGCTGAGATGCTTTATTACACACAGATTTCTCTATTTTCCTTGATGCATTTTTCACCCCAGTGATGTTTTTCCCCTGTGTTGCACAGTGATCCCGGTGTTCCTTCATCCCCCCCAAGACCTGGTGGCAGAGACAGGCCAGGACGTTTCCATTTCCTGCGCTGCCCAGGGAGACCCTCGGCCCACCATAACCTGGGTCAAGGTACGTGGGGATTTCACACCACTGGGGACAGGGATGGCTCCTTTAGGGAAGACTTAAACAACTCTCTCCTTCAACACCTCTCCCAGCTTCAGGAGTTTTGCAATACACGTGGATAAAGACCAACATTTCCACTGATTTGGAGTTTTAAAGAGAGCATTGCAGTTTCTGAGGCTCAAAGCCTTGCAGCAAATATTCTCTTGTTCTTCCTTCCAAAAGAGTCACTTTGAGCCAATGAGATTCCAAGTTGTTAAAAATACTTGATTGGCCATGCCTGGAAAAAAAAATAAAACCCTGAAAATTGATTTTTTTTTTAAGTAGTTGGTCCTTATCTCCAGGATTCCTGCTGCTGGTGTTGGATGCTGCTTGTTGGCTCCAGCTTTGATGGGGCAAAGCCACGATCCCTCAAAATCACATGGCAGCCTGGTTGGTCTTTCCAAGAATTCATTAGGTGAAGTTCTTCTGACTTTTTTCCTGCTGTTCCATAGTAAAATACTTGGGATTTTCCTTGTTACCTGCCCTGCCTTTAAGCACAGTCAGACACAGAAAATGCTTGAGCCCCACTTATCCCACAAAAGTCTGGTGGGAGGTGAACTAGCTGTCTTTCTTTGCAGCTTTCTGTGAGCTCAACCAGCAGTGTGAGCAGAAGGAAAGAGCCTGAGAGGGCAGCAGACCAAGCTTTAGGTTGTGGCAGGACAGCAGAAAGAAGCAGAAGAGAATAAAAAAAGTAAAACCTAAAGTCACTTCTGCCACCAGCCAGGCTGGTTGGGTTTGAGTGATGCTGTCACAGCCAGAAAAAGCTGGGATCTGCAGATCAAGGCCAGCAAAAATCCATCCATTTCAAGTTGTCCTAAAACTGAAAACATTTCAACTTAATTCTGTGCTATGAAACTTGTGAGGGCATCAGAGCCTGGGACTTGTCCCAGCNACCTAAAAACTAAAGTCACTTCTGTCACCAGCCAGGCTGAGATGTTGGGTTTGAGTGATGCTGTCACAGCCAGAAAAAGCTGGGATCTGCAGATCAAGGCCAGCAAAAATCCATCCATTTCAAGTTGTCCTAAAACTGAAAACATTTCAGCTTAATTCTGTGCTATGAAACTTGTGAGGGCATCAGAGCCTGGGACTTGTCCCAGCCAGCCTGTCTGTGTGGGGTGTCCTATGGGGATGACCTGGGCTGGGCCAGGGGAAGGAGCTGAGCAAGGACCTCCTCACTGTGGGTGCCATCAGGAACAGGTGTCCTTGGACTTCTCTCTGGTTTCTCTGGAAGAGCAATGCTAACATCTGGTGGCCACATTTGCTCATCACATCCATCCCTGGGTTTGCTGAGCAGGCTGAGGGCTGGGCTGGTGGGAATCTTTCCGTGCTCTGACACAGCTTTTGTCTTTTGATGGTGCAACAGGAGGGCATCCAGATCACAGAGAGTGGCAAGTTCCACATCAGCCAGGATGGGACCCTCTCCATTCAGGACCTGGGTGTGGCTGACCAGGGCAGATACGAGTGCATAGCAAGGAACCCCTTTGGCTTCACCTCGAGTGCCATGCAGCTCACCATCACTGGTACTGTATCTCCCCCCGAGCCTTCTCTGGCTCCTATGTAAGGAGCTGCTGTGCTCTGTTGGCAGCTACACTTTGAGCAGAGAATTACGTAAGAAATGGTTTCTTCAGCTTCTTTGCAGACAGGTCCCTTGGATTGGAGTCACCTCGGTTTGAAAGCCCACACATCTCCCAGCTGCCCCTCGCTGTTTGCTCAGCTGAGCTGCAGTTGTTCCCTGCAAAGCCAAAGGTGTTGACTTAAACCTCCTCCTGCAAGCCCAGCTGTCAGTGTCCATGTAGTTATTGCCTCTGCTGCGAGGGAGAAACTTATTAAAATGTGCCAGTGTGCTCACAAATCATTGAAACCTCACATGCCGGGGAAGGGAGGAGCAGAACATCATTGTCACTGCAAATACAGGGTTTAAATGTCTGCTCAGTCATAGAATCATAGAATCACAGAATCAATAAGGCTGGAAAAGACCTCTCAGATCATCAAGTCCAACCTTAGATTGTGTACCACACTTGGGAATGGGAACTAAGTCTGGTTTTCAATCTCCTGCTCTGTGTGTTAAGGAAGCTACAATGAACAAGGAGGAGTAGCTCTCCTCTGCTGGTCAAACCAGAGGTCAGGAGTGGAAATTGTACCTCTTAGAGGGTAAGAAAACTGGCAAAAGAAAAAAGAAATCAAAGGCAAGCAAAAAAGTTTAAAATGCAAGTAAAGAGCTGTTCCAGCGACAGTCAGAGTGGATAATGAGTCACTTATTAGATTAATTTAATAACATTTTCCATACAAGGGTCTTAAGCAAGGAGCTGCAAATGGTCAGAAATGTCTTTGTTGTTTGAGATAATTCCTGAGATAATTTCTGTGGTTTATTCTTGATTCGTGCCTCATTCACCCCCTGGCTGTAGCATACACCAGTAGCCAACTGGGAACTCATTTGTTCAGCCCTGACAAAGGCCCTAGCTTAAAAAATGCATCCTGTAGTAATTTTAAAGAAATGATGTTTTACTTCTGAAGGTATTCCAACAACAACTTTCTATTTTTGATTTAGAATTATGTAGCAGATGTGTTAACATTAAGTTTGAACTATTATTATCATAAATATCTACTAATTACTACCAATAATTAATAAGTAAAGTGTTCCACAAACAGAAAATTAATGAATGAGCAACACATTTAAATTAATTTAATGAATTTGAGAAGTACNTATGTTTATATGACAAAGGGACACATAGTTTGTCCTGCAGCGAGGTCACTCTGGAGCTGGTGCTGGTGCACAGATTTTCATGACCTGGGAGGGCCGATCAACACCGAAGCAAACTGAGGGCATTTTGTTGTTTCTTTTTTGTATTTCCTTTGTGCTTTGGGCAGCCACGGACGTGGGGCGGAGCGGGGACACGTTTGTGGCCACGTCGCTGCGCGAGGCCATCAGCAGCGTGGACCACGCCATCAACTCCACACGCACCGAGCTCTTCAGCAAGTAAGTGTGGGGTGGGAAGAGCCTCAAATTGGGGCCTGCCTGGAGTGAAGCATCCCCCACAGCCTCAGCAGGTGTTTCCAAATAGGGAAAGAGTTTCAGTTTACCTCTAGAGATTTTAGGAAGTTTGCCTAGATTTTTCTGTACCCTGCTGGCAGTGATTGGCTCAGGGCAAAGAGAGAAGCATCTATTGGACCTTGTCACTGTTCTTCGAACCTTGTATCTTTCTCTATTGGCTGCAAGGCAAATTGTCCCTCCTAGAACATTCAGTATTTAGGAAGGAGCACTAAAGAAGTAAAAGAGCTTTTTGGAGTGTTTGAGCAAGGTGTCGGAGGTTTTCTCGGACACCTGTGCGCAGCTTATCTTTTGTTTTCTGTAACATTTGTTATTTTGTTATTTTTCCTTATTAAACTTTTTGCTTTACAAAACCCCTCTGAAGAGCAGTCTCGCTAATTAACTTCAGCCACTTCTCTGTAAAGGCTGGACCCTCAGAAGTCATACAGTAGCACGTGGTTTATAATGCTCTGACCACGTGTTAACCTGTATCACCTGCCTGAAGCAGAAAAGTGATAAAAACCCACAAGAAACAAAGNTTGTGGGAAGCAAATATATTATTTTGGATTAACTCACTGTGATTTTTACATTTTCTTTTTGCAGTTTAACCACTAACCAAAACAGACTTTCTTTTTTT
>VXBB01023408.1:201771-222667 GCA_013399915.1 Illadopsis cleaveri
CAGCAGGTGTTTCCAAACAGGGAAAGAGTTTCAGTTTAACTCTAGAGATTTTAGGAAGTTTACTTCGATTTTTCCGTACCCTGCTGGCAGTGATTGGCTCAGGGCAAAGAGAGAAGCATCTATTGGACCTTGTCACTGTTCTTCGAACCTTGTATCTTTCTCTATTGGCTGCAAGGCAAATTGTCCCTCCTAGAACATTCAGTATTTAGGAAGGAGCACTAAAGAAGTAAAAGAGCTTTTTGGAGTGTTTGAGCAAGGTGTCGGAGGTTTTCTCGGACACCTGTGCGCAGCTTATCTTTTGTTTTCTGTAACATTTGTTATTTTGTTATTTTTCCTTATTAAACTTTTTGCTTTACAAAACACCTCTGAAGAGCAGTCTCGCTAATTAACTTCAGCCACTTCTCTGTAAAGGCTGGACCCTCAGAACTGATACAGTAGCATGTGGTTTATAATACTCTGACCACGTGTTAACCTGTATCACCTGCCTGAAGCAGAAAAGTGATAAAAACCCACAAGAAACAAAGCTTTCTCAAAGCTCATTTTATCACTGACAAACCCACAAACGAAAGCTACGGGATTGTTTCAAGTGCTGGAGGTCGAAGCTGTACCATGTAGGATGTGGTAGAGCTTCCCAACAGATCTGGGATTCTGGAAAAATGAGATACACGAGCATCATCTTTTATGTCACTTCCATCTGCATTTTGTCAGCTGGAATTGGTTCTAGAGATAGTGAATAAAAAGGAAAATAATCAGAGTAGTTGTTTTATGAATGCAATTGACTTTGTGGAGGATGAACAGAAATAATAATATAAAAATTCCAACCATTTCCTCAATAAAAAATAAATTCTCGAGTGAATATGATTCCCTCCTTTTCTACCCCAATATATATTTTTATTGGAAGGATGGATAGTTTGCATTAAGCCAGAAACCCTCTGGGTTTCAGCTGTTGAAAAGTGAAAAAATAAATTGCTATCACAGAAAAAACCCAGAGAAACTGAGGGAATTAAATATGTGCATTTTCCTGGGGAAAAATATCCTTTCTTTAATCATCTGCAATGTGCAGGCAAGCCACGATGATCTTATGTACTAATTTGGGGGCCAAGCATTAGACCAGCTTAGAGCCTGACTCTTGCTGCTTGTAGGGTCTCACTGCCCTGAGCAGAGCTGATTAATTTTAATGATCCTGCATCACTTTTAATTCCTGGAAACAGGCGCCCCAAGACTCCCAATGACCTCCTGGCTCTGTTCCGCTACCCGAGGGATCCCTACACCATCGAGACTGCCAGGGCAGGGGAGATCTTTGAGAGGACCCTGCAGCTGATTCAGGAACATGTGCAGCAAGGGCTGATTGTGGACATGAATGTCACAGGTAGGAGAGATTTCATTTCCCTTCTTCATTTTGTGCGCGGGATGGAATGAAAACAATATGCGTAGACATCCAGGAAGTTTAAAATGTCCACTGGTGTATCAAAAAAATTTTTTTAGTATATGAAGGGCTGGTCTTGTGTTCACTGAACCAATTTGATACCCAGGAAATGTTTTAATTCTCTATTTTGGTAAAGGTTTCTTAGATGGCTATAAAAGCCCTATTCCTTAAAAAAATATTAACCATTTAACTGATAAAGGAGTATCCTTGTGGGTTTGAAGCTCAGACCCTCAACAGCATGTTCTGAGATGTTTCCTGCCCTCCAAATGGCAACAAGAACAGTGCTGTGAACTCTGAGGTATTTGGGTGCTGCTACAGAGGAAGTGGGATATCCTTTTTCTGTCTCTACTACTTTGACCTCTTAGCTACAAACTCAGGTAAGTCCCAGCAACTCAGGTTTCTTTTATTGAGGTAAGATAGCAAACAACAAAGCAATGTATGTAATGTAATGAGGTACAATCATGCAGCCGCTGGACCCCAAAACTTCCTACCTGGCACTTCCTTGATATACAGCAACATTCCCATACACTGTGTGCCTCTACCTATACGTGTGATTTGTCATGTAGCAGGCATGTGTATTTGGGACCTGTAAATATTTTTTCCTGCCTGGATGTATTCCAGGGTGCGAGGAGTCTCTCTCCAGGCAGCAGGTCTGGTCTGGGCTGGTTGGACTGCCAGCCTCTCCTCCTCATTGCCCTGTCAGCATCCACACAATGCAGCATCATTCAGCACTTTCACATGGTGCAGCAGCGCCCTGGCAGTCACCCATGGCTTCCTGCTGCTGGTCACGTAGAGCTTGGGTGGGTGATGGAGCTCGTGGTGGCAGCAATAACCCAGGGAGCCATAAAATAAACCTAGAATAGGGACCAAGACCACCCCCACAGTTTGCTCTGCCGGTCACAACATTGCTGGTTTCCAGCTCTGTGCAGTTTGACTCTTTTCCCTCTTTTTTTTTTTTTGCTTTGTGAGCCTGATGTGATCCTGTGCTTCCTTTGCTTCCCATAAATTCCACAGCAACACCACACTCAGAGACTCCACTGTCCCATGCCCATCGTGACAGGGGTTTTCACACAGAACCCTCCCATGGGACAGCGGGGATCAGAGGCTGCACTGATGCCTGAGCTGGTGCTCTGCCCTTCCCTCTGCAGGCTATCGCTACAATGACCTGGTGTCCCCTCACTACCTGACCATGATCGCCAACCTGTCGGGCTGCTCCGCCCACCGCCGCACACCCAACTGCTCCGACGTCTGCTTCCACAAGAAGTACAGGACCCACGACGGCTCCTGTAACAACCTCCAGCACCCCATGTGGGGTGCATCGCTCACAGCCTTCCAGAGGCTCCTCAAACCCGCCTACCAGAATGGATTTAACCTCCCCCGAGGGTTTTCCTTGGCAGAAGATGCCAGGGATCTGCCCCTCCCTCTACCTCGCCTGGTCTCCACTGCCATGATCGGGACCGAGACCATCACCCCCGATGACCAGTTCACGCACATGCTTATGCAGTGGGGCCAGTTCCTGGACCACGACATGGACCAGACAGTGGCAGCCATCAGCATGTCCCGTTTCTCAGATGGAGCCCCTTGCAGCGAGGTGTGCAGCAATGACCCTCCCTGCTTCTCCATCGCCGTCCCCGCCAACGACCCCCGCGTGCGCAACGGGCGCTGCATGTTCTTTGTGCGCTCCAGCCCCGTGTGTGGCAGCGGGATGACCTCCCTGCTGATGAACTCTGTCTATGCCAGGGAGCAGATCAACCACCTGACGTCCTACATCGACGCCTCCAACGTGTACGGCAGCACGGAGCAGGAGTCGCGGGAGCTGCGGGATCTGAGCGGCCAGAAAGGGCTGCTGAAGCGAGGGCAAGTTGTAGCCAGCTCGGGGAAGCACCTCCTTCCCTTTGCTGTGGGGCCACCCACAGAGTGCATGAGGGATGAGAACGAGAGCCCCGTGCCGTGCTTCCTGGCAGGAGACCACCGTGCCAACGAGCAGCTGGGGCTCACGGCCATGCACACGCTGTGGTTCAGGGAGCACAACCGCGTTGCCACTGAGCTGGCCGCCCTCAACCCGCACTGGGACGGGGACCTCCTGTACCACGAGGCACGCAAGATTGTGGGTGCCCAGATGCAGCACATCACCTACGCCCAGTGGCTGCCCAAGGTCCTCGGGGAGGCTGGGATGAAGATGCTGGGTGAGTACAAAGGCTACAACCCCAACGTCAATGCGGGGATTCTCAATGCCTTTGCCACAGCCGCTTTCCGCTTCGGGCACACCTTGATCAACCCATTCCTGTACCGGCTGAACGAGACCTTCCAGCCCATCCGACAAGGTCACATCCCCCTGCACAAGGCCTTCTTCTCCCCTTTCAGGATCATGCAGGAAGGGGGGATCGACCCCCTCCTCCGTGGGCTGTTTGGGGTTCCTGGGAAAATGCGGGTGCCCTCTGAACTCCTCAACATGGAGCTGACGGAGAAACTCTTCTCCATGGCACACTCTGTGTCACTGGACTTGGCTGCTATCAACATCCAGAGAGGGAGAGACCATGGCATCCCACCCTACAATGACTTCAGGGTCTTCTGCAACCTCTCCTCTGCGCAGGAGTTTGAGGACCTCCGAAATGAGATAAAGAACTTGGAGATCAGAGAAAAGCTCAGGAGGTACTGTAGCCTGGATGTGGAAGGATCAAAATTACTGGAGGCCAATCAGTGAAAAGTTCCTGCTTCTTCCAGTACACCCATGGAATAACCTTCCCAGATATTGCCCCCCATAGATGTTAAGATAGGGTAATAACTGTGGTTTAACAATGGGGTAAGACAAATGAAGTTTCTCCAAGTGATCAGTCTGGTTCTGGGTGGAATGTTGTCAGGCACTGCTGTGGTGTAGTTTGGGAGCAGATTGAGCCTTGGAGCTATTTTCCAGTCAGACTAAACTGTGTCCTATCTGCCCTGGCTGCCTCTTCCAAGGCAGGTCTTTATCCTATTGTCTTTTACATAAAACCACTAAAAATATTGTCCAGATGAGTTCCTGACATACAAATTTCCATGTTGGTATCAGATTTATATTATCACCACTCTTTGAAAGCCTCTTAACTTTTTTTTATATATATCTGTTATCCTGCAGTTTATATGGAACTACCAAAAATATTGACCTGTTTCCAGCTCTTATGGTGGAGGATCTTGTTCCTGGGACCAGAGTGGGGCCAACACTGATGTGCCTGTTAACGACTCAGTTCAGAAGGCTGAGGGATGGAGACAGGTATTGCCAGTGGAATCAATCATCCCAAATCCTTTGGTATTTTCTTTGGGAGGTTTTTTGCCTTACAGGAAGAAGCAGAATCTGTAATTTTTTATTATTTATTGTCTTATGATATGAGGAAGTGTTCTCTGTCCAGTGTATTTGCAAAAACACTTGTCACAGTTACTGTCAAGGTGTTCCTTCTTGATTTAATGATTCTCATTTCACTGCAGAACACTGGGAATCATTGAGGATGTTCCCAATAACTCATAAAAATCCTAGAACATTCCCATGGGAGCTTTTTCTAATACCTGTTTGCTGCTTGTGTGAACAGGACACCTTTGCCTGGTGATGCACTTAAGGCAGGAGCACGAGGGTTTGTGGGTTCAGAAAAAGCCATTTGTGTTTGCAGCCACCTGACACCAGAGCAGACGCTCATTTTGAGGGGTGTGGGTGCAGCCACACAGATGTCAGGGAGCTCATCTTCCTCTCCCAGCCTCACTCACTCACTCACTCTCTCACTCCTCTCCCACTCCTGAGTCATGCTGTGATTACACCCCACTGCAGATTTTGGTATGAGAACCCCGGAGTGTTCACGCCGGCGCAGCTGACTCAGATCAGACAGGCGTCCCTGGCTCGTGTCATCTGTGACAACAGTGACCACATCCAGCAGCTGCAGAGAGATGTGTTCCAGGTGGCATCATACCTGCAGGGCATGGTCAGCTGTGAGGAGATTCCTGCTGTGGACCTCCGCCTGTGGCAGGACTGCTGTGAGGGTAAGGAGAGGGATGCTCTGGCACTGACTGATGTGGGCATCACTCTGGGTGGCATTTGTCACATGCCACAGCAGCTTTTATGAAATTGTAGCTGACCCTCTGGCTGCACCATGAGACCCTTGTGTCAGTGAATGGGTGCAAAGAAAGCTGAAAATAGGATAGGATAGGATAGGATAGGATAGGATAGAATAGAATAGAATAGAATAGAATAGAATAGAATAGAATAGAATAGAATAGAATAGAATGGAATAATTTCAGTTGTAAAGGACCTGCAGCAATCATCCTGTCCAACCTCCTGACCAATTCAGGGCTGATCAAAAGTTAAAGCAAATTATTAATTATATCTTAATAATTATGATATCCAAATGCTTCTTAAACCCCTAGAGGTCTGGGACATTGGCCACGTCTTTAGGAAGTCTGTTAGCTTCATTTAATCTGTCTGAAAGTCCACCTCACTGAGGGCTTTGGTCTCTGGCTGAGGGAGAGACTGAAACAGGACATGATCCCCACCACGTGCCACTTCACAGATTCATTTGGGAGCCTAAATCTCTGCCAATAAACCTCAGATCCTGCCATGGTCCCTTTGGGCTGTACTCTGGCTCAGGTGTCCATTTGAAGCGTAGTAATCCATGAGTGATGCACATCCTTTCCCACACCTTTGTTGCCTCCCTCCCTCTGGCCCAGAGATGTGTCCAGGGTGGATGGTGCAGGAGGGCAGTGTTGCCTTGTGCTGCTGCAATTCACACAGTCCTGCTTTAAACACCAGTGCTCACTGCAGACTTTCCCTTCCTTCCCGAGACTGCCGGACGCGAGGGCAATTCAGGGCGCTTTCACAGCGGTTCCGAAGCAAGAGGTCTCCTGGCTTCAGCTACCCAGAGGAAAACCCTGCAAGGCACAAGCCTACCTTGCCCAGGTGTAGTATCACCCTTTCTACCTCCATTTTATGAAACAGAAGTTTTAATAACTCAGTCCATTCAGGCCTCTGAATCTGGCACTTCGCAGAGGTCTGGGGTCAGGGGTGGATCAGTAGAGAGATTCTGAGCTCAGCCAGTCCTCCACACTTCAGTGCAGAGCCCAACTCTGACGTGTAAATACCTGGGCTAAGGGGCTCTTTGGCTGGTATCCCTTGGCAGGTGAATCTGGCAGTTGGGCCCTTCCCTTTGATGCTCACTTGGGAGCTGATATTGGAGAAGGCAAAATGATTCCCTCACCTAGGAAGCTGCTGTTTGCATAACCCCTTTCACTTTTTATCCCTGACCCCAGAGATGAGGCACCTTCTCCAAGCTCTTCCTCCAGAGAGAATCTTGAGTCCCTTGTGGCTGAACTGGAGAAAACAGTCACTTCCCTACGGAAACAGGTAAAACTTGGTGCCCCAATGTTTGTCTTTCATGGAGTCATGAACCTCAGCGAAGAAAACTTGAGCCAGCATTTTCTTCTTGGTATTTGGGACAGGTTAAAGATTATCTTTGCAGTGATGCAGACTCCTTGCATTTGGGACAGGTTAAAGATTACCTGTGCAGTGATGCAGACTCCTTGCATTTGGGACAGGTTAAAGATTACATGTGCAGTGATGCAGACTCCTCTCAGAGCTGCTGCTTTCTCACCCCCAGGTGAATGCACTAGAGAGCCAGCTGAGGTGGCACCACAGGAACACCAGCACACGTGGACAGGGCAAGAAGACTGGGGACAAATGGAGAAAAAGATGACCATGTTACCTCCTTGTATAAGGTCAGTGTGTTTATTCTGGGCTGGGGCCCTATAGGGTCAGTGTGGGGGGACACCTCAGCAGTGTTCCCAGGCAGGAAGGAATGGAGCAATGAGGTGATGAATGGGACATGAGGTAAGAGACTGCAATGCAGCAGGGGAGACAGTCATTTCTGCTGGAGATGATTAGTGACTCACTGGAATGGGCTGTCTGGGGACGTGGTGGCGTATCCATTCCTGGAGGTCCTTTGAGAACTGGTTTGGCAAAGATGGGGAAAGACATAAGTATAGGATGGACCAGATGGATTGGGTGAGGTCTGTTGGGCCTATTCTCCTGGGACTCTGGGTAGGTTTATTCTAACCACATTTAATGTCATAACCCCGAATCCAACAGCCTCGGAAGGACCTTTGTGGGGAGATATATCACAAAGCTGGGTGAGGGAGTGGATGGACTGGTTCCTCCCCAGGGGAACAAGGACATCTGGGCAGATGGAGCAATCCATCATTTGCTTACAAACTGGTAGAGGTTTCCCCCTGCCCATCTGAGTCACTGTGCTCCTCACTCCTGAAGGCACCAGTCCTCTGTAGAGCCCAAGCCAGGGCAGCACAGCTGTGAGGTGCTTGTGTAAAGTCCCTGTCAGCCCCTGCCAGCCTGGGGACTCCCACTGCTTCTCAGCAGTGACACAGTCCTGGCCAGAACTCTATTCCAGGTGTTCATGGGCATGGGGAACACAGCCTGAACTCCCTTCTCCCACTTCCCATGGAGATCCCTGACAGCCTCGAGAGAGAGGCTGAACAGCTCCCTGGCACCTGCCAGTCTGGAGAAGGTGGTGAATGGGTTTTATGTGTTACAAATCATTACTTCAGGGACAGGAGCAGAGGAGTTTTGAGAAGTGCAGTTCTGCCAGGCAGTCAGTACTAGGAGGAGCATTCATTCTCTGGGAGTTAGATTAAAGGATGGGGCAAGCAAAGGCTGGTCTGTGCTGATAAATGCAGCAAAAAGCAGAAAGGGGAAGCCTGGAGGCTGGCCAGGCTGTTTATCAGCATGATTTGGTGTTTTGGTCTTTAGAGATTTTCCACTCAAACAGTGACTCTGCTTCAGAAATGTGACAGAGTGCAGTGTGATTTATGACTTGGCTTTTCCTTGCCATTGTTTCAGATCCTTGTTGAGGCCTGGGTTTACAGGGTCCCTGAAAAGTATTGCTGTGAGTTTAAAGGTTTTCCAGTCCCAGACCTGCCAGGCTCTGTACAAACAGCTCAGTCTACCTCCAGCTGCTCCTACAGAGCTTTTCTGCTCTCTTGTGCCATTTCAGGTGCCCTGTGACCTGCACTCCTGCTCTCCACCAGCCAGTCCAACCCACCCCTACAGGGCTCAGAGAGCCACCATGAGACTCCTGATGCTGTGCCTGCTCTCACACCTCCTGTACCACTCCCTGTCCCAGGACCACTGTACTTTTGCCTGTATTGAACCCTCTGCACTGACTGTCTATGAGCCCCTCAGCCCCTGGACCCTTCCTGCCCTTGTCAGCCTCCCGGGGATGGGCTCTGCCCTCAATGGTGACAGCCCAGAGTCTGCCAGGGTGCCTCTTTCTTCCACAGTCCCCAGGAAACAGAGACAAATTGAAGCTGCTTTAATGCCACTGTTCTGCTCTGCTCCTCTTCCCATGCCCTGCTGTCATCACACACCAGTCCTTGTCTGAACTGTCCCGTGGACACCCACCCAAAACAATTCATTAAGAGACTAAACCTTTCTCAGATGCACTGTGGTGCCAGGGAGCATCTGGAGAAATCACTAAAAAAAAAAAGGATAAAGAAACCCAGATGAAGCCCAGAAGAAATCTCAGCCATCTTCTGATGCCATCAAAAAGATCAAGAGGAACCTCAAGGTTGGGGGTTTCAGGATGGGGTGCCAGGCATGGCACAGCCACCCTCCATCTCCAGCTGTGCTTTGCCAGTCGTTGGTGACAAGTGACACATCCCATGACCCCAGAGTCACCTACCAGTCCTCAAAACCATTTTCCTCAGCATGACTTGCATTCTCCAACTTTCTTCCCCTTTAGGGAATTAATTGGAATTATGCTCCTCTTCCTTTTTTCCCCCTCCAAAAAGCTCTTTGCTGGAATATGTATTCCGAGTGTAAACGTAACAGGACCTGGGACAGAGCCCCAGCTAATTAGGTGTAATGGGCACTCTCATTAGTGGAGGGGAGCTGCTGGTTTCTGTCAATTAGGCTGGGAGGCCACGCTGTGGTGTTTGACAGGCGGGTGGATGCAAAGTACTGTTTGTGTTTCTGGCTCCCTGGTGCTCTGCAGCCAAACCAGGGCTGTGCAGGCAGCTCTGCTGGTTTTGGTGCTCTTTAGTGGTGCTAGAACTGAAGTCCCTGTGTACCTACCACAACCACAAACCTGTGGACAGATTGGTTTTTAATACATCCTTGTAAGCTGGTCACGGAGACTGAAGAGAAAATACTTGATCCATCAGATATCTGTGCTTTCCTTATCTTTATCACTTTTCCTGCATCCTCCCATTTTCTTTCCCACAGCACAAGGACAAGAAACTTCTATGAAAATGCTTTTTCTTATTTTTTATTTTTTTCTTTTTAGGTGTTTTATAGTACCATAAGGGATTCAAAGTAGCAGGGATGCTCCTGGAACTGAATAGGAAAATAATAATAAAAAAGATACTAGAAAAAGTTGTGATTTATCATCTCTTTCCTGGCATGGGGCTGAGCTGTGCGTGTGTGTCCTGTGCAGACAGAGGTTTGCAGGGATGAGTCTGTGCTCTGCATGTCTGGTAGGCTCAGCTCAGAGGCAGTATTTAGTCCTCAGGGATGTTTGTCATTTGCAAGTACTCTTTCATTTAGGTGCAAATCAAGACCCAAAGCCTTGCGTGTTAGAAATCAGCTGCACTCATCTATTGCTGGTACCTCTGGAGAATCTAATCTGGCAAAGGTCAATAAAGGTAAATCAGTTCACAGTCTCCTTCTGCAGACCAGAAGTTCAGTGAGACCTCATTCAAAACAGTGAGACACAAACGTTCCATGCTGGATCTATCAGATCTTTTTTCAGGGCACAACCATGATGCTGTTGTACACCACAATGACACAAGGCTCCGATTTCAGACGGCTGAAAATGACTCCTTTATTTTTGGGATGTGTCTTCCTTTTATACTGTTCTACACAGACCAGTTTGATTGGTGACACAAAGACAAACCTCTTCAATCACATTGGTCAGACCAGAGGGACATCAAGAAGAAGTCCCTCCTAGGGAAAGAATGTAAACAATTTACAGTTACAAAAACACTCCTCTTGTTTACAGAAAATTTCTTGGGAATTTTAGAAAACCAAAACATCTCAGGCACAAACCAGGGCTACACAACCAGGAAGCCCCTTTTGCTCCTGATGGGATGTGATGTGAGGAGCACACTTGTCACAAGGGCTGCAGAAGGACAGCAGAGGGGGTGTCCCTTCCCTTGGGTTTGCAAACCCTTCTGTGCTCCATCCTCAGTTCCCCTCCTCGTGCTGAAGTGAGAAAAATGCACAGAGGCTTTACACAGTGGGAAAAATGCACAGAGGCTTTACACAGTGGGAAAAATGCGCAGAGGCTTTACACAGTGGGAAAAATGCACAGAGACATTACACAGTGGGAGAAATGCACAGAGACTTGACTTTACACAGTAGGAAAAATGCACAGAGATATCACACAGTGGGAAAAATGCACAGAAACTTTGGACATCTCTGTGTGGCACTGGGGGCAAGGCTGTGAGCTGGGCAGGGGGCAGATCCTGGGGGACTTACCCATATATTCAGGTGCTACTGGGGTAAGGAGGGAGCAGAATATTTTAGTAAGGACTCCCTTTCTTCCCAGTTCCCATCACTTCAGGAACACACAGGCCACACTGAAGAGCACTCTGCACTCCTGCCCTCAGCCCTGGGCATCTCTGCCTTGGAGAGGGTGAGGAAATTGCTGAGTCCAAAACCCAGATAAGGAAATCCTTTTGCAATTTCTTTTGGCCATCATGGGACACCCAGGATGCAGGACACAGCATGTCCAGAGCTGTTGACCCAAGGGTGGGTCCAGCTTGTTCTTCATACCCCACATGGTTGCAGTTGGCAGCCCAGACTCCTACAATTAATTTTTCATGTCTCTTTTTAGGCAGCCTCTTTCAAATCCCAACTGCACACTCCAAACCAGCTACATAGACCAACTGCAAGCAGAGGAGCCCCAGTAATGGGCTCAAGGCCAGGAGTGGAGTTGCCAGGCACAAAACCCCCACTAATTAGATGGAACAGTTAAATGACACAGTCCAGGAGGAGGCTGGGGGGTTGGAGTTGGGATTTCTCATTAGAGCAGTGGTCTTCAGGTGGCTTAAAGTGCACATGGAAGATGTGAGGGGGTAACCACTGTCTGATGGCCGTGGGTGCTGGGATTTGGGAGGGGGGTTGGAGCATGTCAGTCGCTGAGTGTGACCAAGGCTGGGGAAGTGTGGCTGTGCTGACACGGAGAGCTGGGGGCTGCATTCCAGGGCTTAGCTGTGGATGCCATGCAAGCACCTGAGGCTGATTCAGGCCTTGCATCAGGCAAAGATCTCCTGATTCTGAGGGGGACCCATCTCTGGTGGAAGCTGAGTGATCCACAAGATCCTGGTGGATCTGGGATGTGAATTCCCTAGCAATCCTCTGAAACAGGGAATTAGTGTGAGGAGGCAAATGTTTAAGTGGGGTAACTCTGGGAGGTCATTGTAGATTGAAGGAGGAAAGGATCTTGTCTTATAAACCCCACAAAATCCACCCAGGAAATATCCAAACACTTCAGATCTCTTCTAAGGTTATTTCCTTAATTCTGTTTTAACTCTCCCACATTTGTGGATGCAATTATTGCCCTATGGAAAAAAAAATATCCTCCCACACAAGTGAGATGAAGACTATTAACTGGAGTCAGCCACTTGTGACAAGAGCTGCTTGAAGAACAGAGAGCTGTGTTTATGGTTCTCTGGTAAGAAGCAAAGAGCACCCTTTAAAATAATGATTAAATAAAACAACAGCCGTTCTCCTTCTTCTTCGAGAGCAGCAAGCCCGGCTCCAGCTGTGCCTGTCTCCCAGATGTGCCCGTGGGTCTGAGCGTGGGACTCCCGCCTGCAGACTCGTCCCGCCTGCAGACTCGTCTCACCAGACGAACCAGTTTCACTTTCAGAAATAGGAAGTTCTCCGGGAAGGGCCGGCGAGCGCCCAGACGCGTGCGGGTAACGCGGGCCGGCAGGATGAGCTCCCCGGCCGGCGGCAGGAGCCCCGCATCCCCCCTTCCCCCGGCCTCCCGCAGCGCGGTGGCATAGCCCACCGCACCCACCGCATCACCGGGCATGGAGCAGTTCGTCAGGAAGCGCCTGACCTTCCTGACATCCTTCTGGAACAAGCTCCGTCCCCGCTCCGTGACGGAGAGCTGCTCGCTGGGGTATCTTGGCTCTGATTCCGTTTCGCTCAACTCGGAGGCGACTTCCATTTCCATCATCCCCAAGTCCTCTCTCTGTATCGCTTTGTACGCTTTCACAGCCCGCAGCGCCGAGGAGCTCAGCATAAGCGCAGGGGACAAACTGCGCGTCCTCAGAGAAGAGGGCGAGTATGTCCTGGCCCGGCGGCTGCTGGGGGAGCCGGCCATGGGCTACGTCCCCGCCGCCTACGTGGCCAACCTCAGCCAGGGCACCTCCGCTCACCGCCCGTAAGTATCCGCTGCTCTGGATCCGCAGGGGATGGAGGCTGGGCTGGGGCAGCGCATCCCCGAGCAGGGAACGGCAGCGCTCACCCTCCCCGGCGGCGGGGAGCGCGACAGCCTCGTCCCTTGCCCTGGCCATCAGCGAGCTGGGGCTGAGCTGGGATCTGCCTCCCCTGGGCATCCCTGCCCTGCAGCCCCTGAAGCCCCTGCAGCTCGACGTGTGTGGGTGGAGGTGTTCAGCAGAGGTAGCCGATTTGGGGCTTCCCAAAGAAGAAGAGATTCGGGGGATGCGCCAGCGGGGAGAGCTGCCAGTGCCTTTTCCTGAGCGCAGCACCCTCGCACGGGATGGGGTGGCTCTGGGCTGGGGTGCGGTGTGTGGTGGGCAGAGTTACAAAGGCTCCCGCTTGTTCCGGTTGCTCTCCCTCTTGTTAAAGGGGAGCCAGAAGGAAGGGAGGGAGATGTGGATCTTGTACCTGAGCCCTGCCAGCTCCAAAGGGCTTGGGAGCACGGGAAGAAGCATTTTGGGTTGGTACCTGCCAGGAGTAGGCAGGTAGGGCCAGTTGTTGCTGCTGCCGCTGCCATCCTGCTTATCCAGGGCTGGGGGCTTCCTCCCGGTGGGTGCCCCTCCCTGCCCACAGGGAGCTCGGGATATGTCTCAGCCCTTTGGCAGCCGGGGAAAGCCCAGGCTCCTCGTTGCATAAGGCCGGCCGGGAAGCTCATCCTGCCTGGTCCCGACACGTCGGGGAAAGCGCCCCGAGACACTGCTGTTCCCTCTGAACCCGGCCCTGAGTCACCCCGAGCGCGGGCAGCGCGGGGCTGGCGGGCGTGGCACCTTGGAGACCCCTCCGTGCTCGCCCTGCGCTGAGTGGGGTAAAGGAGAGGAAGCCCGGGAAGGGTCCCAGATGAGCCGGTGGGATGGGAGAGACCGTCCCTGCCGTGAGCTTTGAGGAAGGCAAATCCAGTCCTGTTGGGCTGTGCTGGGACCACAGCGGTGTGGACCGTGGGGTCGGCTGCCTGCCTTATTCCCACGGCATGGGACAGCTGGACAGGCTACAGCGGAGCATGTGGCACACACACACACACGTGTGTGTACCTGTGTGTTTGCATGTGTGTGTACATCTGTGTTCATGTGTGTGTACATTTGTGTCTGTGTACGTGTGTGTGTACACCTCTGTGTGTGTACCTGTGTGTGTATCTCTGTGTGTACACGTGTGTGCACCTGTGTGTACCTGTGTGTGTACATGTGTACCTGTGTGTGTACATGTGTGTGTGTACTTCTGTCTGTACAAGTGTGTGTACCTGTGTGTGTACCTCTGTGTGTGTGTACCTGTGTACCTCTGTGCGTGTGTACCTGTGTGTGTACATGTGTGTGTGTGTACACTTGTCTGTATCTGTGTGTGTGTGTACCTGCATGTGTCCGTACCTCTGTGTGTGTGTACATGTGTGTATATCGTGTACCCCTGTGTGTGTATCTTTGTGTGTGTGTGTGTACCTGTGTGTGTGTCTGTACCTAAGTGTGTGTACCTGCGTGAGCACAGCTGTGAGCAGCCGGTGCCCAGCCACATCCTGGGGACAGGGACAAGGGCGATGTCACGGCGTGGGAGGGCAGACGGCAGGAACGTGCCCGGCCTCCCAGCCGGAGCGAGCCGTGAGCTGCAGGCAGACGCCGCGGAGCCGCGGGTCGGAGCTGGGTGCTAATTTGTTCATCCCATCACGTATAATTCCCTGCGCGGCTTCTCAGACGCTGGCGAACCCAGCTAATGACGAAACTTTTGGCTTCTCACATCCTGGCTGCCTTAGGCTGGATGGAGCTGCATCTTCCTGTGCATCCCGCTGTGTCGGGACCCAGCCAGCCCACCTGCCTTTCCTTTCAGGAATTCAGTGATGAACCTCAGTGATGTGACACAGAAAAGGGGTTTGGCTGGGTCCTCCCCCCGGCTTGGTGCTGTGAAGTCCCCAGTCAGCACTGCCACGGCTGGAGCAGCAAAAAGCAATGGCCAGAGACGTTTTCATTGATGCCATTTGCTCATGGGCTCAGAGCTGGTTCTGCCCACGAGCTGCAGGTCAAGAAGTGCAAAGGGATCCTCTGCTTGCAGATGTTGCTGTCATGGCAGGACACAAGGACAACCTCACCAGGGCATCTTCCACACAGCACCACGTGGCTGGTGCTTTATTTACCACAGGCTGTTAGCCCAAGAGTATAAACCTCATGGGTTTGGGGTGGAGCTGAGACCAGGACAGCTTGATACAGCAGTGTCCAGACACTGGTGGAGGAAATGCCCCATCCCTGGCAGTGTTCAGTGCCAGGCTGGATGGGGCTTTGAGCAGCATGGACTAGTGGAAGGTGTCCCTGCCCATGGCAGGAGGGGTTGAATGAGAGGAGTTTTAGGGTCCCTCCCAACCCAAAACATTCTGTGATTCTTTGATTCTGTGAAATGGTCTGCAGGCAGTGAGCTGCAATAAACTGCAGTAAGTGCCTGTAAAGCCCACCCAGTGGAACAGCCCTGGTGCAGGCAGCCACATCTGAAGGTTTTGAGACATGTTTAGCCACCAGGCCACTTGGTGGCTGCAGGAATGAGCAGAGTGAGATCCCAGTTGCTGCTCCTCCTCTCTGGCTCAGGAGGTGCAGGATCCCCTGAAATGGATGCAGAACCATCTGTGCAGCATCCCCTTGCCCTGCTCTGACCCCTCTGCTCTGCTCCCCAGCTGGTACTTCAGCAAGATCAGCCGAAACGAGGCGGAGCAGCTCCTCCTCTCACCTCCCAACCAGCACGGCTCCTTCCTCGTCCGGGACAGCGAGAGCAGCAAGGGCGAATACTCTCTCTCAGGTGACCTTGTGGCAATTATCCAGATAAAATTAGCACAGGGAAAGGAAGCAGGCTGTTCCTTAGGGGCAGCTCCTGGCTTGCTTAGCATGGGGTGAAAAACAGGGATAAGTTTAAAGCACTTTTCAGCACCTTGTTGAAGGGAATGGGCTGCTTTCTGAGGGCAAGGGGAAAGTTTACAGAGCAGGGATGGATTGTTGAATCACTGTGGCAAAGGAAAGTGCGTGGCTCCTGTCTGGGGTATGAAAGCCATAAACATTTCACTGCAGCTTAATGATGGTTTCGTGGCACTAACTCCCAGGATTTCATTCCAGCAGCTTTTGTCATCTGAGGGTTGTTTAAAAATATGCTGCCACTCCTGATTACCAGGGCCTGGGCTGCTTCCACATACTGAAATCTGAATTCAGGGGGTTTTGGACCAGGCAGTGTCATTATGATCTGGTTTTATCCTCATAAAAGTAATCCTTGGAAAGTTCATGGCAAACTTTGCATCCCACCATCAGTCTCTGGGCTGTGGGTGTCACAGGTGCCCCTGGTTTATCCTCTTTGAGCAGCTCCACTGAGCAGTCCATGGCAATGGACTGACAATAAAGCTTATTAGTTATCCCTGTTAATAAAGCATCACCTCTGTGGTCCAAAGGAGCCTGGCTCACAATGGCCAGGAGTCCTCTGGGCCAGGAGGTGGGAGCAGAAGGGAGGTGGGGAGTGGGATGAAGCATTCCAGGGGAGAGTTGTGTTGCTTTATCTCTATTGAAAGTCTTGGAATCTTTAAAGGAGAGAGGGTGGAGTCAGCAGGGAGTTGGGGAGGGACTGATCTTTGCACGAGTTGAGTTTTCCCCAACCTGGCCTTCCCCACAGTGCGCAACCACTCCAAGGTCAGCCACTTCCGAATCTGCAAGAGCCCCCGGGGCAGCCTCTACATCCAGAGGGGACACCCCTTTCCCAGCATGGAGGAGCTCCTGGCCTTCTACACGGAGCACTGGAATGTCATCCAGAGCCCCCTGCTGCAGCCCTGCAGCCCTGCGGTGCGTATGCCGGGCACAGCCCAGCCCTGCTCCCGAAACTGCCGGGATGGGAGAAAGGAAAGGGAAACCAGGGAAACTAGAAATAATGACTCTGTCCCTTTGGGTTTGGGGCTTTATTAAATTAAATTTAAAGCCCACCATTAATATAGCTGCCGGCATCACCTTTGATCAGCCATATTAAGGCTGGGCAAGGCATTTATATGTGTTTTTGACCAGCCAAAATGCACAGGATTTTCTCAAATGTGTTGTCCATCTCAAAGACTGGAAAGCAAGTTGTTACAATCACCTTCAATATGGACTCTGGAAATACCTGCTCTTGCAATTTTTTCCTGGGAATGTCAGACAAAACACATGACTTTTATAAAGTTTTCATACCAATTAGTGCAGCGCTCATAAGTCTAATTACAGTATTAATTCCAAATTGCTAACTCATTTCCTGATTAGAGCTCCATCCACTGATTATGACTTGGAAATAGCAATTAACCATGTGAATAATCCAAGAGTGAAATTGAAAGGTGTGGGATAAAAGAAATGCTTAATGAGCCAAAGTCTAAATCAGCCATAATACGCAATAATATTAATTCAATCATTATTTATTGGTGGAGATGGAGGAAAGCCACTTTTGAGGCCTGATGAGGAGTGAATTATAACTTGAACTGCTGGTGTTTTATATAGTGTCCAAACCCTCCCCCTTGCACACCTGGGGTCCCTGCAGGGCTCATGCAGAGGATGCCCCATGCATTTTGTGCCTGCAGTGAACATTGAGGGAAGGGCAATGCTTGGGCTCAGCCCCTGGCTGGTGGAGCACCATGTCCTGCTCCTCTGTGGGCACCAAGGGCTGGTTCAGGCTCCCCCAGCAGGTCCTGCCTGGCTGGATGATCTCAGTGTGCCATTCCATGTCCATCTGGCAGACTCCCCCCGAGAGGGACGGCTGGGAGCGCCCGCGCTGGGAGTTCACCCTGCGGAGGAAGCTGGGAGAGGGCTACTTTGGAGAGGTGTGGGAAGGGCTGTGGAGGAACACGGTGCCCGTGGCCATCAAGATCATTAAAGGTACGTGGAGAATCAGATGTTAACAGCAGCCAACTGAGTCTCTCATTCACTGCTGTTATCATTGACCCTCCCTTTACTTCCTCATCCTCTTGGCCACTGTGGCTGTTTTATCAGGCAAACTGCAGTAGGACCTGGTGAGGAGCCACTGGAATATTTCAGTGCACAAACCTAAGCTTGGGCAGCATCCCTATAAAATGGCTCCAGCCAGTGGGTGTGTGATAAGGGATGTCACATCAGATCAAATGGGTTTGTGATACATCAAGTCCTGGTGGGATTATGATCCTGAAAATGGGATCTAGAGCCCCATGAAAAACATCTCTTTGGCTCTGAGACACAGGTTGTGCAGACCTGAGCTTTGAGAGCAGGCTGTGAGGAGGTAAAAAAGGTCCTCATCCCAGTTGGAGGCACTGAGGTTCCAAAGTCTACATGAGAAAGTGGCTCATGAGGGCTGTGTTGGCTTCCTCCCACAGCTGACATGAAAGCAGAAGACTTCACCAAGGAGATTCAGAACCTGAAGCGCCTGAGGCATGAGAAGCTGATCCAACTGCATGCCGTGTGCTCCCTGGAGGAGCCCGTGTACATCATCACCGAGCTCATGCGCAAAGGCAACCTCCACAGCTACCTCAACAGTGAGTGCTGCACTGGCCCCACAGGATGGGGGATCCTGGGTCACTGCTTCCTGTGCCTCAGAGTGGCCCTATGGATCTGAATGGGGACCCTCAGGGAGTGCCAGCCTGGTTCCTGTCCTGTTTGTTCATGGTAACGCAGAGCTATCCATGGGCAGTTGGTGGAGATGGTCTTGGGATGACAAAGTCAGGCATGATCCTTTGGGTGTCCATGTGGGTCTGTATTAACCCCTGGGAGCCCATGGCTGTTGGTAGGGACCTTCATCCCTCCTCCACCTACCCATGGTCTGCCAGCTCCCACCAGTGCACAGAATCTCACTGCAGAGTTTGGGCAACTCCACCTTCTTTAGGAATGAAACAGCCAAACCTCCCCATGGGTTTGTTTGTGTGCAGAGCCCATAACGTGCCATGGACCACTCATCAACCAGTTTAATTTTCTTGGCCTTTCTTTTCCTGACCCAGCACAATCGGTCTTGAAAGGAAACAAAACAAACCGCTCCTACCAAGACCTGTTTTTCTGCAGGCTACTTTCCCTCCCACCCACACTGACCTTGTTTCTGATTGGGACTTCAACAGCATTTGGTGCCTGAGGAGCTGGAGCTCACAGGTACAACAGGCTGAGAGGCCTGCAGGGAGATTTGCATGGCAGAAGGTCACCTTTGGCTTTGAAAAAGCCATGGATATCTGTGACCTTGGTGCTCTTCAGAGCCCATCCCTGTCCCATGCCTGAGGGGCACACGGCTGTGCTGAACTTTCCACACAGCACAACCAGGACAGTTAGGCAGGAGCACAGATTTGAGGTTTTACATGTTCCCCATGTCCCACACTACCAGCACAGGGTCTCCTTCCAAACCAGAACAAAATATATGTTGGTAGGTTGCCCCCAATGCTTGGATTGTCTGGATTAACAGGTCCTGAAGGGAAGTCCCTGGGCACCTCCCACCTGCTCAACATTGCCTGCCAAGTGGCAGATGGGATGAGGTACCTGGAGGAGAAGCACATTGTCCACCGCGATCTGGCAGCCAGAAACATCCTGGTTGGAGAGGAACTCACCTGCAAAATCGCCGATTTTGGACTTGCCCGGCTCCTTAAGGTCAGTTCAGGGGATGCTGTGGTCCCTCCCTGCCACCACTTGAGCTCATAAAGCTGTCCCATGCTGGAGCCATTCCCTGCTGTCCACTTTCCCCAAAAGCCATGTCTGTGTTGATCACCCCATCCCTCATGTCCTGTCTCCCATTGCTTTCCAGGATGACATTTATTCCACCAGCAGCAGCACTAAAATCCCAGTGAAGTGGACGGCCCCGGAGGCAGCCAACTACCGCACCTACTCCCTCAAGTCCGATGTCTGGTCCTATGGGATTCTGCTCTACGAGGTCTTCACCTATGGGCAGATCCCGTATGAAGGTAGGGCTGCTGCTCCACTCCTGTGCCCTCTATTCACCTGCTGGACAGCTTGCCCATGGTCCCCAAAAGCCAGAGGGTCATGAATTGTTGTATTGTCCCTTCCCTAAGGGATATGGAAGCAGCTGCTGGAGCATGAACACGTTATTGTCTGCTTAGGGGATGGCTTAGAGGGATATTCAGTGGTCACAGAGTGGGGGTAGGAGCTAAGGGCAGAAAGTTGGTCTGGATCTCCCAGATCCTCTTTCCTACCACCCCTCTGGCAGAGACACACCGTTTCACAGCACCACCAGTGACATCTTGGCCACTGCAGGTGTCCCTTCAGGGCATCCTTTGGGGACGTCAGACTCAAGGGCATCTTCTCCTTCCTCGCAGGAATGACAAACCAAGAAACCGTACGGCAAATCACCAGGGGCTACCGCCTCCCCCGGCCCAGCCCCTGCCCTCCTGAGATCTACAGCATCATGCTGGAGTGCTGGAGTGGCAACACAGAGGAGCGTCCCACCTTCCTGGCCCTGAGGGAAAAGCTGGGCTTCATCTACAGGCGGCTGCTCAGCTCCCTCTCCTGAGGGATCCCTTCCCACCATCCTGCCCGCACAAGCCCCTCCAGGCCAGCTCTTGCCAAGAAGTTCCTTCCTTCTGGTTTGCCCTCTGACAGGGCTACGACAAAAGCACATTCCCCCCAGAAAACAGCCTGTGGTCCCTCACAGTCAGGGTGCAGGGAGGTGGCAAAGGGAGAAGGCAACAAGTTGTGGAGAACTCATTGCCAGCGCTTGGCTGTGTGACAGTTTGGAGAAGCCCCACGGAGGCATCACTCAAAGTTTACATCTTCGTTCACTCAGTAGGGTGGGAGGTCCCTGCTGCTCCCCACACAAACGTGAAGGTTTGCAGTTCATGTTCAGTTGTGGCTCTGCTCGATTTATCTCGTAGTGTGTGTTGGGTGTATTTATCAATAAATGTGTGTGCATCCACCCGCAGGAGTCCTTGCAGGGTGTTGCTGGATGCTCCTCCCTCAGCATGCCGCCCCACTCCCTCCCAGGAACTGTGGAATGGCTTGTGTTGGAAGGGCCCTAAAGCTCATCTTGTTCCAACCCCCCTGGCATGGACAGGGACTCCTTCCACTAGA
>VXBB01023410.1:0-85082 GCA_013399915.1 Illadopsis cleaveri
CGGCTGCGCGGCCCCGCCGGGCTGGAGGCAGCGGCAGCGCCGGGAGGACGGCCCGGCTGCACCGGTGAGAGATCGGGACTCTGCCCCGGGCCTGCCCAGCCCGAGCGGAGCGGGTGTCGTGAGGGGCGCAGGCGGGGAGGTCGCCGCTCCCTCAGGAGAAGGGGCGCGGGAGGAGACGGAGCCGCCGGCCCACCCCGTGTGACGGGGGATAGTGCCCGCTGACCTGAGGTGGCTCCTCCGCTGGCCGCGGGCCCTCAGCGCGGTGGGGGCGCGGGGTGATGGTCCCGCTGGTTCGCGTTGTTTGGTGTTTGTGTGTGTGTGTGGAGTTCCCTGGGCAGTGGCGCTCCGGGAGGAGAGGAGCTGGAGCACAGTGCAGGATTTTAAAAAATAAAGTTGTTTTCGTGGTTAGGAAAGCGAGAGAGCTCTGGAAGCGTTCATCTCCCTGCTTCCTCCGCGGGAAAAGTGAAGTCACTCCCAGGAGCCCAGACTAGCAAACTACTGTCCTAAATCCGTGCCGTCTGCATGCGTCAGACTCATCTACGCTATGTTTTGTTTTGGGGTGGTTTTCCTTTTTTTTTTTTTTCCTTTTGGTGATTTGTTTTATTTTTTAAGCCCTCTTCCACTCTCTCCCGACCCGTGAGCTGGTACAAAAATTCTTCTCCTTAGATAAAAGTACTTGAAAACCTGCTGATACCATCTAAAGCAGGTACGGCACTGAAGGAAATGCACTTGGTGGCTCTCCGCGTGTATAAGTTCCTGCAGTGTCGTGTGTACTTTGCTCCTGCTGTCACTCTCTCAGAGCTGTGTTGCTGAGACTGCTTGGTTTGATAGTGCTGTGAATAAGTCATATCCTACCACGTTTCACAGGTGCGTCCGAGTGTGTATCCATCCAGCGTGTGTGCCTAAAAGGGGGAAAAAAGATTCAAAATGTCAGTTCTTCTTTAAAACAGAGGAAAATCTAGCGACAATTAAGAAATAAGTCGCTTAGGTAAACGTTGCTTATCTTTTTCACTGTCGAGCTCTAATTTCACAACCACGTTGTTTTTCAGCTAAAACTTTCAGAAGGGCAGGTGTGCTGTCAGTTTCCAAACAGACATCTTGCTGATGGTACAGGCAACATTTTGTTATCCCTTTAAATGCAGGAAAAGTACTGTGGATTTATTTAACCAAATCTCTATGATACAGGCCAAATCCTCACTGCCTGTCACACCAACCTGGCTCCAGACTGCATGAAGGTTTACTGGGTGTATAAAGTTGGTTCTGCAAATTATGCCTCTGCTTAGGGTTTAAGTAGGATTGTAGCTAACTTTGTTTATGTGGGTTAGATGGTAATAATTAATATTATTAATAATTTTCTTTGTAGTTTAAAGTTGAAAAGACTACAAATACAGTTACAGTAAACACAAATTGCCTCCAGTGTTGTAAGAATGCTGCCAGCGAGTGTCCAGAGGGGAACCAGCACCAGCTGATGAACCCCAGAACTCAGTGACGGAGCCTTCCACTACTTTCTTCTGTTTAAGGTAGAGATGGGAAATCCTGCTGAGTTTGATTAATTTTATTTATTTAATTTTTAAAATAACTGCTTTTTTCTGAAAGGACTCTGGGGTTGGTTCATAAGAGAACTGTAAAAATTGCTCTGCAGTGTTTGCTTTAAAATGATTACAATGAAATGTATTGCTTGGTTAAAAACAACATTCAGTCCTTTAAAAAGCGTTTTACAGATGAAGATTTGAGGGTGTTAGTAAAGAGTTGCAATAAGATCAGGTTTATAATGTGGCTCTCTTGTGTTCCTGGTGTACTCCTAAGCCTTTCAAGATTGTCTGGGTTGTGGCTGCTCGTTCGCTTCTCTCATCAAAGGGACTTCCACAGCCAGGAAGTGAGTAAAAAGAACTAATCTGGTTAAAAAGATGTACTTCTAGTTCTTCTTTTTTTTATTCCCTGAGGTACTCTGATTACAACAACTTCCTGAGCAGCTCACTTGCCCAGCCATGTGGACATTGGCCCAGTGCAGAGGAGGAAGTCCAGTGTTGGTGGGGAGGGAGTGGAGCAGTCACAGGTGTTGTGATGGTCCTCAGCTGGGACCTGGCTTTAGGGTCAGGAAGTTAAGGGCAGAAGCCAATGCTGCTAGAAGCAGCTGCATTGTGGTGAAGGTAGCAATGAAAGTAAGGGTGGTGGCTCTTTTTTTTATGCCAGTACTGTCTTAGATCGATTATGAAGCCATGGTGTAATTTTTAATTTACTTTTTACCACATTAAATGGACTCAAGAGCCATCTCTGTGTCTCTGTTCTTCCATGGGCCCACAGAAATTGCTGTGGTTTTCTTCTTCTCTCTCCTTTGTATATCTGTTCTGCTCTCTGAACTTTTTGGTGAGTTCTTAATTTCAGGGAGTGGTCTCAGCATTGTTAGGAGTTTTTGTAAATTTATTCAGCTCTAATTTAAAAATAATTAGTTGTACATTGCTGTTATTTCTGCTGTAAATAGGAAGGCTATTTCAAACTTGACTTACCTTAGTAATTACACACTTTCTGATTTCTAGTCTAGATTAATTTGTTATGGGATTATACTCATTTCATGCACCCAGTGATCTGATAGGTTTTAATGGCACTCTTGATCTTGGTAATAAAAAAAAGGCACTTTTAACAAGAAGGATGCAACAATGCGTGGAAATACACCATGGAAGGTTTGTTTTCACTTTGGGCCACCAGCTACACTAATCATTCCTGTAATAATTCTCTGCTTCTCCCCATGAATTTTAATCTTGATCTATTAAGGGAAAATTAAAATTTACCTTTCAGGCATTAACATTGAGCTTCCTGGAGGTGTCCTTTTAGTGAAGGTTAAGTTGTTCTCAAGTGTATTTTGAAATTCATAGCTTTGGCAGTTTGTTCCAGTCTCTATCTTCCTCTGTTACACTGGTACAGCTGTTGAAGGAGGCATTATTTTAACCGGGATTTGTAAAGGGATTCTTTCTTCTTTAACGGAGTCCTAGTCCATAAACAAAGACTGACATGTTTTAAAATTATTTATTTCACCTCTTTTTCCTGTATTCTTAACTTTAAAGAGAAACAAAACCAATGTGTAGATTATTAGAAAGCCTCTGTGGCTTTTAAGGTGTTTATTTAAATTTGCTGTCAGGAGTGTTCCCAGAGGGGATTTTGTGAAGCTGACAGACTAGTTTGTTGGGTGTGACTGTTTGTAAACAGAACATAAATACATAAATGGGCTTCCAAAATCTGCTTAGTAAAATAGATTGCTCTGAAAAGTGAGTAAGGCCCTTGTGGAAAACATGTTAGATTATGTTTTTCATGGAATATTTCTTACTCTTTGCAAAGAGTAGCAGGGACAACTGTCTTTCTAATGTTTTCAAGTGGACTGAGGGAAAAAGTAGCTTTTGCCACAAAATGAGATGGGTCACAGCCCTCTGCTTTCCTACTCTCATCTTCCCTGTGTCATGAGTCAGGATATTGAAGAAGTTTTAGATGTAGGGGTTTTTTAGATCAAGTAAGCTTAAAAGTGCAGAATTTTTCTGATGCTGAAAANCCCCTCACTGTACACCATGTGCTCCTGCCATCTGCCCAGCCTGGCCCCTGGCCGTGCTCCAGAGTGTGTGTGTGAGTCCTGCAGTGAGGAGCCCAAACCTGCACTGCAGGCATGGCCTCGAGGGGCTGAGCAGAGGGCACTGAGCCTTCCTTGGGCTCCTGCACACAGCCCACACTGTGCTCAGGTGCCTTTGCTCTGAGGATGTGCTGGGGACTTGTTTGCAAAAATTTGTCTGTTGGGATCTCCAAATACTTTTCTGAAGAAGTGACTCTTTATCTAGTTTGTGTTCAGCCCATCTTGTCACATGAGGCTGTTCTGCCTCTGATGCAGGANACATGAGGTTGTTCTGCCTCTGATGCAGGACCCAGCACTTGCCTTTGTTGAACTTCACGAGGTCTTGCCTTTTTCCAGCCTGTCCAGGTCCCTCTGAGTAGGAGCTGACCACTCCTCCCACTTTGGTGTCACTGGAAACTTCCTGAGGATGCAGCCTGTCCCATCATCTGGATCATTAATGANAAGGATGCAACAATGCGTGGAAATACACCATGGAAGGTTTGTTTTCACTTTGGGCCACCAGCTACACTAATCATTCCTGTAATAATTCTCTGCTTCTCCCCATGAATTTTAATCTTGATCTATTAAGGGAAAATTAAAATTTACCTTTCAGGCATTAACATTGAGCTTCCTGGAGGTGTCCTTTTAGTGAAGGTTAAGTTGTTCTCAAGTGTATTTTGAAATTCATAGCTTTGGCAGTTTGTTCCAGTCTCTATCTTCCTCTGTTACACTGGTACAGCTGTTGAAGGAGGCATTATTTTAACCGGGATTTGTAAAGGGATTCTTTCTTCTTTAACGGAGTCCTAGTCCATAAACAAAGACTGACATGTTTTAAAATTATTTATTTCACCTCTTTTTCCTGTATTCTTAACTTTAAAGAGAAACAAAACCAATGTGTAGATTATTAGAAAGCCTCTGTGGCTTTTAAGGTGTTTATTTAAATTTGCTGTCAGGAGTGTTCCCAGAGGGGATTTTGTGAAGCTGACAGACTAGTTTGTTGGGTGTGACTGTTTGTAAACAGAACATAAATACATAAATGGGCTTCCAAAATCTGCTTAGTAAAATAGATTGCTCTGAAAAGTGAGTAAGGCCCTTGTGGAAAACATGTTAGATTATGTTTTTCATGGAATATTTCTTACTCTTTGCAAAGAGTAGCAGGGACAACTGTCTTTCTAATGTTTTCAAGTGGACAGAGGGAAAAAGTAGCTTTTGCCACAAAATGAGATGGGTCACAGCCCTCTGCTTTCCTACTCTCATCTTCCCTGTGTCATGAGTCAGGATATTGAAGAAGTTTTAGATGTAGGGGTTTTTTAGATCAAGTAAGCTTAAAAGTGCAGAATTTTTCTGATGCTGAAAACATGTTTCCTGGTTGTGGGGGAAGCCCAGCAGTAAAAAGGGAAGAAGTTCTAAGGGCAAGAAGATAAGACATTGGTACATTTCTGTGTACAACACTGGATGTAGGCTTACTCTATATACAGGAGAACTGGAATTTTGAAATGCAGGATAAAAAGTAATAACCCTGATGAAAAACTTGCTGAAGGAAAGTTTCTGATATAGAATAATTTGCAGGTCAAATAGTAAATTCTTAAAACAGAGTCATTTAGGTTGGCAGGGGCTTCTGGAGGTCATCTAATCCAGCTCCTTGCATATATTAAAGCAGGAATAATTTAGATAAGATTGTTCCAGCCTTTAACACCTTTCTAGGTAATCTGTTTCCACATTTGACTGTACTCAGTGATTTATTCTTTCCTCCCTCCCTTTAAGCTAGTTGAAATTTCCTTTTCAACTTGTATCTGTTGCCTCTTAACATGTCAGTGTCCATCATCCAGAAGAGTGCTGTTCTCTCTTCTTCCCTCTTTCATTAAAGAGCTGGCAGTAATAAGGATTCTTTAGAGCTCTTTTCTTGACCAGGTTGTGCAGACTCAGTTCCATCAGCCCCTCACTGTACACCATGTGCTCCTGCCATCTGCCCAGCCTGGCCCCTGGCCGTGCTCCAGAGTGTGTGTGTGAGTCCTGCAATGAGGAGCCCAAACCTGCACTGCAGGCATGGCCTCGAGGGGCTGAGCAGAGGGCACTGAGCCTTCCTTGGGCTCCTGCACACAGCCCACACTGTGCTCAGCTGCCTTTGCTCTGAGGATGTGCTGGGGACTTGTTTGCAGAATTTTGTCTGCTGTGATCTCCAAATACTTTTCTGAAGAAGTGATTCTTTATCTAGTTTGTGTTCAGCCCATCTCGTCACATGAGGTTGTTCTGCCTCTGATGCAGGACCCAGCACTTGCCTTTGTTGAACTTCACGAGGTCTTGCCTTTTTCCAGCCTGTCCAGGTCCCTCTGAGTAGGAGCTGACCACTCCTCCCACTTTGGTGTCACTGGAAACTTCCTGAGGATGCAGCCTGTCCCATCATCTGGATCATTAATGAAGACATTGGGTGGTGCTGGTGGTTTCAGTGGTGATCCCCAGGGGATGTGACTGCAGCTGCTTGGATGGAACTTGGTACAGCTGGTGGCTGTTCTTTCAGTTCAGCAGTCCAGGCAAATTCCCAAACACCTTGTTGCTCGCTTCCCCCATGCCTGTCTCACCAGTTTGGCTGTAGGGACCCTGTGGGAGACTGTTGTTACTGGCTTTGTGTGTCCAGTGCTCTTCCATCATCTGCTAAGCCAGTTGTCTCCTTGCAGTAAGCTCTTGTGTTCCTCAGGCACCAGCTGTCCTTGGTGAATCCATGCTAGCTGTTCCCTGTCATCTTCTTGTGCTTCCGGAGCAGGGGGATGCCTTCCAGGAGGATTTGCTCTATAATCCTCTCATGGGCTTCGTTTAGGCTGGCTGATCTGCAGTTGCCTGGATCCTCCTCCTGGCTCTTGAAACTGGTTGTGATATTTGCCTTTTTTCTTGTCAGAAGGAACCTCTCCCAGTCTCATGGCCTTTCAAAAAGTGGTAGAGTGTGGTGTCTCAGCTACACTGCCCAGCTCCCTCAGGATTCTTAGCTATAGCCCATCTGCTACCTAGGTTAATTAGATCCAACAGAACCAATAGATACAATTTCCTGAAGTGCTTCCAAACTTACCTTTCTCCTTTGAAGGGAACTTCTTACTCCAGCAGACTGCTACTGCTCAGGGGTCTGAAAGGCTTCTGGGTGGACCTTGCTAGTGAAAACTGGGACAAAAAGGTACATGTATGTCATCCTTTTCCATCTACTTTGTTAACAGGTGCCTTGTTCCTCTGAGCAGAGAGCACTTCTTCTTTACCTTTCCTTCTGCTGCCAGTGTTGATTTTTCCTAGTGCTGTCCTAAAGCCTATGTCTTTGGGCTGCTCTTGGGTAATTTCTCCAGCGTCTGCCTGCTGGGTGCTTGTGAGGCAGAGATCAAAACTTTTGTATCTGTAAATAAGTAAAACTTTGAAATTAGTTGAAGTGTTGGTTAGTGAATGATTCTAACCTCAGCTTGTTGTGGTTAATGGAAGATGTCAGTTTCTCCTGAGCAAGCAGCAAACATTATCAAGCTCTTGTATAAGGGGGTAGGTCCTGCCTGAGGTGTAGATTGCAACTTGTACCAAGGAGGCAAAGCAATGAGAAAAATGATCCACATCTCCTTTTTATTATTACTCATTTTCATTCCCCCATAACTAACTCCACATAGGAATTTTCAGCTTCAGTGTATGCGCTTCTTCTTTTATTGAAAAAATGTAAATATTTAACAGCAAGATAGGTAGATAAATACCTGATGCCATCTCTACATAAATGCTTCCAGTTGGAATTAATTTAATTATTTTCTGTTGATTTTGATCCATTTTAGAAATCATTGGGATAAACTAAAATTTTGGAAATTGAGGCATTTTTTATTCAAGAAAAATAAGGGAATGATTTCTTGAGTTACAATCTGTGTAGACAGTCTGAAGGAAAGTTCTTGATTAGTTTAAACCCTCTGCATGTGCTTGATATGTCCTACAGTTTCCTGACTGGTGTAAGTGTGATTTGTGCTGATGTTCTGGTGTCTCAGTGAAATCAAGGTAAAGCCTTGGGTATGTCAGTTACTGCTCTGGCTGTTCTGTCCCAATAGGGCTTTGGTATCTGTTTGGTCTAGAAATACCCTTTTTAGCGTGGTTGGGAGTTCTGAGATGTTTTCTGGTATAGTAGAAAGATTTTGAAGTGGAGTTTTACACTTTGATACAAAATAGTGCATATTAACTATGGTAATTAATGGTAAAATTATAATCTGCACATTTGCCTTCATGTGTGATCTTTCATTTTACATCGGGCTACTGGCAAACTCTTAAATAGTAAAGCCCATTACTAATGATGGTGGACAACTTCCTGTCTTAATTGCTCAAATTCTTGGTGTCTCCCACATAATTTCTAACTAGAGAAAAGGTAAAAGGGCAGAGAAAAGGAAAGTGAAAGGTGTTTTTAAGAAGCTGTAAGCTGTCAGAACAGGATTTCAGTCAGTGAGTGAATCTAAAAGTGGATCTTGAAGGCCGTTTGCTAAATGGCTTAGAAGGCTTCCATGTCACTCTTGGGCCTAAAAGTGAAATAAGTTGGTTGCTGTCATGCAGTGTGTCAGTGATACGGGTGATGAATGAAATTGGTGTGAATGTGACTGACAACAAGTACCTTTCTCAGCATGTGCTGTAAAACTTGTGTAGTAGTAATTCTTTTAATGAAAGGAATCAGTTCTGAGTCATGACCAATCCCTGGTCTTCTCTTGCAGGCAAATAAACAGGTCTCACAATGTCTCTTACATTTTGTGTGTGTGTGTATTTCTGTATTTATTTATTCTTTCATCACCAAAAACTCTTTATGTTGTATTGCAAGGTGTGGTGGTACAAATTTCCAGAAGAAAATTAGTAATTTTGGAACAGTCTTGAGGTTGCACTTCTTGTCAGTGATAAGTGATACTTAAACCTCTGACTTTCAGGGTGTTGAGCTAAGTTAGGTAGCTGTGCTTTCAGTTCAAGTATTGCTGACCTTTCTGATTAAGTCATGGCTGTTATACATACCTAAGGTCACACAATCAGATTTTTTGGGGGTAGAAAGCAGATCGCTGATCTGTTGCAGTTCTACATGTATATGACTTAATTTCTTGTTTTGGGAGAAAAAAGAATGGGAGTTGAGGCTTTGTCCAAGAATCTTATTCAAAGGATGGACTTTTAGTGTCAACTGATGATATAGTTAATTTTGATAATCTTTGCTACTGTTCAGGGAAATGGATCCTGTTCTGGTAAATTGGTTTTCGTTTTAACCAGAACTGAATTTCCTCCTCTGTTCCCCACAATGTTCATTTGAGAAGTAGTTACATTTGAATTCTTTGCTTTTCTGTTCAGTACAATTACTCATGTGGTGTTACAGCTTCACAGTGCTGTAAGAGTGACATGTTTCCAGGTGGGTTTGAATGTTCTGGTTATAAATTCTGTACCAATCTGCCTTTTCTGAAGTTCCTTCAGTGGAAAGCAGTTTAAAGAAGTTCAGTTTAAATATTTGGACTTGATTACTGCACTTGGCAGAGATCTGGTGTTTTGTTACCTGCTAGGTCAGCATAGTAAGTAAGACAGTTCTAATTTGTGTTTCTATTACCTACACAAAATATTACTGTTTTTTTCTGAAATTAGACAAAATGTTTTTGCTGAGATCCACAGATCTATTGCAGTACACAAATTTGTAAAAATACAAATACATATTTGTATTTTTAACAAATACATTACAATTTTGAAAGCATGTATATGTTATTTTTCTCTTTGTTTTCTAACTCTTTATTTTTGTCGCAAGATTTTAATTAAGAGTAAGGGCTGTGCTGTGCCTTTTCAGTGCTCAGGCCTCTGCAGGCAAATCAGTGGGAAAATAAAATGCAAATATTTTTAATCTAGTGCTTTGTCTCTCCCTGTGTGCATTTAGATACAAAATATAAGGTTCAGAATTTAAATTTAGAAGTCGGTGGAGAAATTTAATAGCTGGCTAAAATTTGAAAACAATGTGGAGTTTTTTTCTTTGTATTTAAGTAAGATATTGGTGTATTTAAATTTATTAAGAGTTTAAATGCTGCAAGCTGGTTTTTTTTTTTTTCCTTAGAAGCTTGGAGTTTCTTAATTAGCTATTACTGAGAAACAAATACTAGATTATATGATTCAGACTGACTGATCTGAAATGCATGTGGAAGAAAATGGACTTTTTTTTTTTTCATTCTGTAAACCCTTCATTTTATTTTTTTTTCACTGGTGTATACTTTCATTATTTCCTGTTATTTTGAAGAGAACTCTCAAGTCGCTGGTTGGTGGCAGTGCTACAAAGCTGCCCCTGGTGCTGGCTGCTGAGTTTGGTCTGTGTTCTGTGCATTGTTGTGCTCACATTGGTTCTTGTGTAGTGAAGTGTGATCTTGGCAGAGAAGGTGAGAAGATCTGCAGCTTTTTTAAGGCCATTTTTCACCTCCTGCATCTTCCAGATATTCGTGAAATCCGTGTAGCTTTTAAGTACCATCATCTTCTGCTTGAACTTGAGTGTTTGTGAGCACAGGGGTGCCAAACAGCAGTGGAGCCGAATGAGCACTTTTTGTGTGTGCAAGCAGTTGTTTTTGGAGTAAACCTTCAGCTGGAACTTGGGTCAGGCAGTCTGGTGAAGAAGACTGAAGCCTTTTTTTTGGTCCTTTCTGTTTCTGTAGACAGTTTGTGTTTGCTCATGGAGGTACACTCACACTATCAGTGGTGTTTTTAACCCTGCCATACTTGATCCTAATTGTTAAAAATTAGTATTGGCAGGATAAACTTGAAAGAAGGCAGGAACTGATAACTAGAATTATTCTTGGACATAACTGTTAAATAATTCTGAGGAAACAAGTAAGGAATGGAAGTCAGTAAGTGATTTTTACATTGTTTTGAAGGTTAAATTCTACTGTTTATTCCTATTAGATGTGTATAAAAAGTGTGAGGGGAGAGGGGAAATGAGTTGATCAAAATGTCCAAGAAAATACTTTATCAAGTTTCAAATCAGTGATGTGAAGTTGGAAGTTCTCCACAGTTGTTTGGAGTGTTAATTTGCTTTTGACCCTTACAGCTTTCCCTTTCTGATTCTTCTTTTCTTTCATCGTATCGAGACATCAGTAAGTCAGAGTGAACATGAAGGGGTCAGACTGAAATGTGGTTTAGAATGGAGCTTTTGACACGAGTCAGAAAAATCAAAGGTTATAATAACACACATGCAAGTGATCCTTGTTCCAGCAGTCTCTCCCAGTTTCTCTCTCCAGCCTTTGTGATTCTGTTTTTTGTTATTTCTGGCAGTAATTGAGCTCCAGGGGTCTTACTGGGGAGTATGGAAAGAGCAGGTGAGTTATTGTGTACATTTCCCAGGAAATTCATGTGAAGTGCCACAGCAATTCTGCATTTGCACAGTGCAGTTGTGCAGTTTATTATCATTGGTTTTGCTGGAGCTTCTGAAAACCCGACTGGTGACTTTGCAGACTCAGCTCTGGGTGAGGGTGCTGGTGCTGTTCCAGGTCACACTTCACATTCAGGTTTGGATTCCTTGTGCTGAAGGTGCTTTAGGTGTTCATGGGTTTGTTCTGAAGGGGCAGCACTGCCTGCTCTGGCTCTGAGGCTGATTGAGACACTCTGCCTTTGGGAGTTGCAGTCTCTTAACTGTGTTTGACATTTCAGTAGTTTGTGCAGAACTTAACACTCTCATGTAAAGGAGGCAGGGGTAGGATGCTGTAGTAATGCACCCCCCACCCCCAGCAGGTTCTTCCAAATAGGGAAAGAGTTTCAGTTTACCTTTAGACATTTTAGGAAGTTTAACTAGAAAGTTCTGTGTTTTTCTGGCAGTGATTGGCTCAGTGCCGAGAGAGAAGAGCCTATTGAACCTTTTCACTGTTCTTCAAATCCTGCACCTCTCCCTATTGGCAACAAGCCTTTTGTCCCACTTCACCTTTCTATGATTTTTTTTACTTTTAAGATTAGCTGCCTGTAACTTCCTCTCTTTTTTTCCTTAAATAGAAGTATTTTGTGGAAGTATTCAGTATGTAAACATGGATAGTAAGTTTTCATGTCTACATTTAATGAAAACTGCACATCATTTGTGTAGAAACTGATGGTACAGTGTGGTTATATTTGGGAAGCTCTCTGAAAGTTTGAGAGGCGGAGACAATGATTTAAAAAAAAAAAAAAGAAAAAAAGGCATAGTAAACCCAGAGTTTTGGCTTCTCATGTCTTCTTTTATGCAATCAAGTGAATTTATCAAACTAGAAATCCAATGAAATGCTTAAAATTCAAACTGCTCTGGATAGCCTGCCTCAACACTGGGTTTGCTCATGATTGTTGGCTGATGTGAGACAAGGAAAATGCATCAAGAAAATTAATGACTTTTGCTGTATTTTTTACATGATTTTTGCAGTTACGATATAAGCAGCTATGTTGTATTATTTTAGATATATTTCCCCAGAAAGAGCTTATTCTCTGATTTTTATCCACTGTTGTAGATTAACCTGAGGCTTAGGCCAAAAATAATCCACAAGATTAATTCAGTATTATAAGTGAGGTATGTAAGAGCTACAAAATCTGGCCAAGAGGTAAAGTTTATTTATTAAAAAAAAAAAATTGAGTCATTTGTCTTTGAGCCCAGTGATAGTTTAATCCTAAGAATGATCTGAGAAGCTTTTTTTTGTTTTTAACATAGATTTTGTTTTTTGTAGCAATTCTGTTTACTAGTTTGATTACTAGAAAAAAAAATGCAAAAGCAAATAAAAAACTTTCATTGGCAGCCCCAGATCAACTGATCTATTAAAACCTTTTCTTTCCTATAATCATTACATGGAAGTGAATTTTTGAGTCTCTTCTGTAATACTTTGAGATGTGTTTGTTAGCAGTTTCAAGGAATTGAAGGTAACTGCAGGTAGTGCAATGGAAATATCTTTCTTTGTGTAACTTTTTCAATTACTTGCTCATATAGATTTGAAGGATACTTCCTTTAGGTCAAGTATTTTTTTTGGTCAGAATTATAAAATACTCTTAATTGTTTATTAACTGTATGAGCAAGTTTTTGTGTAGGGATTAGTTGATTGCTTTCATACTACCTTTCCAAGTTGCAGTTCTTACTTGAGTTACAGAAGGATTTTGAAATAATTCGATTAGTGAATTTGATCACATGGAGAAATCACCTCAGTGAACACACTGTCATTTAAAAAAACAGTAAGTCTCTTTCAGTTAAGGAAATGCACAGCTCTTACCAGTTCCTAGAAGAGTTTAGGTAATTTGAAAGACTTTTAACAGTGATTTGAATGTTGAGGCAAAACCTTGGTTTTTCCTCCTCTTGGTCAATGTAATGAGCAAAGTGGTTTGCTTCTTCAGGCTTCAGATTGAAAAAGCAAAATGCAGAAAGTGAAGGAAAGTCTTTACTTTTTAATTATTATGTATTAGGGAAATAGAGTGATGCTAGTACTGGGTATGTCTGATTACTTATTGACCTTTTCTTACCAATGGAAGATCATCTTTCTGTTAAGGAAATGGTCTTACTGTCTTTTATGAATTTCCATTCTTCATTTTCTAAGACCTGTCAAGGCCTTTGGAATTAACAACAGAGCTGCATTGTGGAATATATTTATGAAAACTTGCCCTAGCAATGTGAAATGCCAGCAGATGAATTGTGACATGGTCAAATAAAAATGAGAGTGGTAGTTGATCCACTGCACTTGGTCATACATAGAACTGGGAGGGACAGTGGTTAGAAAGAGGGATATTTGGTGGGGCTTTTCCTTGTCATGCACGTTGTTCTGTATTTCTCAAATTCAACCAGATGACTTTTAGAAGGTTTCACTTGGTCTTTAAAATAACTGTGTTTTCTGTCTTCATCTTCTCATGTTATATCATAATATTTAGATGTTCGAGTGGCAGTGTAAAATCTTGGTTTCCAACCTAAAGAGTTTTAAATATATGTGAAAATTTATTTTAAATGTAAATGTTTATTTTTAACTTATGTGGGAGTATTTTATTTTTACCAAGAAGCTTGGTTTTGTTTCATATTACAGAGGAAGGGGGTTTGTGCTCATTAAGTATTGGGGACACTGTTGAAACCACAGCAGTAGAAGTCTAGATATAGCTGTCAAATCAAAACTCACAGTCCTTGCAATTTTGGAAAACCTGTGACTAAACTATGAAAAAAGCACCTGGTGGTGTTACTCATTTACAACTTGTGATTTCCTTGGACAACTATTAGAATGAAAGATGTAAGATTAAAAAAAATCTAAGGAGACTGAGATTAGAAAGGACCCTGAAGCATTGTCTGGTTCATCCCCCAGTCAGTGCTGCACTGACTGCAGGTTAACAGCTTCTCACAAACACTGCCTGCAGTTTTTAGTTTAAAGATACCTAATGGGCTTAAGAACAAAACACTGTGATTTCAAGTTAATTCTGCAAAACCTCGTATTCCCACCATGCACATTGCAAACCTCAGGGTAATAATTGTCATTCCAGTTCTGCCTTGGAGGAACAAGGGTTTTACTCACCCTGGAGGCAGTCAGTGCAGGGCAGCGAATCAGGATTTCTGGTGGTGACACAGGATAAGGCACCAGTTTGGCACAGACAGGGGCTGGCACCTGGGATCACTGCTGCCTTGTCTCACACTGCTCTTCCATATGGACTCTTTTGCTCTACAGCATGTCATTATTTCTGCACACTGTAGCATTTCTGGTTGAAATATTCAATTTATCTAATGGACAGAGGTTGTTCCATTGACTACTTTAGACCAACACTGTTATTTTTGCAGTTAGGGAATAAACCATTAAATAATCTCCTTTTAACAAGGATTGCATTATGCTTCTGCTCTCCTTTAGAATATAGGTCATTATATTTTTGAGTGATGATCCAGTTTAGTAACTTGGCTGGTGATTGGTTTCAATTTGAATGCTGCCTGTGAGCATCATGTAGCAATGACAAAAAAAGCAACTTGTGTTTGTCAAACTCCAGCTTTGAAAAATTGCATACTCTTACTTGCTACTTTATATTTTCCAAAGTTAAAAATTAATTACTGGCTGCTGAAATTAAAGTGATAGTTTTCAGTTGGTGTCATGGAAACAGTGTAAAAGTGTACTGGAGTTGCTTTATCCTTGAGGCAGAATGAGCTACTGTTTAAATGAGTAAACCTGTTTTCCAGAACTTGATGTATGAAGTGTGGTTTGTTGGTTTATTTTTGTTTTTAATAATACACACAAAGACTTGTGACATCTCTGTAGAGTTGCAGAAGAACACTTACCTGTTACACTCTTTGGAAGGGAATAAATAGAGAGTAGAAAGGTTTTTCTCTTAAGCGGCTGAAAATAAAATATATTTCCTCAGGTTGGTTAAACACTAATTGGATAAGGTAACATTAACTATACTTTTAAATAGCATGAATCAGTCTGTGGCAGCAAGAGGCAAGTTTGCTTGTGTGCTCTGTTCTCTTACTGATGTCTCTTCTGTGTGTGGACAAATCTTAGGCCTGAACATTTATTTAAATGTTCAAAAGAATCCCACCAACCTTGTTTTTAACTTTGTTTTGTCGAAGGTATAGCTTGTGATCCGTGACTCCTGCTTGCTCGAATTGTACAAAATAAACAGAAGGAATCCCCCAGTTTGCTGGGAGGCTGCCTTTGTAGCCAGCAGCTTTCCTGACGTGCTTTCACTTAGCTGGCTTTCATCTGGTGTTCAGGATGCTTCTGCCGCCCAATATGCACATTTTAGGGGTTGAGATCAGTGATTTGTTTGTTTTTTCAGTTTGCCTGGCTTGAGTCATCCTCCAGCTCAGCACCAGCCATATGCCCACCGTTCCTCTGGAAGGGTTCTTCACCTTGGTGGTTTGAAGCTAAATAAAAGCAGTATTTTTTCCCTCAAGCAACTCCATACTATGACTGTGTAATATTTAAGTGATTCAGTGGGTTATGTGTAACACAGATTCAAGTCAGGAAAGCTAGTTCTCTCCTTTGCAGTAAATGTCTCAGTATTCACACTGAGGTGTGTTTGACAAGTGCTGCTTATCACTTACTTGAGGAGATGCAGATGTATTGTGTGTTTGAAGGAGAACAGACATTCTCTTGTTTGTGTAGTTCTCTTTTGATTCTGTTCTCCTTAAGTTGCCATTCTCTGGCTATGAGATTGAAGTGTAGAAGGAATCTGGAAAAACCTCTGTATCTAAGCACCCAGTACAACAATTCCAAACAATTTGCCATCATGAACAGACTAATTATTTGCTGTTGGCTACGTAATGGGGGTTTGCTTTCTCAGAGGAGAGAGTGTTGCCAAAATAAGTCAGTGGTTACTTTCTAGTTGTGAGGTTTTTTACTTTATTTTTTGTGGATTTGTTTTGTTTTGTTGTTGTGTTTTTGGGTTTTTTGCTTTTGTGATTTTTTTTTTAATTATTATTTTTTTTTTTTTTGAATTTGGAAAGATTTTTGTTCTTAACAGTGCTTTCCTGGAAACAAGAAGGATTTTTTTATGTACATATATGTGTGTGTTTAAAATACAGTGATACAGCTCTGTTGCTTACTAAGTTGATCTTATTCCTGGGAAATAGTATCAATAAGCCAAATAAATAGTTGTTTGTTCTTTCCATTATGTGCTTTATATAGTGTTTCACTGCCAGAGATAAGACTAGGAAAAAATTTATGGGTAATACAACAGTTTTTAGTATGAGCACAGAGATAGTTTCTCATAAAAAGATTACGCAGAGAGAAGTTGGGATGAAAGTTGAAATTGAAATTGTAGTGCTGTTGTGGTCAGTGAGATTGAAACAAACTGAATTTATGACACCTAGAGTTTTCTTCTTCAAATGTCAGTCAGTCAGTAGAGAAGAGGGTTTTGGGGCAGCTGGTGAGCTGTACCTGCCTCACCATAGAGAATCATATGGAATTTTATCAGGTTGGTTAGTCTTGAAAAGGTAAGGCTTTGTGTATTTGCAGCACTTCTGGCTTTCTGGGGAAGGTGTCCCCCATTAAAAGTAGGGAGCTGATGGGGTGGCAGCCAGGTTAACACAGAGTTTTGATACATTTCTGGAAAGGAGATGCTGTGGCTGAGCCCCTTGGTTATGTGTTTGTGTGTGTGGAACTGTCCATGTCCTGTTCCCTGAGGGGCAAGTTAGAGAGTCACCACAGCACTTCAGTAATCTGAAAATCTGAGTCATGCAGTGATTGCAAGGCCAGGTAGCTTAATGCTCCTTTTGCTGTCATGCACTGTATCCTGTAGCTCAGAAAAGGGAATAAACCATGCCTGTTGGGGTATATTTCTACTTCAGACTTCAGTTAGCAGAAGATGAATTTCTGCATAGCTCTATTGGACCTTCCTCTTCTCAAAGGTCCCAGAGATTCTCTTGAGGAACCACAGTTCTGAAAATAGGTGTAACTTATTTCCCAGTTTTTTGGGGTTTTTTTTTTGAAGTTTGAGATTGTCAGGCAAACTGTATGGCATTGAAGCCTGTCTTTAATACAAACCTCTCCATAATACAGGATGATTTGTTTCCCTGCTGAAAAAATGTATGAATTAGCCTGTTCTTGATTGTCTTCTTTCAAGCAGGTAAGAAACTTCTTTTCAAAACATGTTTCTTGTTGCTTACTGAGAATAGGTCAGCCTTTATCTTCCTTAATTGCTGTCTTTTCATAGCTCTACATTTTCTAATTTCTTTGGTGCTCATAATGCTGAAGCAAAATATTATTTTTTTTTCTTTCCACAAGACAACAGTGACCTAGAGCAGTAACTTTGAAACATTTGTTGAACACAAACTGGAAGTAAATACAAAAATGTCTGGTAACTGCTTCAGAAGACTGATTCATGTAAAAATATGTTTACTTTTGGAGACCAGTGTGCAGAGGAAGTTTTTGAATCTTTCAGATCTGCAAAGCAGTTTCCTTCTGGAAGGTCAGTGGCTTTCCAGAACCTTCGATTCTTTCTCCTGTGATGATGAGTGTGTTGCCAGCAGTGCCTTGGCCTGGGTTGCTCTGCCCAGCAATCCCAAGGATGTACATTGCTGCAGGTGTTTGTGTTGTGCATGTGATGTGTTTCTGCAAGTCTGGATTCAGTGTGGATACATGGAAGAGCTGTGGAGGGAAGGAATCCAAAGCCTTTCTGTCCTGTGTTCTTTGCTCTCATTCAGTGCTGAATCCCCCTGGGTTTTCTAGAATCTCTGCTTTTCACTTTCTCTGGCTCTTTAATCACTTAGGCTGCTTTACAAAGGCAGCTGGAGAGAACTTGGGATGCCTCTCTGGAATGAAGTGGGGAAGCTCCTGGGTTTGAGCTTTCCCCAGCTTAGTGCTGTACATATGTGAGGGCAAGTTCTGATCACTGCACCCAAAACAGGCCAAGTAGTATGGCTTAGTTACCTTTTATCCAGGGCTTTGTATGAGCAAAACACTGGGAACTGATGTGCCTCAGAGAGATTGGCTTCACCAAAACCACATGAGAAGTAAAGCTCACAGGGAAAAGCAACAGTTTTTGTGCAGTTCTTGTGTTGTCCCTATGGCTTAAAATATATTTTGGAGCAAGATCCATACACCATACCACACTTCCACACACTCTCTCTTAAAACTATGTCTGAATAATTTCTTTGGTCTTGAAATCTGTTTGTCAGAAAATCTTTTCTGAAACTCTTATCTTTTTAAAAATTAATTGTTTTATCATAGTAGACTTCCTTTCACTGAGTTTAGAAAAATTTCCTCCTGTGTATTTGTTCCTGACTTTTTGTGTGTGTGTGATATTTTTCACCAAAGTAAGGGGAAAAATACCTTTTCTATAGGAAGGAGCATGACTGTTCAAGATACCTCTTTTGTGGCAATGCAGTAGCAGTACACTCTTCCCAGTGTTTCCTACTGTGAAGAGAACTTTGACAGCAGAATTTGTTGTCATCTTTTGTCATTTTTGGAGGAGCTGCTCTGACTCCTGGCTTTGAGATTTTGGGAAGGTTCCATCTGATCTGAGGCTTCAGTCAATCCATGCGTCAGCATTGGCACAACAGAGAGTGTATTTTTCATCTGGAGCTGAACTCCACCAGCAGCTTAAACTAAGGAACTGGACTTGGACTTGCTCTTTCCTATCCTTGACTGCAGCTCCTCACTGCTGGTTGCTGCCCTCCCAGAAACTTTAAACTGGTAAAGCAAGTGCTGAACCTCATTCCTAAGGATTCTGAGCCAGCATACAGCTGAGGTCTTCAGGGAGTAAATCTGATGTGATTGTGGACTGAACAACTGTCTATATGTTCTCACTAATGCAATCAGAAATAAATTCTTACATTCTTAGCTTTAAACTTTTCATCAAAAAGGGCAATTAAAAAATGAGATGCTAGAGTTTAGTAGTAGGAGTCTGTTCTTAGATTTTGTTCATGTCTAGTAGGTCAACTGTCATTTTTTCTTAATGTTTTTAGGAAAAGGGAGGTTTGAAGTGCATGATTTGGTAATGAGTAAAAAAAGAGGACTAGAGCCAATGACACAAGGGAAATGAGAGTGACCATCCACTGACTGCAGGTGACTGGAAAGTCCAGAATGTGTGTGTTTCTCTTCTTGTTACTAAAGAATAAAAAAGCATTTTCAGATGTCTTTCCCTTCCTCAAATAACCTTACTGCATGATTCTTCTAGAGAGGTTTTTATTTTTACTGCTTTTTCTCAAAAGCACTTAGCTGGAGTATTAGATCATGTGTCTTTATAATGAAAAAAACAGAAAATTTTTCTCTTTAGGTGACTTACTACTTAAGATGAACCTTCATGAGAATCACAGCTATACTCTTTGACTAAAGTTCATGTCAGAGTTGAAGTTGTTTAATATGAAGAAATGACTTGTTCATGATTTTTGGTGCTTAGTTTGTCTGTGGCAATGAAACCTATTTTTGGTCAAAGACTGATCATGAAATATGGTGTATAAAGCTTTTCCCAAATGCCTGATCTGCTTTTGTTTGAGTTTTACTGCCAAACTGCAGCTGAAGTGACTTTGTTTGTACTGCAGTGGGATGGGGGAACACTGACAGTAGGTTGGAATAGTCTGTAATGAAGGACTGCAGTTAGGGGTTCTGGGGTGCTGACCGATCCAGTTTATATAGTTGTGTACAGAAAAAGCTGTGTGTGTGCACTGGCTGTGGTGGTTTAAGCTGATTGTAAAGGCAAACTTGGAGGACATTCTTAAATACATTAAGGCCCTTGTAACTCAGAAGTAATTGCAGGAATGTGTATGGTATGCTTGGAGAGTGTCTGACCTGAATAAGCAGCTCCTTGCAGTCATCTGATGTTTATAGTATTTTCTTTACTTTCAGATTAATATCTAGGAAGTAGAAATTCACTTAAACTCCCTTTACCCCAAATGGGGCAAGAACAACTATTTAGTATGTCAGTCTGCTTCTGTATTTGCATGATCCTGCTTTTCTTTTGCTTTACAAATGGTACATTTTCCCTCATTTTGTTCTTGAAATACTGCTACAAAAAACATTTCATAGTTCATATGATGCTTGCTGATTCTTAGTTCATTGCAGAGAGAGGAATTGGTGATAACCTAATGTCAGCAATCTGCATTTGACTTTGATGATAAAGTAGAACCATCTTACATCATAGAGTTTCTGTGTTACACTCCCATAAGTAAGCTCAAAAATTAAACTTAAATAGACTAAACCACAAAGAACTCTCAAAATAGGATGTCTTGTGATCCCTGCTTTGTGCAGATGTGCTGGAAGTAGTGGTTGAGGCTTCATTTTTGTCATCACCAGGTCCAGCAATCAGAGGTGTGCAGTGGGAGGAAGAGGGGCCTCTAATATCCTGGACCTTTGCTTCTGATGTGGCTGACAGTCACCTCTATTGTTCTCTCCAGTGCTGATGTCACTGTAATGATAGTCATTCTTTAGGATATTCTGTATTTGGGGACCATAGCTGATGACCTTTCATTGCCTTCAAAGAGTTCTGTAATAGTTGACCTTCACTTTTATAGAGAAGATTTACTTTGAAGTTAGTATTTTAAGCTAGACTTGCTGTTTATTGCAAACAAGCTCTTCAGCAATGTTTTTACACTTGTTCAAAAATACATGGAGTTAAATAAACTTTTTGTAACATGCTTAAAATGTTGTGTAGCAAAACCCTGTCTTTCTCTTGCCAAGAAAATCTTAAAAAGCAAGGATGCTTTAAAAAAATTGAAACGACACGTACTGCAGCAGTGTGCCCATTATGTAGGCTGGGTGGAGCTCAGTTTAGATCATTTGTCAGGAAAATATTCCTGCTTGTGAGTTCATGGATGGTCTGGAGATAGGAGAGGTGTCAGAGGGTGTGAAACTGTTCATCTGAATTTGTAGCCACTCTGAATATTCCAGCTGTTGTTTAGAGGCTTTTTTAGAAGGTGAATTCTAACAAGTTTTTATGCTGTACAAGTCAGTTACCTAAAGAACTTGAATTCTTTTTTCTGGGATTCCTACATACCTTCACTGGGTTGATGGGTAGAACTGTGGCTTGGTTAGGGAGAGGGAAAAGCTTTAGGAGAAGTTGCATGTCAGTTATGCCAAGCCAAGTCTTGGAAAGGCCAAAAGCATGTTGACTGTAGTCTGAAAAATGATAGAAAGTACTTCAATACTGAAGTTGTCTCCCACTTTTTTTTTGGTCTGAAATTGCTAAACTTTCTCTTCCCGCTAACATGGTAAGTAACAGCTGTTGGAAATGGTGGAGAACATGCACATCTTTGTTCTTTTATGAGCTGTTTTTATGGTTCCCTATAGCAAGACCTCAGTCACCATTCTTTTCTTATCACTGTGTGGTTGGAATTGGGAGAGTGAGTGTGGCACAGTTCTGCTCCCTGCTGCTGGGAAGGGCAGGGTGAAGCTTAACCTCTTCTTGTTCCTGGTTACAGCAGATGTAGATTGAGCTGTCCCTCCTTGGGCATTTCCAGCCTTGCAAAGGTGATGGTCACAGATTTTTCCCCCTATGCTGTGTGAGACTCACATGAACTCTGAGTCTTAAGCACAAAATATCCCAGCACTCAGCCAGAGCAGTATTTTTCAGGAAGCTGGAAGTAGACCATATGTAGAAGTGCATGCTCTTTATAAAGTTTATAAAGTCTGAAAATATATTTTCCCTTTTCTTCACACAGAAAATATAAAAATAGATACATTTAAAATACAAAACCCCCTAAGATTCAGCTCTTCATTCTCTAAGGAATGAGGGAAGACATTTTCAGTTAATGTAGGTCATGCTATCTTTATTTGGTGGATACCTACAGTAGGTGTCCTCATGCTGGCATGCTGGGAATGCTTCAGCTCTGTATTTTTATGTGAACTCATAAGTATAGGCTGACCATTATTTTGCCCCTTTTCTTTGTTCCTGGATTTGTTTTTTTTTCTTGTGCGACATGGGTAAACTTGTTTTTGATTGCCATAATATTTATAGTTTTGCCTTGGCTTGTGTTTATGTGTTTTTAAATAGTGTGGTTAATTTTAACTGTTGTGGGTGGTTTCTGGGAAATTAGGTGAGAAGGATCTGATTGTGGTTTGGTATCACTTTTGACTTCACCACTTTTATAAAGGATAGCAAAAGCCCCTAACATAAGTGATTGCTAAATGATGTTTTTATGTGGAGAGCATACACTTGGTATGCAGTTTTTGGGAAATTAGTCTTTGAGTAGTCTGTATCTTCACATGACCTTTGTGACACTCTGGGTAAGGAAAACACCTGTGTGAGGGAGAACCAAAGGCACAAATGAGGGAGGTAGAGGAAGCAGACTCTGGAAGATTAAAAACAGGGGAGGTCAAAGCTCTGGGGTGAACCTCTTCATCTGTTATCTGTATGCATAGATAACAGCCACTGCTGTTAAATCATGGGATTTTTGAACACCAACCTAAAAATCATAAGATTCCTTATACCAGTGAAATGAAAGTTTGAGAAATACAGTATAATGCAGTAGTATAATTTTAAGTCTTACATTATTCCACAATAACTTAATATTATACCTATTAACATACTGTGTACAGCTTCAAAACTATTTTTTTTTTTTCATTATTAGATTCTGGTGGCAGGAGGAGAATACTGACCTGAGATGGAAGTCAAAACATCATTTAGCAAAGCCAGCAGGATTCCTGAGGCCGTATCCACATTAATTAATGAAGAATTTGTCTTGGTTCATCAGAAATCTGAGGACTCGTCTGGAAACAATGAAAAGCCACAGCTAAAGGTTTGCTATGACTTTATTTTTAAATGTGTAGTGAAGTTTGTATTGATGAAAAGAGTGCATAATTGGTGTGTGCTTGAGGAGATTCTTAGACTGTAATTTTTGTCCTTGCTGACTGCCAGTGAAATTAACAGCTTGGATTAAACAAATCTGTCCCAAAGTGGCAGTTCAGGTTTTCTTTTAATAACTTCTTTAGGGGTTAGCTTGTTGTATTCTCTGGATCTATACATTAGTAAAGGACTTTACAAAGAATGAGATTTGGTTTAAAGCTTAATATTCTTTATTGAGGAATCAGAGACTGTTATCTTCAGAGCATGTAGTTAGAATATATAGGAATAGATTGCCCAGTGTCTTGGACTTTAGTCCAATTTAGTCCAATTAGTTTCTAATTTAGTTTTCCTGCTTAGTGCTACTTTAGGCATGAGTAAGTCCTTTGCTAAAAGCTTTCTACCTCAGAATATTTCAGCACTTGGGTGACAGCTGATGGGTTAAATACAAATTTGGCCATTTGAGCTCTGGTAGCTGATGTACTGGTTTTGGTCTGCTTGGAACAATAGGAATTTGTTCTCCCTGAAATGACAGTAAGTACCTAGTCTGTCTTTGCAGTACTCTTTGGCAGTTATTTACAGCTGGTAATTTCTGTCTGTATTAGACATTATCTGCTTTTTTAGTCTGGAAAGGGGCTGGTGAGCTGGAGTCAGAATTCATGATGCAGCTTTGGCCGTGGTTTTCTTTTGTCCAAAAAGCTGGTACTTGTGAAAGATTCTATTTTACTTTTAGGGAGTGTGTTTCTCCAGTTTGTTTCTTTTTCATTTCCTTAGGGTTGCACCACTCTTACGTGTGGGAAAATTGGACGGGATATGACTAAGAAAGTAAAATTTTCTTCAAGACAAATTATAGCAGAGTCTATTGATCTCTAGTCTGAATGGAGGCTCTAAATACTCAAACCTGTTATTGTAAGAGAAGTCTAGTTTTTTGATGGATAGTTTTTGGATTAGCAATGAGAACATATGCATTTATGTAAGGGGATGTGACACTGCGTTATATGTGGTTCAATTTTATTGCTTCTTGATTTGTTGTCTCCTTCACTAAAGTTTCTTTTGCAGTTGGTAAGACTATTTTTTGAAAACTAATAGTGAAAGTAAAACTACAAATACCTTCAAAAAATGTCATCTCCTTGTGCTCACAGGTATTTTCAAATGGAGATGAGGAGCTGGAGAAGGCAATGGAAGAGATTCTGCGGGATTCTGAGAAGGAGCAGTATGTCTCTGCACTCCAAGAAGGGTTCAGTGATGCCAATGGCCAGGCTGCTGCAGATGGGTCAGCAGGACAAACAGCCCAGCCATCCCTGCAGCTTGTTTTAGACCCTTCTACCACAGGTATTGCCTGAATGCTTTCCTCCTCATCACACATGGCAAGTTTTTTCTTTATGAAGTTTCAGGTTATCCCTGAAATGAATATAAAGCCTTCCAGAGCTTCATTCCAAAACTGTGTTGGAGAATACCCTAGGGCTTCCTCTTATTATTAGTTGAAGATTATAGATAAGAATAGATTATCATCAGACTGATAACCTGATCTTGATACCTTGATCAAGGTAATGTTCATTCTGTCTTCAGCCAAGGATTAGTTGTCACTAAGGATTGTATGAGTTCCTGAATGGATGATAGTTGGGGTGGATCTGCTGCTGGAGCTCAAGAAGTTTCAGGGCAGTGTTGATTGATGGTGCTACCTGCAAATGAAATACATTATTAAACTGCCTGTTTCTGATGCTGTCACCAGGCTGCCTTAGGATTTGATATTTGCTAGGAATGATTGTGGTACTTGCCTGGTATTTGAAGTTTTCATGAAAAGGGAAGGACTGAAAGCGTCTAATGTAAACTATACTGTATATATTTTAAGTAAAATATATTTTAGCTTTTAAAAATACACATAAAAGTCCTACAATATAAAAATCCATGTATTCTGCTACATATATTAGGAATACAAGGCTGTGGTCATCTTTGTGTGCCTTGAACTATAATTCTTTTTGCCTCAATAGCATGCAGGACACTTCTGTGGTATCCTGTCAGCTAATTCCCATAGCATCTGTTGGAAATAAAAGAAATATGTTCCTGTGGTAGAATAAGATAGTTTATATGAAATGGAAACACCCATCTCTTAATTACATATCTACTGTATTTCTGAGAAACTTACTTCACTGTATTCCTGTTTGACATTCTTCAAACAGAACCCAACCCTTAGCATGAATGAACAAAGAAATACCTGTAGAGATTTCTCTCCCCCCACTCCAGCCCCAACAGGAATAATTCACTTTTACAGCATTCATGATTCTAAGTATTATGGCAGTATCAGCTCTACTAATAAGAAATAGAAGTAACAGGGCACACAGTGGGGTTGGGACTAGGTGATTTTTAAGGTCCATTTCAACCCCCTAACATTCTGTGATTCTGTGACTGGTTAGAAAGATTTAGAATGTCCATGTTCCAGTGCTGCTAAAGAGAATCAAAATGCAATTTGTCCCCATGCCACCCTTGGAAACATGAATTAGATTAGAACAGACTTCACAGTAGTATTAAGCTGCCAAATGGATTTCTTGCTGTTGGAGCTGAACTGTCTACTCTCATGTCCCTTCCTGGAAAATGTGGGAGATTTTGCTGTGCAACTCATTGCAAAGAAAAAATGTATAAAAGTAAAAGCAAATGGCTAAAGAAGCTTTTTCTTAATTTTCAGAAATCTCTGCACCAAGGCCATGTTCTCCCAGTGAGCCCCTGGAAGAGGACAGCGTGTTGTTTAACAAACTGACTTATTTGGGCTGCACAAAGGTGTCAGCCCCACGGAATGAACCAGAAGCTCTACATGCCATGGCAAACATGAAATCCTCAAGTCAAGCCCCTTTACCTGTAACACTCTATGTTCCAAACATTCCAGAAGGCTCTGTAAGGTAACACACAGGAGTTTCATTTGTTGCTTAAGCAGGCACATAGGAAAGTGGTTTCTGACTTTATTACTTGCACAGAGAAGCAGAATTGTTGGATTTGTGCCTGAGGTTCTTGCAGAAGGCAGTTAATTTTGAGAAATTCTTCTGAAGCAACAAAATGTGTGCTCAAATTTACCATGCAGTGCATGGGTGGTGGTACCAGTTGCCACACAGGCAGAAGCATCTCTTTCTACCTTGATATCTGTTCAAATATGATAATAGAGATACTGAAAGGGAGAGCTGATAATACCTGTGCTCCCCTGACCTCCCTAGTCTGTCAACACTTCCAAGGTCCACGTGTTGCAGGAGCCTTTCTGGCTTTGGGTTTGCTGCAGGAGTGTCAGTTCAGACTCTCCCATATGTGGTGCAGAGTTGAGGTGCCAGCCTCTGACTTCAGTCACTGCTGTGCAGAAGCCAGCTCTGACCCGTGTCTGCCTCATGATGCAGATGCTGACAGTCTCCAGATACTAGAGATTGACTTTCCCTGTTTTTATTATTACTTTCCGTTTTAATTAGTGATGAGGGAGTCAAAGGTTCCTAATCAGGGTGCACTAAACATGCACCTATAGCATTCTTGCATCCAGAAGTAGGGAACATCTCATATCCAAGATGTTTATTTTTAAGCTCTGATACCAAGGTGTCTGAAGGATATGATTAGATTTCCTTCTTTGCCCAAGCTGTGTTTATGTATTGACTATCATCTTGTGGAGGAAGAGAAGGATATTCAAGAATCTGTAGTATTTTCTTCCATTTTGTTCTTTGAACCCAATTTGAGTTGCATTTGACATTGGAAAATACTTCATTTGTATACTTCTACAATGGCAACAGTCACCCAGACGCAAGATGTGCGGTGTTCTGTGCCCATTTTTGTACTCAGTGTGGCCATTCAGGAGGGTTGTTCTGCAAGGGAAACAGCAGGTTCCTTTGATGTTTAGTTTCAGAGGAGATCAGTAAATGTGGGACTGCCTAAGAACATGCACAGAACTGGAAAGGTGAATTCATGTGACATAACACATTCCATCAAAGCTTAGGTGATACTCGTGTTGGCTTTGAGGAGTGCTCATACCTGGTGACTTGGTCCTGTGAATACTTGTCCTGTGAGGTTCCAGTTATCGTGTCCCACCATAATTACAGTGTGCTGAATCCTCCCAGGGCTCTTCTTTCCTGCAGATAAGTCCTATATTTTTATTGTTACAGACTTGGGATTTTAGGTGACTAACATTTAGTGGCCCTTGATGTGAATGTGCATATGGACAAGTAGCGAAAAGACAGAGAACTCTGTTATTCTATAAAAGTCACTATCCACCAGTCTATTCTGAAACACCACTCTCCTGCTTTTAAGTTTCTGAAATATTCTTTGAGTTCTCTGTTTGAGATTATTTTAAAGTTTTGGATGAGGTCTTAGATCTGTGATCAATACTCACCTGAATGTGGCAGAATTTGCTAAGCTGTGTAGTCCTGTTGATTCTGAAATCGTTTACATAACAATTTCTTAAACAGATATTTAAATTTCTTTTTAATGTTGCATTTTCTTTGATCTTTGTATACAAATCGCGTTTTTATGGTTTTCTGTGGTTTCTACATTTCTTCTTCAGTGTTTTTCACACGCAATGACCATTGTTCACTGTCTGATCTAGAGGTGCTATATTTGTCTGTATTATGGCACATAAAAGAAATTAAGTCAGCATTACAACCCAGGAACATTTACACCTTAAATTTGTAAAGCATAACATTCCTGTTCCTGCTGCTCATCTCATCTGCTTGAATTTGGCAGTAATTAAAGTGTAGATCCTTGTTTATGTAATTGCAGAAAAGCCTTTTAGGTAGGCCTGCCTGTTCTACTGACCTGTTCCTTTGATCTTCCCTTTCTTGCCAGAATAATTGATCAATTAAACAATTTGGAGATTGCCTCATTTCCCATCTATAAGGTGTTGTTTTGTGTGCGGGGACAAAATGGGACTCCAGAGAGTGACTGCTTTGCATTTACTGAGAGCAGCTGTGGAACAGAAGAGTTCCAGATCCATGTTTTCTCCTGTGAGATTAAAGAGGCTGTAAGTATCCTGTGCTGTGCAGTGACTGGGAAAAAGGATGCAAGCAATGGTTGAAGAGTTCACTCCCAATGTGGAGATGTATATACTGTCTTGAAAAACATGTTAGTACATAGGAATGGGTTTTGCAGAATGTGCAGCTAGTCATGCATGAATGTTACTATAATTTTAAGTTTTTGCTTTTAGTATTTCAACAAAATTCCCAAGTGCACTGTAATGGAAAGATCTGGAAAGCCTCATTTGGCTATGTTTCATACTAATGTTGTGATGTATACCTTTGGAATTAAAAAGAACATGTAACGGTAATGCCTTGGGAAGGCTGACCTNACTCAAACTTATGACCTCAATGGCACTCTCCCCTAGATATTTTAGGAAGAGCTATGTGACAGTCTGGGAGAAAAGGACTTTTTAGGGTGGAAAAAGAGAGGCTGAAAAAGCAATGTGCTTGGTTTTTGACATCTGCCAGAGCAAGCTGTATGTTGTGTTGTTAAAAACCACCACCTGAAAAGTACATTATGCAGGTCCTCTAATGAGCTATGTTCCTAATCTCTAATCTAATTTATATTAACTCACTGAGCATGACATGAGCAGGGAATGGATCAGGAATGGAAATAGGAGATGTTACTGAAGTGGCTTGTTATTGAACACATGATGGTGAGTGTTTTGTGGTACATGAGGCATGATTTGTGTTCAGTGTAAGAGGCAAACAATTTTTTGACCTTCAAAAACATCACAATGCCTCATTAAAAACACCTTTATTTTTGATCAAAATATGAATGATTTTGCTTTTCTGCAGGTCAGCCGAATTTTGTACAGTTTCTCCACAGCATTCAAGCGTTCTTCCAAACAAGCATCTGATCATGTGAAGGACTTTGTTCTGCCCACACCAGACAGTGATGTGTACACTTTCGGTGTCTCCTTAGAAGTCAAAGAAGATGATGGAAAAGGAAATTTTAGGTAATCAGAATGGAAGCTCAAAGCAGAAATCTTTTTGGAAAAAGCATACAGTTACTTTCCACATGCACAGCTACTGTGTTGGAACAAAATTCATTTGACCTCTTTTCATGAGCAGACATGCTGTAAATAGGAAGCTGCTCTTTTGATGTTACAGTTTTTCTTCCCTGTATTTTTTCTGTAAAAAGATTAAAATTCAGGATACCTTTTTCCAAGTGGATTTCTTTTCACTACATAATTTCTTTTAGGGATGCTCAATGGAGGCCTGTGCAAATGGAAAAGATAGTAAGAAGTCTGTTAAAAACTTGAGTCAAACCTAGTTTCTTGAGTAAATACAGTCTAGTGGTCTCTTTTTTGGATTTTTAAAAAATCTAATGAATTTTGAATTAATTGAAAATTTACAAAATGTAAACCCTTTTCTGTATTTAACAGTTCATGTTCTATACCTGCTGAAGGATGTTTCTATTCTTTTAGCCCTGTGCCAAAGGATAGAGATAAACTGTACTTCAAGCTTAAACAGGGAATTGAGAAGAAAGTGGTGATCACAGTTCAGCAACTTTCCAACAAAGAACTGGCCATTGAAAGGTAAAAATCTTACAGAAACGATGTGGGTTAGATTTTTGCAAGAACAGTATTAAATGTAGTTTTCTCTGACTTTGCAAGTTATGTGATAGAAAAAAGTGTACCAATAACACAAAGTATGAGTTGGCAACAGAATTAATGCCACCAGATGGCAATCTTAGCAAAAGAGTAATAATGGGAGAATTCAGGTCTAATGAAAAGGAAATTCAAGATAACAGGAGAATCAAGAAAACCTTCCCCCCAACCCTCCCAGATCTGATCTCTTTACTTGGTTTCAAGCTTTTTCTTCAGAATGGAAGCTAAGGTTTTAGACAAGGAATATGCAGTAGAATTTTTATCATAGTTTTCATGTTGTAAAATTAGGCTTTTGCTACTCATTTGCTTAAAAATATCTATTTTCAGTGTAATTTTAATTTAAACAATTTTGCCTTCAGGTTTCAGTTAATGAGGCATTTATGAATAGCATTTGATTATTGCTTTTCTCCCCAAAGTAAAACAACCTTGCTTAGAAATTAGCTTTTATTTTGGTGGTGTTTAGAATATTCAGTTGGGGATGTTACTTTTATCACCACAAGCTTTGCTGTGAAAAAGTTATTTAATTGGAGTAACATACTTGTAAGTCATTTTATGTACTTAACCCTGATAAAGTAAAATCCAGAACTGGTGAAAGATGAATGCAGGTTACATCAGACTGAGCTTCTGAGCAATTTAATGTGTCTTCAGAAGTATTTTGAAGTGAAAATTACAGTGCAAAAAATATTTCTGAAGAAATTTGGTCTCTGGTCTAAAGATCTCAGGAATCTTTTGTCATGGTTTCAGGAGATCAAACTTGGTTGCTGCTCAGAGAAAGAGCTCCCTCCTGGCATTCAGACAGAGTCTGGGCTTGGGTCAGGGTGATGGAGAAAGTTACTCTTGTGTTACTTTGGCCCTTCCTGCTGCTGTGCCCTGTTTGACCGGGGGTTTGCTAGTTTTTGTCTGGATCAAAGCAGCTGAAGAGATGCCGTTCATTTCTGAGTTATGTGTGGCACTACATAGGTTCAGCCCCACAGTGGGGGATGTCAAGTCTCAGTTGTTTATAGGATTCAGGAAGAAAATTGTGGTTAATGATCAAGGGCTTTAAGGAAGTTGTTCTGAAGAGTGAAACAGCCTTTCTTTGTCAGAGCTGGAAGGAGTGACACTCTTCTCAGTGCAGTGGTGTTTAGATACAGTTTGCTACCAGTCATACATGAGAGTTAATCCTGAGTTATGTAGGTATACCTTAGGGTAAAGTCTAGGCTGGTGTCCTTAGAACTGAATTACGGAATATTCGTTGGTTTCTCTTTAGTAGTGGAAACTCTTCAAGACCACAGAATACCAGAATGGTTTGGGTTGGAAGGGACCTTAAAGACCACCCTGTTCTGCTATGGTCAGGGACACCTTCCACTATCCCAGGTTGCGCCAAGCCCTGGCCAGCCTGGCCCTGAGCACTTCCAGGGATGGAGTAAACACAGCTTCTCTGGGCACCCTGTGCCAGGGCCTCCCCGCTCTCACAGAGAACGATTTATTCCTACTATCCAATGTAATCCTGCCCTCTGACAGTGTGAACCCATTCCCCTTTGTCCTGTCATGGTGTTAACTTAATGCTAGTAGCCTTATCCATGGGTAGCATTTGTATTTTTATAAATTAAAATATACATTAGTGAATAGCAGTTACAGTTTTGGGGTTTTTTTCTGCTGGTGTAGAAAGTAGTGCAGTATGTGCTGTTGCACAGAGCTGCTCAGTAGCCACCTTTGAGTGCAGAAATCCAGCAAGTCTGAGGTGAGACTGAGGCCCACAGTCTGTGCAGGTCATTTTGAATCCTGGGTGTGTGGTTGAGCCTCCTGTCAGAGGCTGAATGTGCTGACAACTGTTTCTGTAAAATCTGTCTTCTGCAAGTGCGGGGCCTGACCTGGTTTGAACTCATTTTCCTCTTTGAAATAAGAGGGAAGAGAAGCCCTGGCTCTTCTTGCAGCAGGATGCTGCTAGGCATCATGAGTCTCTGCTTCTGTGAGAGGCAGGGCTTACTTGTTCCTGACTCCCATTCTTTTGGAAACACACTTCCCAAAAACTTCGGCTGTCACACATGAGAACCTGTGTACATCTCAGTGATGCATCTGGGAGCTGTTGTCTTTGAAAGGCACAGATATTTTGCCTGCCTCTGCATCTTGGCCGTACATTTCTCTGTAGCAGCTGTACCAGGAGCTGTTGACCCCCCTACTACTACCAGTTGTAGCTGTCTCAGAGCTATTTCTGCCCCAGGAACAAGAAGTAGTAAGTCTGCTGTTAGGTTCTGCCTGGTTTAATTAGTCTCTCAGAGAATCTGGTTTGTGTAGCTAAATCCAAATCCTGTGTCTGAGCTGCCTTGGGTGCTTTACATGGCACTGCATTATGGATATAGATAAATCAAAATCAAAATCATTGTCTCCTGGTTTATTTACCACTTAGATTTTTTATGATTCTTGTAGTGAAAGAGTATGGAGAATGGAAAATACTATTGTGGATGTAAATTAAGTGTAATAAGGTGGAAAATGAAATCCATATACCCCTAATATAATAGGAGAAAACTAGGTGAGGTAGTAATTGCATATCTTGAGACTTTAACAGTTAATAGCGTTATTAAAATTTTCGTTGCTGGTGTTCATATGTCCAAGCAATGTTTTTCAGCATATTACTTAGTTCTGAGAGTCAGTGAGAAAAAGCAGTTTGATTACCAGAGAACCAAACAAAAAAATTCTTCAAACAAAATTGAAGAACTCTTAAACCTCTGACTTCCAACCCCCTAGTTTTCCATATTATTTCAAATGGCAATTACTTTCATTTTTTTTTCCTTTTTTCATTTGAGATCTAAGGTTTTTTAAAAACCTGTGCAAGACAGCTTGCTGTTTGTTGCAAATACATAATTCTATTTGGTGTTTTTATTCATAATGGAGTGTGTTCAAAGGAGAGATAGATATAGATGCTCTGCAGAAACTTGAGACTTGGATTTGTGCCTTCAGTAGTCAGGAAGTTTGAAAATCTGAATGTCTGAGGAAGTTTTTAATTTTTCTTTTTTCTCTTCTTAAAAATATCAAGAGCATTTTTTTGTAAAATGATTGAACTGGAATTCTGGAATTCAAGGCCCTGTGTATATATCACACAAATTCAGATTTAAAAAAATGAGGAATGAAGGCTTAAAATTGAGGAAATTGTTGTTTCTGGGTTTAAGGGTCCATGATGCTATGCGATTTTTTGTAGCAGTGAATGATCAAATGAATGAATTTGTATTTTTTCATATGATTGCATGAGAACAATTTTTAAAATGAACTGGGGAGAGAGTGAATATTTTCCTGCCAGTCTCCATCACTAATGTATAGGAATTGTTGATATCTTTGAACTCAGTATTATAAATGGTCTTTAGGAATAATTGAGTTTTCACAGACCAGATGCTTATTTCTGCCATCTTCATTCTGGAAAACAGTTTTATTGTCTTTTCTGTAAAATGTATTGTGGTGTTTCCCGAGCGTTGCCATAACAATAACAAACAATTTCTTTGAAAGGTACCCTTAAAATTAGAAGCAGTAGGTGGCTGTCCATCATGTTCAAGCAAAGACTCTTGTATTGTTACAAGCTAATATATGTCCTTTTTTCTTTTTCTTTCTTTTTTTTGTTTTAAATAAACTTCACAGGTGCTTTGGGATGTTGCTAAGCCCTGGACGAAATGTGAAGAACAGTGACATGCATTTACTAGACATGGTAATACTTAGCTCCAATAACCTGTTAAGTAAGATAAGGTGATTTGGAAAAAAAACTCCACAAACTCCAGCAAAATGAGCTTTTAATATCTTTTGCTTTGTTGGGGTTTTTTTGTTTGTTTTTTGTTTCTTAAATCCTGGGATTTGATGTCTACAATCCTAAGATGGACAAAGCATTTCAAGTCATGTCACAACCTGTGGCATCTGGCTTTTGTTCAATTAGTGAAGCAGAGATTAGGTTGTTATAAATAACTCGGCTTTCTGTACTGTGTTAAGCATTTTCCTTGAAAATTTAGAGCCAGTAATTGCTTTCATATTTGGGTGCCAGGGAAGGGCTCTTCTTTTGCCTTTGTTTCCTTCATTTCATTTGAAATTCTTGCCCAGAGTTTGAAGTATTCACTTGAATACTCCATTTGAAATATTCCATTTCTTAGAGTTGCTTCTGAGAGAACTGCAAAACAATGTGATCATTTCTGTGATAATACCAATTTACTTTCTCTCTGTGGCCATTTTCAAGTTATGAAATGCTAGAGTTAAACTCATCAGACCTTTTGTAGCTCTACAGCTCTCCCAGTTTTGCCCCATTTCTGTGCTCAAGCTGCTGGTTCTGTCTATCAGTATTTAGTTCTCCTTTCAGACTCATTTATTGGCCTGGTTGTATTTACCAGCTCATTTTTTTTCCTGGTTTTATTTGCTGAAATCAGTTCAGATTTTCCCTTTTTATTATTTGATTATATAACTGAATAAATTATAATGACTTTTGGAGTGTTGTTGTTCCTATAAATCTATACACCACCTTTTTACTGTACTTGAAATCCTGTCTTTACTCCACCTTGAATTCTATTTATATTCACACTCCAAGTACATTTAACTGCTGGATGTAGTGAATTGTTAGTTGGTTTCTTGGCTGTAGCACAGAAATAGACTTGTGTGATTTTCTTTCAACCTCCTTTCTCCATATTTCAATCTGGAGAACTCAGTCACTTATTTTTCTAACTGAAGTGCAGAGAGGGAACATCAGTCTCCTTTTATCTACAGAGGCTCCCAAACAGGTCTGTGTGATCCATAGGGACTGTTACAGAAAATTTCAGGAAGGATGTACTTGCCTCATGCTAGTAATAGTCCATTCCATTAATTCATTTTCTTGAAGGTTCCTAAAACTACTTCTCATCCCCATGCCCCATCTCTTTGATCTCAAACCACGACTGTAATACAATCCTGTATAATTTTATTTTTAGGAATCCATGGGAAAAAGTTCTGATGGGAAGGCTTATGTCATTACTGGAATGTGGAATCCTAATGCACCCATGTTTCTGGTACTTAATGAGGAAACTCCAAAAGGTAATGGAACCTAATCTGTGCATTTGTTTTACCCAGCAGGGGTTTGGTGTGGCAATCACTGTGCATGTCTAAGTACGTGAAACATTATGTTCCAAGAGTCCATTGCTAGGAATTCTTCTGTATAAATAATAATTGTTCATAGAACAGCGTGGTGCTGATGTGGAGGTGTTACATTAGTGTTTGGGCCTGATGTTCCTGTTCCTGGTTATCAGGATTTTTGGTTGTGAGCATTTGCAAATTGTTGTACTCAGCAAAGCACTATGAACAGCAGGCACTGGGGGTCTCCTCCTTCTAGTTGTGAGTTTAATACAAACAGCATTTCATCCCCTGCGTCTTGGGGCAGCTGGCAATGATGCATTCAAGTGCTTGATTGTATAGCAGAGTTTCTTATTGCTGGAGCTTACATTCTCTGATGGGATTTAAAAACTTGGAATATAAAACTGGAGTTTGTTCTCTGTCCTGAGGCAGAGCTCATGTCATTTGCTTAAAGGCATATCCGAGTACCTCCAGCCAGTGTCACTGTTCCTGCTGATGAATTCTCAAACCACATTATTTCTAGTAGCCTGTAACAGACCTCCTTATACTTCACAGTGTGACCCTATCCTCTGCATGCTCCTTTTGTTTGATGGGGATCATGTACATGTTTTCTTTGCATGATGTCTTGCCCCTGTGTTTGAAACAAGGACATAATATCTTTGTTTTTGGAGTTACCAGAGTTCCGTGGTACACTGGTTAATTCACCCTTTCATTCTGTGCAACAGGCGTGGAGGGTGTAGAACTCAGGCAACTAAAAGAGGTGCAGTGAATCATTAATGAAACAGAAAGGCTTTCCAGTTTGATCAGCAGTTTACAGATTTGATCTATGAGTGATTTTTCTCATTTTTATGCACCAGATAAGCGTGTGTTCATGACTGTGGCAGTGGACATGGTTGTGACTGAGGTAGTGGAGCCAGTGCGGTTCTTGCTGGAGACGGTCGTGCGTGTGTATCCTGCCAACGAACGCTTCTGGTACTTCAGCAGGAAAACCTTCACAGAAACCTTCTATATGAAGCTAAAACAGGTAATGCCTTTGGTTTGTTATTCAGAACATTTGTCTCATAGTCCTAATTTGGCCTTTGTAAAAGTTAGTATGGCACCTGCTCCTCAGCAGTTTGTTTCTTTTAACTGTTTATTTCAAGGGTGCTCTAATGCATAAGGATTAAGTAGCATGTGTATAATTTGAGTGTCTTTGTGTCATGGTTTAACCCCAGCTGGCAAGTAAGGCCCACACAGCTGCTCCCTCACTCCCCCATGGTGGGGTGGAGGAGAGAATCAGCAGAGTAGAAGTGAGAAAAGTCGTGGGTTGAGATGGAGACAGTTCAGTAGGGAAAGCAAAAGCCATGTGCTCGAGCAAAGCGAAACAGGGAATTCATTCACCATTTCCCATGGGCAGGCAGGTGCTCAGCCGTCCCCTGGGGAACAGTGTAACACTGCCTTGGGAAGACAGATGCCATCATTCCAAACATCCCCCCTTNGAGAGAATCAGCAGAGTAGAAGTGAGAAAAGTCGTGGGTTGAGATGGAGACAGTTCAGTAGGGAAAGCAAAAGCCATGTGCTCGAGCAAAGCGAAACAGGGAATTCATTCACCATTTCCCATGGGCAGGCAGGTGCTCAGCCATGCCCTGGGGAACAGTGTAACACTGCCTTGGGAAGACAGATGCCATCATTCCAAACATCCCCCCTTCTTCCTTTTTCCCTCACTTTACATGCCAGGCATGATGCCATATGGGTCTGGAGCATCCCCTGGGTCACTTGGGGTTAGCTGTCCTGGCTGTGTCCCCTCCCAGCTTTCTGTGCAGCTCAAGCGCTTTTGCTGCTGGGGTGGCACGAAGGGCAGCAAAGCCCTGACTGTGTCAGCAGCTGCTGGGCAGAAGCTGAAACTCCCCTGTGTTACCAACACTGTTTCCAGCAGAAGCGCAAAGCACAGCCTCATAGCAGCCACTGTGAAGGAAGTAACTCGAACCTAGCACACTTTGTAAACTGAATTGTGATGAATTGTAAGCCATTGGTTTTGTGGGCTTAAACTATTTTGTACCTGCCTATTGAATTCTCTTTAATTCTCTACAATCTGACCTCTAAAGCAAAACATCTAAAACAAGTCCATTTGACTGGTAAAATTGGGAAATGACTCTGTAATTGTTCATTTTCAAATCAAAGGGCTACTGACGTTCACAATATGGCTGTAAGGATGTGACCCATTAAAGACAACCTAACACAGTGGTTTACAAGAGTGAGGCTGTTAGGATTGTAGCTGAAGTCCCTTCTGGTTTTGGCATTGGCTGAGACCCATACAAGGGATACGATACATCTGCCAGGGTCACTGTAGAATGATGTCCAGCCACTGCTGACCTGCTTTTTCCAAAGACTTATGTCTTGGTATTGGCTCAAAAAGTGAAGACCAGAGGCCAGTTGCACTGTGGACATTGGAACAATGGTGCATCATCTTTGACTAATGGAACCAAAGAGCAGTGATTTAATTTTACTGAGCCTGGTGGGACTATTTGAGTTATCATCTTTTTGTGGGGCACAGCAATAGGGCTGAAAAAACCAAGTTGTGTTGTTGTTACATGGGGAAATTGCTGCTGTGTTTAACACTTAGGGAGTAAATAAATCTCAAGCGATGTTGTTTCTGTATTTCTTCTAGAGATTAGCATAGCAACTTGGAATTTAAGAAAATCTGAGAAAGCATGCTGTTACATGCAAATAAGAATATCTGCATTTTGACATTAAAGAAAATAGTTTTTAAAGTATTCTGCTCTCAGCAGTTTGATACTTATCTCTAATCAGTTCAGCTTGCCTTTTAAATCACTTGCAACTGTACCATTTTTAATTGAGTAATCTGGATGCTTTCTTTTTCTCACCCCTTATAATGTGACAAACATACACATGCCTCTCTTCCCTGAAGAAACACGTGCATTTCTTCCTGCTGCAAAATTCAGAGTCTGTTCTGTGGATCTTTAGAAAAGGAATATTTTTAGTCCTAGTAATCCTTCTGCAAGATGAGTCCTGACTGTGGTTGCCAGGATCTGTTTTGGGTGACTTGTATCAAGTCTTTATTTCACCAATTCTCAGTGGGACAGTTTGCATTGCAGTAGCTGTTCCTGCCAATACCTTTGGAAGATCCTGTCCCTCAGGGCACTGTTACCCCTTAGGAAATAACTCTGCAGATGGCATTGGGATCAGATGTTTGTGAACTTCTTGGGAAAGTGGTTAAGCATTAAGTGGATTCTAGAAAAATCATAACCCTTTTGAGGAAGGATTCAGACACATTTAACAGTCTGAACTGACATGGGTAAGGTGCAGTCAGATATAAAGAATGATAAAAAAAGCTGACAGAAATGCAGGTCAATGTGTAATTTAGGATTGTTCTTTCTAGCTGTCTTATTTTATTGCTCATGCACATTTTCATTTTTAGAACACTTCTTTGTAATGGTGTGTTCGTGCTTCAGAGAAAACCAATAATCAAATTTTTTACATTTTATACAGATGGGTCTTAACCAGTTAACCAGAACATGTGTAAGGAGCTGAAGACTTGTAATTATTTTAACATACAGCAAAACCCACGGTATCTCATGCCTTACTCTCTCCAAAATAAAAGCTATGGACAGCCATGGTTAATAACATTAGTGACATCAATACTGGATTGATTTAATCAAGTACTTTGTAATTACTCACTAATGGTCTTATGTGAGAATAAAACAGGGATAACAGCTCTAATGTTATCTTGCTTAATTTTACAAAATGCAGGCTATTTATGCCGACACCCCAAAATTCATTACACTGTCTTGATGAGAAATTCAGTCAGCAAAACAGGCTGAAATCGAAGGCTCTGCTTTAAGGGAAGCGAGTCTGAATTATTAATCTAAAATAAATGAGGAAAGGTTTCTCACTATAAAATAATTTATATTGTGTCAGTCCAAACAGTCTCTGTTTAAGCTGCTTATCAGCATAATTTCACCAGCTGGTTGAAATTGCAAGTGTTGGTCAGTAGTTCATGTATATCTCCGGTGCAGGTATGGTGGAGCCTCTCAACTTCATTATATTTGTTTTTCAAACAAGCTGAGGGTACTCTAACTGAAACTGTGTTCTTTTTCATGGTTAATTTGATGATTTTAATATGTTCCAAAAATTACCTTATTTTAACTGATTAGGCACAAACAAAATAGCACAACATTTTGGGCTGCTTAATTTAATACCATCATTAGTTTGCAGTTATATACAATTCTCTAAAAATACAGTAATCACTGCATGTCACTGAAAAATAACTGTGTTCATAACTGTAACTAAGAGGAAAAACTAATCCTCTTTTTATTTTCAACATTGGAACTGCCTAAACTACTGCTATAGTTAACTGACTTCTTTTTCATAAGAAAGTCATAGAATCCTGGAATGCTTTGGGTTCACAGGGACCTTCAAGATCATCTACTTCCAACCCCCCTGCCATGGGGTTCCATTACGTTTCTCCATTGGAAAGGAGTGTATTTTAAATTATATTCTGCAGAAGAAAAATAATTTTTCCTATTTTTTTAATGAGTGAAGAAGTAAAAAGAGCTTTCAGAATTTAAAGCTTTTCAAAGGGGTGAGGTTTTATTTCTTGTCTTGTCTTTACCTACAGAAAAACTCTTACCATTATTTCCCCCCCCTCAGGAATTCAGTTCAGTTCCTGTTTCAGTTACTCCAATATTTTTCCTCTTTGTTCTCTCTTTTCATTAGCTGAGATTTCTCTTTGACTTAATCTCATTATAGCTGTTTAAATTGGAAAGGTTTTTTTTAATCATTGTTCTGAACAATACTGAAAATGGTTGTTAAGAGGCAGCTTTGGAAATGATGCAGTTTTATTTGTATTTTCTACAAACTGAGAGGAACAGAATTATCAGATACTGCCATCTATTTGTGCCAAGGCAAAGAAATCCGAGGTACTCCTGACTAAACTATTGTTTAGCCTTTCATAGCCTTATTTTTCAACCTAATACATACTGATATTTTGGTTTAGTCTGAAGGAAAAAGCCACACAAGTGCTGGAGATGCAATTTATGAAGTTGTCAGTCTGCAAAGAGAATCTGCCAGAGAGGAAGAATTACTCACCCCAACAAGTGGAGGAGGGCCTGTGTCATCCCAGGAGGATGAAGCAGAAGAAGGTAAGGATAAACAAGCACCCACAGTTTCCATGGATAGTACTCTGTTATTTCTGCTGTTAATTTACTCAGTTAATTCTTAATACAACTGCTTTGGACAAAAAGATCAGCAGTATTTTTCTATTAGGAGTAATAGTATTTTTCCCAAGCAATAGTTTGGATGTTTTCCAATAGCAGCAGCAGAGGATGTGTGTCCATCTTTCTGTGTGCCTCAAAATGCATTGCTGAGGCACCTGTGCTCTGCCAGCAAGTTAGAAAATGTTTTTCAAAGGTATTTTCTTCTGGTCAGAAGTCATTTGCTTTGAACATTCTGTGCTACTAAAGAGGACAGCATGAAATTAGGCTTGGAAACAACAGGTTTTTAAATGCCTGTGTTTAAAGAAAACAACAAAAAAATCCCAGACAGAATTTCCTCTCTCTGTTTAACATGTGACTTGGTTTCCCTCACTTCTATCTAGGCTTATTAAAATATCCCCTGGTTCAGTTGGGGATTGCGGCAGTTCATGGGCCCAGTGTATTTGCCTACCCACAAACCCTGGTGGTTTGGGTTTTTTTTTCTCAGGGGGTGGAATTTTTTGTCTACTTGAAGGCCCTTGGCCTACTGTTGTCCCTTTGTACTCTGAGGGTTAGCCCATAGCATTCAGAATAGGCTCTCCATGTGCCATTTTTGATCTGGATGTCTGACCTACCAGGAATTGTGATTGTTTTACTAAGTTGTTCTTCAGATTTCTGGCACTGTTCTGTCAATACTGTAAAAAGTCTCACTCACTACCATGGAAAAATTCTTCCTTGATTCTTAGTTACAGGTAAGTATTGGATTTTAGCTGGTGCAATCTGAGTCAGAGCCCTGGGATTAACGGAGGCTGGAGCAGGCAGGGGGCGTTACTCCCACAAGCCAAACCCCCTCACATATCCCAGGTGACCCCAAGCTTGCAAAAACCCCACAGTCAGGTGCCCTTTGAACTTTGATCTGATTCCTGAAAGGGAGGGCAATAGGCACAGACTAGCAATGTCAGTCCTCCCTTTGTATCAAGTACCACTTCTGAATAGTAAAAATTCTGTTTTCTCTGAAGGAATTTTTCGATTTCATTGGTGTTTGGGATTGCTTTGCTGTTCATAGCAAGAATCAGTTCAGATTTGGCCTTTGGAACTTGTGGATCAGTGCAGTGTAATTCAGCTGTTGGTGTTCTTTTCCTTGCTGGATGTGTGAGTTGTAGAGCCAGATTGATTTCTGAGACTTCTTTAACAGGGTAGAGTTTAAATAACTGAATACTTTTTTTTTTCCCCCCAATGTTGCTGTTATTGGGAAGAATGCAACTGTTCAGAATATGATGAATGTAGGACAATTAGGAATAGCATGGATACTGTCCTCTTGGAACTATTACAGAATGGCTTTATCTTATCACAGATAAAAAGTATTCCACTGGAGTATGGACCTAAGTTTAACTTTGGTTTAGCTCCCTAATGCTAGTTTCCATATTTTAAATGTAGATTACTTCCTAAGAGAAGACATTAAAAATATGATGCGCCTCTGTTCTCATGGAAACCACATTTAGAGTTCTGTGCTGAGAAGTTCTTTATCCTGGAGGATATGCAGGTTCAATGAGTCATTTGCAGTTTTTCTAAATAAATCTCTTCATTCTTTTTTTTTTTCTTTTTTTCTTTTCAGGGTACTAATTATGATGATGGAAAAAAACCCCTTGAATTTACAATGTCTTGTCTTAGCCTTGGAAGAAGGCTTTTTCTTTTTTAATGTTAAGCATGATAGCTACCTGGCTATATAGGTTCTTTTTACTTTTCTCTTTTTTTTAGTCTTTTTTAAACTTTTTCCGTATATACCCACAGAATATTCTTATAATCCATTTCAAAAGCACTACACATTGCATTTTTCTTGTGTAAGAATGCACTGTATCTGATTCCTGTGTACTCTGCATGCACACTGGGATGTCTTGTGCCATTAGTATATGAATAAAGATGGTCATAAAAAAAGAAGGCATTTTCCAATATTCTTTTGTTTTATTGAAAGGCTAAACATGGTACCTGCCAATAATGATTTTAAATAATCACTATACTAAAGTTAGGCCTAGTATCTTTCAACAACTGCTTGTAGAAAATGGAGATCATACACTCTATTAATAACATTCTTAGCTTTTAATATTTTTTCTCATTTCAGCTTGATTTTTCGTATGAACAGCTATATAAAAAAAATAAAGACCTTTGCTAAGATTGTGCATTTGTTACTTAAAGATCTTTCAGGTCAACCTCACTTCTATTTTTTAATTACTAATATCATAATGGGTATTTCTGGCAATCCAATCACTTTTGGTCCCTTGCTTTGGAGGTGATAATTTAAAAAATATATTTAATTTTAATAATCTCTTGTCAAAACCTAGACTGTAACGTGCACTGCTTAATAGGAAGCTTTCTATTAAATTCTAGATATAATTTTTAAAAGATTAAAATGTATAATGAGAAAATTCTTACACTTTCTGGAAAGGTTTCAGATAAAGTGGAATTAAGTATCAGCTTTTTTTATATGCAGAAAAGTTCACTGTTTATATTTAATTTTGGGTAGAACCTTGTAACAAGGTGCAGAGCACAGTTGGTTGAACTCCTTTTTCAAGCATTAAGGAGGGTGAGAGCATGGCCAGAATTGATGGTGTGGGTGCTGCAGTATTGAAAAAAGCAAAGCTCAGAGACATTTTATTGTAGTATTGTTCTGCAGAGGATGAAGTGGCTGGCTGCACTTGGAAACTTAAGGACTTGGGGAAATTTCCAGCAGAAGCATTTAAAGGAGGATGTAGTCTCAGGAATAAAAAAAAAATGGAGAAAGGGATGAATAGGTTGGCTGCTTTTAGCAGCAGTACTTGCTCAGACCATATGTGAAATGATGACCTTCCTTTGGCTTTAATATTTGAATTTTTTTTTAATGATACGTAACACTTTAGGAGAACACTAGATAACTCCATTTAAGTTTCTTCTGGAGTCAGGATAAAGTTGGAAGGTTAAGGATCACTGTAAGCAGGAACAGTTCTGTTCAAACCCAGAAAATATTCTCTAAGCTGATTCTTACTGAGTTGAAGATGCTTTTGCTGAAGCTTTCTATGGTCCCAGGTGTCTGGTTCAGAGCTCTTGCTCCCATCTGTGAGTTGGCTGCAGGGTAAGCACAGAATGTTTAGCAGATACCCTGAAACAGGTAAAAGGTAATTCAGGTAAAAGATGACTTGCCTACCAAAAAGAAGCTTCTGAACAAGAGCTGTAGGGTGCTTCTGGAACACTGTCAAATGACTTCCAGGAACGCAGAACTGTTTCCATTTGCGTTCTGCTTGCCAAGAGAATAAATTAAAAACTGAAGAAAATAAAACTTTTTATCTTGCTACTCCCTCTAGCTGTCTGAACACTAAAAACAAAGAGACAGACAATAGAAAAATTACCTTCAGGGCTATGGAAGTTCAGTGTGGAGATGGTGGGATTTGACATTGAAAATGGACATAAAACAATAAGAGACCATGAAAATTTCAGAGCTCTGGGGGTGTTGTGCTGGTGACACAAACAGAAGTTGTGTGCAGCGGGTGAGAGGTGGGCAATGCTGAATGATCAGAGATGATGGGCCAGAGGAAGTCTGAATGCTGTGTCAAGTGGTGTGGGTGGGCAGAGGCTGTTTTCAGTACTCAGGAAAGCAGAGGAGTAGAGGTGATGTTTTAGGAGTGAAAAGAACTACTGAGAGAGTATTTAGTGATAAAATAGGGGTTATGATGTGAACAAATGAGGGTGATTGTGCGAGAAAAATTACATGACTAGCATTGGAATAGTCAACTCTGCATTTTAATCCCAATTAAAAATAGCTTTATGTACTTCACAGGAACTGTTTGTTATATTAATCCAACACAGAGTAAAGTTGGTGGCTCCTAAATAAGGTCAATTAAATCTGTCTTGGAGTCTTTTTGTTATCTCCATAAAAATGAACTAGAATGTCACAAATCTTAAATTCAGGAGGCCATTTGGCCAGTAGTGTCTCCAGACAAGAACCATTTCTGCAGTTCCACAAGAGAAGAATTTTAAAATACAGACACTAGCATCCAATAGCATCCAAATGAAAAGAAAATGTTCCTGATGTCATTTTATGGACTCTACTGTCCATAAAATAATCCAAAATGGATTACTTTCACACCTTACCAGTTCACTTATGTTATTAAAAATCATAAAATAAATGCACTCAGTTGACTTCTACGGCTGTTATTGGGCTGCCAGGAGGAATGTGATGATGTGATACTTTCCTTAATATATAAAAAAACACTGAATGCTGAGGACTTGTTATTTTTAATATGGTGGCAGTTGATAGTTACAGTTGTATTTAGATTTATTCATGCAAGTATGGCCTTTGTGTTACAAGGTGAGTATTTGAAATGTTTCAAATTTGAAGCACTTCTGTGGTTGCAGAAGTATTTAATGAAATTGCAAGGTTATAAATTAAAAGGAAAATTGGGAATTTTGAAGGTTTTTTTCTGTTCAGGAAGGGGAACGCACCCAAGGAGTCTGACTTACCCTGAGCTCTTCAGTCCCTCTCTTCTTCCCCAGTGTCCTCTGGACACTCCTGCACACTGTGTATGGGAACACTTACTCTGGAGGGATTTTTTCTTTGATAAAATTTGGTCCCATACTTTGTGAGGCTCAAGGCAAAACATAATTTTCCAATTCTGGCCTGTGGTTCATGAATGCTCCAGGGAAATCTGTTGATGCCTTTGGTTTATTTTTGCAGAATGATAGAAAAAGATATTTTCAAATAAAAGTAGGTTTCAATTCTTTGGGATCACAGTGGAATCTGTTTCTTGGATTTCAGGCTTTTTAGTTTTTTTATAACTTTCGTAAAATCTCTTCAGATTGTGGTACAAAATAAGCATAAATTGGTGTTTTCATCTTGTCTGGAAGCAATTACAGATTATTTTGAATGATTTGGATGCTTTATTCATTAGTGGATGTCTTTCCTTGTCTATCTGTAATCAGTATGAAAGCAGTTTGAAAAAGGGTTTGCAATCCTGCTGGCTTATTAGGAATTCAAATTTCCTATTGCTAAAGGATCTTCTCAGGTTTTCAGTCATCAATGCTGGGTGGCCTCAAGCTGCCTCTGCTTAGATAATTGCACATTTCATATAAATAAAAAAATTAACCACTTTTGTGTAAAGATTATTAAAAAGACTGTCTCAACCAACAGTTTCCCTAACCTCAGTGTGAGATTCTTCTCTTTTGTATTTTTGGTCATCAGCTTTCTGGTATTTTGTGAGTGTAAGTGCTTTCTAATCTAAGTGCCTGGCATACTGCCTTAAATATCAGGCAATACATAACTTCTAAGTGTTTCTAACACTGATATTTGTTTTTTCTCATTGATTCTATCTAAGATGGGAGTAGATTCTAATCTACAAAGTCATAAATTACTAATGCATTGCCTTAGAGTTGTGACAACACCTCCAATTTTGTTTCCTTGCCTGTTTTCTGAGATGGCAGCAATCAGACAGCACAGGACATGTGGAAAATGTTTGTGTTTACAAGGCGACCTCCACTGTGCAGCATTTAGTTGTCTTTGTCATCTGTGTAGGAGCAAAACTACTGAACTGAAGCAATAATTCTTCTCCACTTTCTTTTATTCAGCTTTAAGCATTTATACATCAAATTTAGAGATGTCACGGTGGCTCAATTTTATGTACAATGCATGAGGGGAGGATCATCTCTTGGATGCCCAGTTAAGGTTTATTTTTGGGACATTTTAAAATAATTCTCATTTCATATGACAGTGATGCAGGGCCTGTGTTGAAAGTATATGGTATAGAACTAAGTGTTTTAAAGGTAGGGCATGTAAGGATATGGGATGGGGTTTAAAATGCAGAATTTGTTGTTTTTAAAAGAAAAAGGTCATTTTTGGCTGACCATTGCACACAAACCAACAGGACAGGACTGCTCTCAGGTACAAGTGTGGGTCCTTTGGGAGATTTTTGGACAGTCCTTAACATGTGAAAACAGAGTATTAAGGTATGCAGTGAGGGGAAGGCAGGGGTCATCCAGCTGCATGCTGTGCCACCCTCTCTGTGTTTATCAAATACAAGGTTTGGGATTCAAATTTTGTGTTACGTCAAGAAGCAATTAAATTTGCAGCCTGTTTGCAAGGTAATCAAAATTTTGTGATTTCTCACCATTAGGTTTTGCTTGAATGATTCTAAGTAAAAATGTGTATAGTATAATTCATAAAAAGGAATGAGAATCAAAATAGTGGGTTTTTTCTATTACTGGTTTGCTTTTAGTGAAAAATTCTGTTACCTTCATTTTTTGGTTTTGCCCTCTTTACATGTACTTCTGTAGCTGTCAAATTAATTTTTCAAGTTAGTTATGTAACTAACGTAAGCAGAAAGTTCTTGTGAGCAGAATTCAATGCAAGTTGTCTTTGTTCAGATTCATTAATCTGTATTTTTTTTGCTCTTAATTACTCCTCTTCCCTCTAAATAAGAGAATTTACTGAGGATTGTAATTTCATAAATCAGTTATTTGGAAGGCATTTGGAGATCCTTCTGTGTTCATCAAAGTATTTTGTAATGCACTAAAAGTTGGACACCTCTGGAAATCTGCCTTATTCAATACCAGAATGACTTCATGACTTCAACTTTATTTCTCTCTCATCCTCCCTGGCAGAACTATAGTTCATGCTCTATAATTCCCTGTTACCTTATAAATGAAAATTTGCTCTTTTTTTGTGGCCTTTCCCATGATCCTCTTTTATCTTGTATGTATGGAGAGGTTCCATGTCAGCAAGGCTCTGCCTTGTGCCCTGATAATATGCTGCCAACTCCAGCTCCTCCTTCAGTTTTGTTCTTCTCTTACATAAAAATCAAACTGTTCAAATTTGAAGTATTCCAATTCTATTCCCACCTATCTTAAAGACCTGATTTCCTTCTCCTTCAGACTGCTCCAGCTATATTATTTTTTAGTTCCACCTACTCTTTTTATTTCACATGTAACAGCTTCTCAATTAAAGCACATTAAATCTCCTTTCTTCTCCTTCACATCAGTGCTCAAATCCCACTCGTTCATTTTTTAATCTGCTTTATTCATGCTTTTCTACTCATTTTAGAAGTTCACTTATTTACTTCTATGCTCAGAATCTCTGAAACAACTCTGTAGTTTTCCGCCTTGTTTCCGGTTTTGTTAACTGAAAAGGGAGTTTGACTTCTGAGGTATTGTCATATTTCAGATGAACTAGTAGAATTTCCTGAAGAACTAAACTACTGAAAAAAGCTGCTCTATAGCTATATAGTTGGTGTAAAATATGCATGAGGGGAGTATTGTTTAAAGCCAAATTTTGAAGTGTGATGAAAAAAAAACAACCATCCCAAAGCAAACAAAAAACCCTTTTCACTGTAAAACTGGGAAGATGAAAAATGAAATTCAAGCACATTAAATACCTCAATTTTTGTTGGTATGAGTCCTTCACCAGAATTTATTTCCTCAAGTCAAAAATGGGAAAGCCAATGAACAAAGTTGAGTCTATTAATCCCTGATGAGAGAGAGGAACCTCTGTGCTGACTGTGATTTTGCTCTGGGTTGGTTTCCCATAGATTTTGTTAGTCTTTGCCGCACCTGTCAGTGCTGCTCTGCATACTGGGCTTACCCTCTGAGCATGACCTCCGTTTGATACTATCAAAATAAGAGATGAGAAAGAGGAGGCCAAGATTTTGTGTTTCTCTGTATATGTTTGTTTTTTTTCCTATGGGGTATTTGTTTATGCTAGTTACTGTGAGTGTAATTCTTCTGGTTTGAACACTGGATGCCTCAGTATTTTGTTTGAACATCTCTCATCAAGAAAAAATACAGACTGGAGGAGAAAATGGGAAATGAGCTGAAGTGTGGAGAATTTGTCCTTTGAGGAAATAAGTAGAGTATCCTAGAGAACAAACCATAAAAAGTAAGGATTTTTTTATTATTATTTTATTTTTTTATTTTTTTTTTTTTGGTAGGGGAGATGTGCTAAAATTGTTTAGGAGGAAAAAAAAAAGGAATTGGCATAAATTGCAGTTTAGAAAAAATTAGGCTTGAGCTGAGAAATACAGTCAAAAGAGCAGTAAAATCCTTGGAATGAATGGACGAAATTATGTATATCCATAGACTGCCAGTCTTCTTTTCTCTTAGATTCACTCTTTTCTATCTTGTTCTTGATTGTCCCTGCAGGTTTTTGAGAGAGATGACTTTTTACATCGTTGTTTGTCTGTAGGTACAGTCACAAAACAGGCTACATGCAAAATCTGGTATCTAGGGATCCTCTCCCAGCCCAAGGGATGCCTGTGCAGGCTTCCACTTCCATATTCATCTCATGCAAATGGTAAATATCCAAACGAAGCAAGTGCCAGAAGGAAGTTCTAGTTCAATCCATCTGCCTCATCTATGGGACTGGTTATGGAGCAAATACTCCTGAAAGGAGCTTTTAAACATGTGAATGTCCAATGGCATTGCTGGGAACCTCCAGCATAGATTTATGAGTGACAAATCTGTCTTGACCAACCACATCACTTTCTGTGACAGGGTGACCACACTGTGGGCAAGGGACAGGCAGTGCGTGCTGTACACCTTGGTTTTAGCAGGGTCTCCAGCACTGTATCCCATAGTGTCCTAATCATGAAATCAATAAGATAGGCACTGGACATGGTGGAAATGATGTGATTGGAAGGTTGGTTGGACTGCTGGGGTGAAAGAATCAATCAATGGTTCAAAGTCTGGCTGGCAGCCAGAAAACAGTGGTGTTTTTCAGGGATCAGTGCTGTTAAATATCTTTACTAATCACCTGTGTAACAAGACCAAATGTGCCTCCAGCAGTTGTGGGGACAACAGCAAATTGAGGGGAGTGCTCAGTGCTCTGGAGGGCAGGGCTTCTTTTCAGAGGGACCTGGACAGGCTGGAAAAAGGCAAGACCTTGTGAAGTTCAACAAAGGCAAGTGCTGGGTCCTGCATCAGAGGCAGAACAGCCTCATGTGACAAGATGGGCTGAACACAAACTAGATAAAGAGTCACTTCTTCAGAAAAGTATTTGGAGATCCCAACAGACAAATTTTTGCAAACAAGTCCCCAGCACATCCTCAGAGCAAAGGCACCTGAGCACAGTGTGGGCTGTGTGCAGGAGCCCAAGGAAGGCTCAGTGCCCTCTGCTCAGCCCCTCGAGGCCGTGCCTGCAGTGCAGGTTTGGGCTCCTCACTGCAGGACTCACACACACATTCTGGAGCACAGCCAGGGGCCAGGCTGGGCAGATGGCAGGAGCACATGGTGTACAGTGAGGGCTTTGAGTTTGGTTTAGGCTGGAGAGCAAAATGTGTTGCTGTCTACATCTGCTACATCAAAGGAGTGAGTAAAGATGGAGCCAGACTCTTCTCAGAGGTACCTCGTAACAGGCTGAGAGGCACCAGGCACAAGTTGGAACCCTGGAAATTCTGGTTAGCTAAAAGGACATTTTTGGTGGGTTGGTGTTATGATCCCAATTATAACAGAAGAGCAAGGAAAACGAGGTCTCTGTGAATTAAACTGATCAAAACGAGAAAAGTTTAAAATATACCCCAAAACGTGATTAAAACCAAATGAGGTGCCAAAACCAAAATGTTTAAACCATTAAAACCAAATGTTGGTGCCAAAAAAACCTTGATTATTTTATTTAATAGTAAAAGAGGCAAAGAAAAAGAAAGAATGAAAGAGAGAAATAGAAAAAGAGGTGTGGGCAGGTGGGGGGACACAGATAGACTGACAGGGGTTACACAGGAACATACCACCCTTCTGAGGGTTCCAGTGATGTCTTGTGGCTCCCCTCCATCTGATCTTCTTGCTCGTGAGGGTCCCCCACTGCCCTGCACCAAAAAGTATAGAATGCATTGGATTAATATACCTGTGGGCCGGGTGGGAAAGCCCCTGTCTGTCCTCTGGGGAGGGCCAGTTTGACACCGCCCCTTGCAGCACTGCAGATCTGTTGCGTCATGTGCAGTGCTCTGGTGCAGGGTCTGGGGACCCTTTTAGGGGTGCCATGACATCTCCTCTGCTGTCCCTCACGTGGGTGTGGCTGTTCCCGGGGTGAAGGGCCCCACACTGAGCTCCTCCACACACAGAGGTTGGGCCCTCACCGCCTCTTGAGCAGAGGCTTTTTCACCACACACCCAAAACCTCTCCTCCCCCACCCTTTGGTGTGAGGGTCAGTGTGAGTCTGGCAGCTGTTAGCCCTGGGGCTGTGCTCTCCACCCCCACCGTGCTAAGCTTGATCCCTCTGTGAATAAATTATTCTTCCTCAGCCCAGACCTGAGTCACTTTATCTTATCTCCATCTGCAGTGCAGGGTCCCATTCAGGGTGTGGTGGTCTTTAGCTTCTGTTTTTATACAGTTTTGCTGTAAGAGGCAGAAGTCCATGGAGATGTTTAAGCTATAAATTATAATATTTCAGTCTCTGACAGGTGGTTGGCTTGTTTGTTTTTAGACCATCATGTGGTCAAGTAGTGGAACAGGTTGTCCAGAGAGATTTTAGAATCTCCTTTCTTGAAGGTGTTCAAGACTCATATTGTGGTTTAACCCTGGCTGGCAACTCAGCCCCACACAGCTGCTCCTTCACTCTTCCCTTCACCCTGGTGAGGTGGAGGAGAGTCAGAAGGGTGAAAGTGAGAAAACCTGTGGGTTGAGATGAAGGCAGTTGAGTAGGGAAAGCAAAAGCAGTGTGCTCAAGCAAAGCAAAACAGGGAATTCATTCATCACTTCCCATGGGCAGGCAGGTGCTCAGCCATCCTCTGGGAAACAGGGCTCCATCATGTGTAACAGTGCCTTGGGAAAACGAATGGCATCACACTGAAGTTGCCTTCCTCCTTTTGCTTCCTTCTTGACATGCTGAGCATGATGCCCTATGGTCTGGAACATCCCTTGGGTCAGCTGAGGTCATCTGTTCTGGCTGTGGCCCCTCCCAAATTCCTGTGCATCCCCAGCCCCCCTCTCACTCAGGTCCTGGAGTGACCTGATCTAACAAGAGCTTGGAGTGGATGAGACCAGCTGATCTCCAGAGGTGTCTTCCAGCCCAAAGTATTATTCCATGCAGATGCCATACAGAGCAATGCTTTGCTGTGGGAGTGTGATCCTTCAGGTTTGCTTTAAAAAGGCTCTAAATTCAGGGAGTTGATTCATGAGGCATGACCTTTTTGTGAATTTTGTGAGTCATGTTGCAATTGAAAACAAAACAGAAAACCTTTGAGACTTACTGTTCCCTGGGGGTGATCCTAAAGCCTGTTTGTGTGTACACATATTCAAATTTGCACCCTTGAGATGTCTTCCATTGTCCACCTGCTCTGACAAAGTTTATTGCCCAGCTGATGGCTCTGGGAGGTCCGGGCAAATACAGGAGGAAGGAGAAATACACAGAATATTTAGAAGAAGGGATCTGTGGCTTTTCCAGCAGAATAAGGTTGGATTAAATCATGCTTTGGCAAATTCTGCTGGCTTATGGATGCTGTGGAATGTAGAAAAAATTGTGTAGAAATACTCAGAGAAAAGCATCTACAGTTAAGTATCCCTCCCATGGCATCTTTTATTTCTTAGGTGTTGTCACTTAGCTTATACCTTAATGCTCTCAGAGGTTAGAATATGTAAATACTCTTTAGAATGGAAACAAAGTCGAGGTTTTTAAGGCTGTTTATTCTCTTCCCTTTGCCCTGTTCTATTTTGAAGTTTGACGTTAGCGTCTTTTGAAAGGGAGCATATGGCATTTCTAATTAAGGCCCAAGATTTTGTGACATATAACTGAATAATACATTTCAAACACTGCCAAGCCTTCCAGATGAAAGAATTTTCTGGCTGAAGCACTGGAGTGGATGTGCTGTGTAACACTGGTCTCCTTTAGAACTTCGAAGAATTTTGCCTGGAATACCAGCACAGTGAGACATCAAGGGCTTTGTTTCTTTAGGCTGATGTCAGTATTCCTTGAGCGCAGGTTTGGATCTGATAAGAGGTGCTGTGCTTTGTTGCTCAAAGGATTCAGTGGAGCTACATTTTGAAACGTTTTGGTCTGCCTGGAGATTTTAGTCATCTTTATCAGATTTCATTCCAGGCTGCAGGGTTTGTTTGTGTGTATTTTCAACATTAACTCTTGTAGAGATGTGCTGTAGTTCTTCAGTCTCTCCAAAGAAATTCTAATCTCTTCCTTTCAGCATTTGGTGCCAAATTTTCTTCCTTTACTTTGAATGCACAAAACCTTTCTGAAATTGTGGTTTGTGATAAATTCCTGATGTGAGCTGGGTTTCTTGAGATTCTTCATGCACACCAGTATCATTTACATGCACCTTGTGTCCCTGAATAGCAAATGGGCTCATCTCAGAGGTTTTCTCAAATGTTTTTCTTATTTCCATGGGAAGTAGAAGGGACTACGTTTATTATTGGTCCCTCTGACACAGTTGTGCAAATCAGGAGAGGAGAGAATTAAACAGATGTAATGCATTTAGTTCCTTTTGTTTTGTTAGTTGTTGCCATGTCTGTGTGGTAAGTGAGGAAATTTGCCTTTACACTATTTTTGGTAATTTTAAAGGAGAAGCTGAATCTTTGAATACATTTTTTCCCCCCAGGACACAATTAATTCCTTTGGTTACTGGGAAATCTGTCACTGTGACATAAAATTTTAGTTAAAATTATAAACTTGGGAGTTTTAGATCTTATTTCCTTCTTTAGGTCTAGTGAATGCATACAAAAGATTGGGAAACCTTAAAATCAAGTTTTTTGTTGATTTGTGATATAGATGGGTAGTTATTTTGTCTGGATTATTTTTAATTGTAATGGGGATGTATTTAAATGGAGCTTGGGCTGGTATTTAGGAACTGTAAAGCTGTGCAAACAGGTTCCAAGCTGAAGCCTTTCAGCAATGTAGTGTTTATTTTGAAACACAGATTTCTGATACGCTTCTCTCAGGGCAGTGGTTTTGCTGTTAATTGTCCTTGAAATACAGTATATGCTATCCTTGTCCTCACAGCCCACTGTCAAGTTCAAGCACTGATGACATTTTATTAATGACTTGTATTTGACAGCTGCTAAGAATATAAATTAGAAATCTGTAATTGAAGTGAGAATGATAAGGATGTAGAGTTAACAGGGTAATTGCACAAGTACTGAAGATCCTCTTCTTCCTGAACTGTGTTGTCGACATAAAGCTGAAGTGTTTAATGCATCTGAGGGAATTCAGGATATTAGATCAGCAACAAGATGTGACAGAGCTGTGTGGAAGAGAGTATTGAAGGGGTTTGGGGGGCACATGGAGGTTTGGTTCTTCTTTTTTTGTTCCATTTTAACTTCTGGAGACAGTTCAGATCATAGAAGAGAGCAGTCTTGGAGCCCTCTGACATCAAACTGTCCATGGCTTCAGCAGCCTCTGGAGATCACTGGTTGCACAGAGAAGCTGTAGCTTCACCCTCCTGGAAATGTTCCAGGCCAGACTGGACAGGGCTTGGAGCAATCTGGGCTAGTGGAAGGTGTTCCTGCCCATGGCAGGGGACTTGGAACTGGATGAGCTTTAAGAACCCTTCCAACCCAAACCATTCTGGGATTCTGTGATGATGATAATGGGGCTGTTGCTCTGTCTTTTTTCGGCTTGTGTTTCTTACTAAAGGCACTGAAAGCTGGAGCCTGTCAGCATCTGGTGGTGTTGAAGTTGCACTTGTTTAATTCTTACCAGTATTTTATTCAGATAAAACTGGAAAAAGTCCAAATAACTGCAGGACCATATTTGCACAGGGACTTGTCGTTTGGAGTTAAACTGTCCAGCTTCCTGTGGGCAGCTGCACAAGCCTGTGAGACACTTGGAATCCTAATGAACACTTGGATTGAATGGTTTTTTGTGCATGCTGTTCCAGGCCCACACGATCCCTTCTGGGTTTGGGTGTTAGTCATATAATGGCATATATCCCTCCCTAAGTATTTCATTCTTAATAATTATGAGCTTTCATTTGTAGCAATCCTCTCTGTTCCATGCGCTATGACCTTTAATGTCACAGTCTTCATTTTTTCCTGCTCATCCATGAACTTGCTTCAGTAAAAAAAATGATTTTGTGGCTCAAAGGAGGCTTCCTGAGCTCAGGGTACCACAGGACAGCCAGAGGGACGTGGTGTAACAAAGTAATATCTACTGTGCTTTGACAGAGACTTCTCTTTATATGAAGTCTGTGAGACTTCTCTTTTATGTGACTTCTAGGTAATAACTGTGAAATTCCATTAAATGGAAAGCTGACAGCCTTGAAAGTTTTCTCACATAATGCTTTTCTAGGGCCCAGTCCTTTCTCTGGTAGCACTGGTGTGAATTATTCCTTAGTCCTGTTCTTTTAAACTTTGTGATAACTTTATTAATACACTTGTTTGGTAAAGTCTGCTAAACATTATGATTCCATTAAAATTTTGTATCTTTTTATGCTTTTAAAACTGACATATTAAAAAAAACCACATTGTTTGAGACTTGCATGTATTCATCTCTAGTGTCTTTGCTTTTGGGTAAACCTGAACATGCTTTTGTTTTCTTGTTTTTTTTTTCTTTTTACAGACAGTGATAATGAACTCTCCAGTGGCACTGGTGATGTGTCAAAGGATTGTCCTGAGAAGATTTTGTATTCCTGGGGAGAGTTACTTGGGAGATGGTAATGCTTCATTCCTTACATTAGATTTTAGATATTAACCTTTTATTGGGTTTATGATACTGTATGCTCCTGAGCAGGAGGTTTGAAATTCTTTAGCTTACACAGTTTAAAAACTAAAATGCAAGACACACTGAAGTGTAGTTTTTAAACTTAATTTAAATGGGACTTGTATAGCTAACTTGGAGCTTTTTTGACACATCTTTCCCGTAGCATGTGCAAAAGTCTTGTTTTGTTTGGTGTTTCAGAATGTATTTGATTATGCTCACACAGCAGGTATGAACTTTGTGGTCATTTGGGGCTGGCTGTTAAATCCTCATGAAACTCAATGCCAGGATAGGACAGACGGCAACTCCCATGTGCCCCATCTAAGCTATGCATACCAGCTGGTGTATATTTAATTTATTTAGAAGCACTTTTTTTTTCTATTTTTGTTAATGTGCTATATGTAAACACTTGAAAAGGAATCTAGAAAAACTGTGAATCCTCACTGAAACACTTTCTGTTGGTGAATAAAACCAAGAGTATTTGTCAGCCCAGACTATGTTCTCAACAGTGTTATTTCTGTTGTTTAACTAAGTGCTTCAGTAGCAGTGCATACTGTGCCAAGAGAGAAAAGTCTATTTGCTGCCTCAGAGGGACCTGAGCAAGTGCCAGAACCACTTACTTGGTTTTCCCTGTGTAAGTAATAGCTCCTGCTGCTGGAGACAAAAATAATCAGAGGCCCTTAATCTGGAATTGTCTTGTTTCCTTTCCTAACTCCAAAAAGAGAGATGAACAACATTTTAAGGATTTATTTGGGCAATTCCTGCCTTTACTTGGCTACTCTGTAGCTTTGGAGAAACAGCCTCTTACTGCTGACCTCATCTGCATGGCGATCTCACATGAATATTTCTGGATGAGGCATCACAGGGTTTTGCTGAGCTTAACTGAACCTTTCCCTGGAACCCTCTCCTTCTAACCAGAAGTTAGAAGTTTCTAAGTTTTTTAGCTATTTTTGAAACCTTCTAAGTTTTGAACTGTTCTGTCTCCCAAGTTGCTGACCTTAATCCAGGATCCAAGATTGGAAGATGCTACTTCTCAATTAACTTTTTTTAAAATTAATTTGGCAGTTGATTCTTCTGCTTTTAACCTGTGTCCTTGACAAATACCTGGACTCTGTGGATGGGCATGCTGAAGTACAAAGACACCCACAGCTCATGGTCTTAAGTTTCATGTATCCTACTATTTCTTCTGATTACTCAAGTATACTGATCAACAAGACAAAACATTTAAGACTTTTGGAATAAACTTTTGGAATCCTAACATAATTTACACATAAATCAAGAGAATTGTTTAGTAGTTAAAGCAGCTTAAAATCAGTTTAAAATTGGGTGAGAAGTGGGAGATGCCAGCCTGTTTGAAGACTAGCAAACATTTCTTCAGGAGTGTCTCAAGCAATATTACCTCTGGAGAGAAATTGAAATCTGTAAACTATTTAAGTTCTTGAATAGTGTTATGTTACATTTGAAGAACAAAACTTAGAGTAACAGGTGAGGAATGATAAGGATTTGAAAACTAAAAATAAATCAGAATCTTCTAGTGTGTTGAGAACTGTGCCATATGTTAGTAAAAGATCTGTGCACTTGTAAAAAATGTAAATAAACAAAAAGTAACATTTCCACTTGGGGAACTGGTGTGCTGATTTGTCTCTTAGATGAAAAATTTCTTGCATTTTAATTGCTTTTTGTCATTTCATTAAAATGTCGCTGTAACCCATTGGACTCAGCAGAAACACTGTTCCAGGACTCTCCTTCAGGCATATAAACAGAAATAAGAATAAGATAATTTACCAAAAAGATAGAACAAACACTTGAAAAGTAATGATATATCTGTTTATTTGACTAGTTACTTCATCCTCAGTATTAAAGCTGTTCTTGCCAGCTAAGCTGCTTTAGCTGACTGGTCAACTATTTCTTAAAAAAAAACTAGTAGCAATGATCAGTAAAAGTCTTTGATCAGAAATTTTTGTTTGTCAGGTTGGAGCATAGTCTGTGTATTACTGCTCTGTCCTTGCTCTCTGATATTTTAAAATTGGATTGATGAGTTTGTGCTGGATTTTTTTTGTAAAAAAATTAAAGATGTCAGCGTCCATGAATGGTGACCCCCCATATGATAAAGGATGAGGTTAGAATAAGACAGGCTTTTATTTTATGCTCACTTCTGTTGTTCTGAGCAAGGATTATGGATGTGCAGGCTGTTTCCCAAAGAGCCATGCAGTACTTGGAAAGCTGGCTATGGAAGTTAGTAATGCAATCCAGCATGGACTCATATCACCTCTGCCATAAAATACAAGTCTAGGACAGAGCCAGTGAAGTCTGGTTGTTGGGATTATGTTCAGAATGGTGTTACAGCATGTGTGTTGGTTGTTGCCTTATTTGTATTGTTTCCTTGGTATTGCTGAAAATTTCCCTGTTCTGTTTCTGTGGGAATGTCCCTTTTTGGCTGTTCATTGCATCAGCTTGCCCAATCCTCAGGGGAGCCCTTCTTTGTTTCTCACATAACACATATGACCAGATCCATGTAATAACCAAACTAATCCACAACGAGAGCTTCAACTTCCTGATGTATTTACTATATATTTATTCCTCAACATGCAGGTCATAATTCTGCTTAGAGTATCTGGTCATAGAATCACTGAATAGTTTGGGTTGGAAAGGACCTTACAGCTCATCTCATTCCATCCCACTGCCCTGGGCAGGGACATATTCCACCATTCCAGGTTGCTCCAAGCCCCATCCAGCTTGGCCTTGGACACTTCCAGGGATCCAGAGGCAGACACAGCTTCTCTGGGCACCCTGTGCCTAGGCTTCCCCACCCTCACAGAGAAGAATTTCTCCCCAATACCCATGTATCCCAGCCTCTCTGTCAGTTTAAAACAATTCCCCCTTGTCCTGTCACTATCTGCCCCTATAAAATTCTCTCCCTCCTTTTTTATAATCTCCTTTAAGGTACTGAAAGGCCATAATAAGGTCTCCCTGGAGCCCTTTTCTTCTGCAGGCTGAACACCCCCAGCTATCCCAACCGGTGTCCATAGCAGAGAGGTTCCAGCCCTTGGAACACCTCTGTGGCCTCCTCTGAACCTGTGCAAGTAATTCAAGTGTTTAGTGCTTTTAATGTTTCTGTGAATATAGAAATTCACAGCTCTTTCCCATGGCAAGACCGTTAGGGTAATGTGACTGAGTGCAAAAGAGACTGAAAAAGATAAAAACCGTAGTTTTTATTTGGGTATCTGAGGGTAAAGATGACATTACTTGTACTGCACTGCACATTTAAAAATTTTTTTTATTATTTTTAAAGAATAATGGTATTATATAATCACACTCTTTTCAATTCTCAGGTCATTTGGGAAAATGGGGATATCATCTCCAAAGCATAGGCAAAAAAATAGGTTAGAGTATCTTTTACATTTGAACAGTAGTGGGATTCTGTTCATGTCCTAATGACCTGTTTCATAGAATGAGTACTCTTAATATTCACTGCAAATCCAGGGTCAAATTGCAGATTATTGAGTTAATCACAGCTTGCTGGCATTTGGCTGAACAGCCACTCTCACTGCTCTGCTACCTAGACAGCTGGGAAACACAACAGTGGTCAAAGCACTTGGAGAGCACAGCACTTCCTACAGCAGAAAGAACCAAAAATCACATTGGGCAGTCTTCTGCTGCATTGCTCTGAATATTGCCATGATTCTAAGAGTGCTTTCATCTAGATCAGCAAATACTGTTATTTCCAAAAGAGCTTTTCAACACCTGGGACTGAAAGCTCTGTAATATTGTGCACATGCAGTAATTTTTGTATTGCCACATTTCTTACTCTGTGTGTGTACAACCAGGTAGTAAAGCACCAGCTTAGACCAATAGAGAGATTTATTTGAAATTCCAGGATTGTACAAACGTGTATGCAAGTGTTTCTGTTTTGTGGGACTTGGAACATACTCCTGGCATGAAGCGTGGAACTAGAACTTCAGTCGTCATAATAAGACTTTTAAACTTGTCTTTTATTTGTTTTCCAAAATTTATTTTTCTGTACAGCTTACGTTATCTTTATTTTTCTTAACCTAAGTTACAGCATATATGTTGAACAAATATTTAAACTGAATTGTCTGCACTGATGGCATATTTTTCTCTTTCAATTCAAATTGTTCTTCATTAGCCAACCTAGTTCCACTTCTGCAACTGTTTATTGTTAATTTTCATTAATATCTCCACACCTAGAGAATTTGGATATCACTACATTTTGCCACTGGTTCTTACTGTAAATCCTTGCAGAATTTTTGCATTCCATCTGACAAATATTAACTACTGTAACCATTGAAAGAAAAGTTTGTGTTGCCAATTGCTGACTCTGCTTTACTGAATAACTTTAAACATTTTTAACGTTTTTTAATCTTTATTTTGACTGCTGTAGTTGGAGTATAACAGGCAAATGATCATCTTTGTTTCAGGCACAATAACCTTGTTGTGAGACCAAATGGATTGTCCAGTCTGGTGAAGAGTGGTGTTCCAGAAGCACTGAGGGCAGAGATCTGGCAGTTGCTGGCAGGATGCCATGACAACCAGGCGATGCTGGAAAAATACAGATTACTCATCACAATGGTAAGGGACTTACTATTTGTTCTTTCCTTCTTTTGTTCACTTTCCTTTGGTTGAGATGAATTCTGCTGGGCAGCAGTTTCAGTCAGTGGCAAGGCGGCAGAAAAATGAAACAGTTTGACTTGTTTTAAGCAACTGAAATTGTGATTATGTGACTTTTCCTCCTGCCATGGGTACCTTCTGCATGGCATTAGCAATAGAAGTTGCTGACCTATAGCTGTAGTAATGCTTAACCTTTAGCTTTCTGTTCTCTTGCTGTGGTGGTAAGAGGAACATCAGCTTGTTCAGGTGTTTGCTTGTGGGTTATTTTATAAACTCACATCCATCACTCTGTTTTTTCAAAAGTTTGTTTTGTGTATGCCTTAATTTCAGGCATTTCTGTTCTTAAATTCAAAACCGAACAAAATGGCACAAAATTGAGTATTTCTTCTTTCTGTTGTTTGTTTTAAAAAAGAATGTTAAAAACATTTTGACCTAGCAGGAAACCAGTTTCCTTGCTGGATGGGTGAGCTGAGAGGAGAATCCTTTTGGAAGTCCATTCCCATTCTGTGTCCATCAGTGCAGTCAGTGAGCATTCTAAGAAGTCTGTGGAGCAGTTTGATCTTCTTAGATCTGTCATGGCAAGAGGGAGGAGCCCTGTGTTGTGTAGCACAAGCTCTATGCAGGGTCATATGTGATCTCAGTGTTTGGGCATGTGGAGCTCTACTGCTGCAGGGCTCTTACAGCTCTAAGAAGAGCAGCAGTCTCAGATGTGCTTTTAATGACAGGAATGGATGGAGATCATTTCCTGTGCTGCTCAGAGCAAGTGCTGAGTTTGTTACTGTCTCAGTTTGGAAAGACAGGTGTCTGTCAGGGAAAAGCCAGAGCTTCCCTTGGAATGGAGAGTGTAAACCCCCTCCCTCTGAATTATTATAATTTTGAAATTAAGGGACTTTCAGGCAAAGATACGGGAATAGGAAAAACAGTTCTTTACTAGGAAAATTAAAAATTTATTAGTACAAAAAAAGCAAATGAGCAAAAAAAAGAAAAACCCTGACAGAGTCAGAATATGACCTGACACCTGTTGGTCAGGGTGTTGGAAGCAGTCCAGTCAAGTCCTCCTGCAGTGACAGATGTGGTTCTGTTGGAGCAGAGATGATCCTGTAGAAAGGTCCAGTGGGGGTGAGATGGGTCCATTTTTCCTGTGGGAATCCAGTGCAAACAGGCTGTGCTGGTATTCTGAATCCCAGGGTTGATCCAGGTAGGAANCCCAGGTTTTATCCAGGTAGGAATGCTGGGCTCCTCCCCCTGGGTGGAGCCTCTCCCAATGGGATGATGTAATTGTATCAGCCATGCAGTGAGCCTCGATGGCCCATTAACAGCAGATATCCCCTGCAGGGAGGATGGGTCCTGGAAGAGATAAGAACACTGCCGTACCTGGTTTAACAGCTGCCCATTTACAGGAGACTCCCACCCTCTTGCCCCTGAGTTATGAGAAATGGGTTATATAAGAGATAAAGAAAGAAACACCTCCCCAGCTGGTTTCAACAGATGGGAATAGAATACGACTTGCATTGAACCCAAGACAGTTGCCTGGGTTGTGAATTACCTGTCCACACAGAACTTCTGGGGTAGATGTTGTTACTCAGTGTTTCCTTTCATAATGTTGTCATGTTGTTTTGCTACTTGTCCTCTTAATTTGACATAATTAATTATGTTTGTGAAGTTTAGAAGCATCCCCAGAATGAGAGCTGTCCTGGTGGCTTCTTTTTTCTTTACCAAGAAGGAAGAATGTTTTGGTAGTGTAAATTTTTCATTTTGATGTTGTAGCTGTGTTATATTTTCCTTAGAAACCATTCACAGGACATCTGTCAGCTGTATGTTGCATCAAAGCCACCTCCATTATTTGCTCCTGCTTTCCAAAAATGGGAAAGGTGTTTGTTTCACGGTGGAGGAGGGAGTGGAAAACTTTTAAAATGCAAGGTTTATCTTGATGCTGGGGCCTTGTGCTTTAAAAATACCTTGTAACACTTGGCCTTTTCACTACAGAAATATTGCAGTGTTCAGTATTTTGGAAGATTATATTTCATACAGTATTCAATATGAAATATTACAGTGTTACTGATGAAAAACTTAAATCCTCTGCTGAACTGAAGCATTTAGGCAAAGAGAGGTTTTTTTCTAAAGTGAATCATTTTCCTTCTGAAATGACAAAACTTCTTCTGTAGTGTGTCTGTCTAAACTGCTGGCAATCACATCATTTGGCAATAAAAGACTCATGAAAGAGGTGAACAGGAGAGAGCCTACCAAAAGCCATACCAAAGGTGGGGCCTGAGCTGGGGAGGAGTTAATATGGGATGCTCCAGAAAAAAAGTCAGCTGATTTTTTTTTTTTTTATGAATTATTATTATCTGATATTTTTGTCTGTGAACAGCAATTCTCAGTTTCATTCTGGTGTGTCAGTAATGTGAATTAGGTAGAGAGAGTAGTTGAATATATATTTTAGTAGTATATACTGCCAAGATCTTGGTTGTAGTGTTACCTTATGTATGTCAATAATAACCTAATAATAACTTAATAATGTTAAGCTTCAGAGTTGTTTGGGTATTAATTAATCAACTTACTAACTTTCTTCTCCTGTATGAGAAAGCAGAACTGATGTTTTTTCTCCGCATTATTTGTATGCTACCGTCCTAATATACCAACAACACAAACTTTATTTTTTCCATAATTATCTGTTCTTCCCATCAAACCCATCATTTTCATCTTGATTCTTTATGTATATGCTTGCACAAATTCATTGTCTCCTTGTATTTTGGTCATTCTGCTTGATGTTTCTCATCTGAAAGCTGGATGTTTTTGTGGGTGCCTTGACCACTTCAGCAGTGTATTCCTTGATCATGTGTTTTCCTGAGCCATTCCTAGGTGGGGAGAGCTGCACTTGGCAGTCCTGGGAATGAAATCGGCTCAATATCAGAAATAGGAGGTGATACAGACATCTGTGAACTTGAACCTTTGCCTACTGACACCCCAGAAGCCCCCAGAGCCTCTCTCTCCCTCCAACAGCTCCCCATTGCTGCCCAGTTCCTGGAGCAGTCCCCGAGGTTCAGTCCTATGCTGCCCATGGGATCAGATCCTTCCTCTGAGCCTGCTCTCCCTGCTCATCCAGCCTCACCTGCAGCCCTGGGTTAAATTGGCAACTGTAGCACCTTACTGAGAAAAAGGGCACTGGAGACTACTAGAAAAATCTCTGCCATGATACTGTCACAGCTTGAAAGATGAACTCGATACCTGGAATTATCAGTACTGAAAACCTGATCTATGGCTGCCTCTTCTGGAGACAGAGCGAAATCTGGTAAAAACTCTGACTTTACTAAACTGTTACTGGTTAACTTCTGGTGAAACTGTGCTCACTAGTGAGAGTTGTGTTGTTAGCAGGCCAAAAATGTGTGTCTTGTGGTCCTCTGAATGGCAACAGATTCTCAGCATTTAAATTTAGTTTAGAGACCATGGTATAGACACATTTGTTCTATTCCAGTCTTGTGCAGCAGTGCAGTGTTAAGTTGGCCAGCTGTAAGTCCCATCACCTAAGAAATCTGGCTGTGCATTTATTCTGTATATATCCTTCTGTATGCAGAGCTCTGGAACCTGCCGCAGTGTTTCTCAGCTGCAGGAGTGCTTGGTTCAGTGTGTTCTGTAGGACAGGGTAATTTGGGACTTGTTTTTAGAGTCTCAATTCAGCACTGAAAGCAAAATCTCTCATTTAGAAAAGTCAATGCTGCACTTATTTTCTCCAAAAGGTCTCCATATCCTCTAATCCTGTGCACTGGAGGTCAGCAGTCTGTCAAGAATGATCTGGTGAACTGTGTTCCCTTTTCCCTAGATCAGAATGTTCATTTCCTATCTCTAGGTTAGTTTGCAGTTTCAGGAGAGAAGGGAGAAAGAAATACTTGTGCTCTCACAAGTCCTGACAAGCAGGACTTGCACTCTCTTAGGTCTGCTGGGTTCCAGCCTGGTTATTACCATGAGTTGCTCAGGAATTTTGACTGGAGCACAACGGTGTGCCTTGCATGCAATTTTAGAGAGTAGAAGTTGTGATTTGGCAGCTGCTTCATTTCTGACACATATGTAAATGTGTTCTATATGACAATCCAAATCTGCCTGGTGTGTGTGCCATGGACTCTTCACAGTGCTGCACGTGGCACCTGACAGCAAGGGAAAGTCAAATATACATCAGCAGGGATAAATGTGTGTTTTTTATTTATGTAATTATTGTAAGCAAAGTAAAATCAGAGTGAGAAAAATCTGCTCATGATAATGAAGGGTTAATATTGGCACTTAAAGAGCTTTTGAAAAGGCATGTCTGATCTGTTTGTCAGAAGAATGTAAGTAGAAAAATGTGCTCAAGCTGAGGTCAGTTCATTGACAGAGTGTTTTCTACTGCCTGCTTGGCATTATTTCATCTTCACTGGTTCCTCTCCAGAGACTCCAATGAATTTTTCCATGCTGAGGTGTATTCAGAGCTCTGATAAACTGATGGGTGCCAAGCCCCAGTGGAGCCTGTTTACAGCAGGAGTGACTGCTGATTGTCTCCTGCAAAAACGGTGCTCCCCTTGCCCCACTGTCCTTGTCAGGCCAGTTTTCAGGCCCTGTCAGTGTGTAAGTGAGAAGAAATTTGCTGTCACTTGATGGCAGTGATGCAGAACTTAGCCTAAAATACTTGTTGCATCTGCATGGGGACAGATGTTTTATTGATTGTATCTTACACTGCTTGTTATCAGACTAGCTTGTCTGTTTTAGGTGGTTTCATTCTTGTATCAATTCTCACTGCTGAATTTGTAGGGTGAGACTTTTTTGCTGTCAGGGCTGTGTGTAGTTGTGTAAGTAAAATGAGAACAGAAACAGAAGGCTGTCACTCACGCTCTGTAGTTTGAAAACTTCTGGGTAGACTGCTTTAAAGTAGCATTTCTGAGTCTAAACTGGAATTCCCTTAGGAAATGAACTGTATGTTCATCTAACAGCATGTATAGACTTACTTTAAATGCAGCTGCTGCTGTGGTTTAAGGAAGCAAAACTTGTTTTAAATTTATTACTATTATTTTTTAAAGTATGATCAGGCAAAGTAGCTGTTGATAGTATTACATTACTCAAAACAGTGAAAGTTTGTGTAGGAATGAGAATGCCTGGTTTTGAACTGGATGCTGACATTGAGTTGAAGGTCTCAAAGAAAGATTGAATAGCTGTCCTTTCAAATGACTTGTAAGAGAAGCAAAAATAAGATTATTTGTTTATTGTCATAATTTTCTTTGACAATATGAGCATGTGCCCAGAGCGGTTAGAGATAATTAATTAAAGGATCAGGCTTCAGAAGGCTTGGCCAAAACCCAGCTTTTTCTGCTGACTCTGTTTTTTGGTGTTTTGTGTCTGGACCAATAACTTTTCAAGTCACTCCACATGAGAGTGAAAATCCTAAGAATTCTTCTAAGCTCTGAGAGGCATTGATTTGGGGATTAAATATTGCCATATCATGAAAATAACAGATTTCAGTAATTTAATAATTAGAAAATGGCACTCATCAGAGGTATGACTACTCCAGCAGTGGTGAGCAATTATAGTAAAAAGGTGGAGCAAATGGATTGGATTTGGGGCTGGATGAAATTAATTGATTTAGAATAAATATATGTAGTTTATCTGTGCAGTTTGGACCAGCATTATTTTTTCTGATTTCTATGAGACAAATCCTCTTTTTTTTAAAGCAAAAAGGAAAAAAACCCAAAAGTTAAGATTGTGGGTTTCTGGAATCGTGTCTTGTCCAAAATTAAAAGTTAGAAATAGGATAGATGAAAATGGCAAATCCTGTTGTTGAAGTTTCAACATATGCTTAAGCACAATCTTCCATGTATTGAAGTAACTCTAATTATCTGTTCCTTGGTACATCTGTCTTTGAACTGAGCTCCAAGGACTGAAGAACAACTTTCATGTAAATCTAATGCAGAAATGTATTAATTTTTTAAATTTTGAATTTAGCCAAACTGTTCAAACAAGAAAAGGTTCTTTGTTTCACACTTAATATTTATTTGGCTTTTTAATTTTTTATTGCCAGTTTGCTTGCATAGTTGGTAAAAGAAAAACTGAGGAGATCACAAGTGAGTCACTGTTCCTATCCAAAGAAGGTTAAATGCAGTTGACTTTGAAACTGGTGCTTTGGTGCCATATTTGGGTGGTTTTGTTCATTTAGGTTCTTAATTTATTTTATTTGTGTGAAGAAAATACAATTTGTGTGAAACAGTTTAGCTGGGAATTGGGAGAATTCCTTACACAGGAAAGCTGTTTTAGTGTGAGTAGAAAATGAACCAAGTTTGTTATTTGCAGCAATACCAAAGGGTGTTAAGTTACCACTAAGACGGGGAAGAGGAATATTTTTTTGTCCCAGTGGAATCGTGCAGGGTTCTACTGCTCAGTGTTCTGAGACTAATTAGTCAGTAAGGGTGTCTAATTAAAAAGATGACTGTTCACCAGCTGCCACAGCAGGCTGGTTAATGGACTGAAACATTAGAGTATTTTTGCAGGAAATATTTGTGTTCAAAATGCTGCATCTGTTTGTCCTGGTTGAAAATGGTAGAGTTCCATAGCAGGGAATGAAGGGGGGTTTTTTTGCATTTTTATTTCATCTACTTACTAATTGGGAGTTGTCTCCCTTGACTTATAAAGGAAACAGATCTCAAGGATGTCATAGCAGTATGCTAAGCAATTACAGAGATTCTATTACATAAGGATCAATGATCATTATAATAAAAATGTGGGGGATTTTTTCAGTTGACTGAAAAGAGAGCTAATAAAGAGATGTTACTTTGCTTTTTGAATGAGGCACTTGGGTGTTAGGCAAAATAATTCTGAAGGAACCAATCACTTTTTCTGGGTTTCCTGTTTCTTTTAAATTCAGTATGTATAGGTAGTTTCTTAGGTTTTACTTTTCCCCACCTTTTCTTAAAGGGAAAGGATAGGATGACTTACTTAACTCTTCTCTTAAACTGAGATAATTCATTTCATGGCAAGTAGATTCTTGGTATTTTTATAATGTAATGTGGTTTGTAGAGACAAATCAGCTCATACTGATTGGAGTGATGGGAAGCTTCACTTTTGGTGTAAGCTGATGTGTTGGTGCTGACAGTTACAGTAAAAACTTTGAATTATTTTAGTATTGCTACAACACTGTGGGACAATAAAGTATGTGTGAACTGAAGATAGTTACTAGAAATCAGTGAAAAAATTATTGTCTCTGAAGAGTAGAAGTTGATACAATTTTAATTCTTTAAATAGCTTCCTTTAAATTCAGACTTCAGATAAAAGGTTTAGTTTATGATAAATGTGCCAGGGTACCTAGTTCCACAGCAAATGTTAATGTTACTCTTACAAACTCAGAATAAAATGTCCCTAAGGTGAATTTAATTTGCCAAGTTTTGATTCATTTAGCACTCATCTGGAGAAAGACTTTCAATTTTGTGTGCACAAAAGGGAAAATCTCATGCTCAGTCTTAATCTTCAAAGGAATTCATCAGTTTAATGACAGGTGCCTTCAGGAAATAAAGGAAGAGCATCAATTAGTAATTTTTATTTTTATGTTATCTAAATTTTAATGTTTATGTATGATACTTGAGGTGGAAAATATCGCCAGTAGTATTTTATTTTCAAGGCCTGTATAAAGTTATAAAATATTCTGCTGCATTAAGAATGTTTCTGCAGCTTCTTTTTCATACATAATCACATATGAGAACCCTAAAATAACACTCACAATACAATTCCTGGCTCTTGAGGTGATGTATGACCTGTCTGCCCTAAAAGTCACATCAGTTGACACATTTGTTCTGAAGGGTGCAGCTGAACTGAGATTTGCATGTGTCCTCTGTGTTCTGCTTTGTCTGTGTGAATTTACATCCATTATCTGCAAACCGGGGGAGCAGTTGCCCCTCATTTCCAACAGTGATAAAGCCAAGGGTGTATCAGTGCTCTGGCCTGAATAGGTTGAAATGATGGTTCCTGGAAGGATTGATATTACACCAGATAGCGTCATAAGCTCAGGATATATGAATATTGATGCAGATAACAAGTGGTTTTTAAGTAGGATGGAATTGGGATGTGTCATTGCTGTTCCCTCAGAGTGTGGTAAGAGCTGCTAGTACTTGGCACCTCAGAACTCATTTGAAAATCCCTGGTATTCCTTCCTAGATAAAACATAAATAGGTATCCCAGTTGAATTTGAATGTTGGTTTGTTAGTCAGTGTTCAAGTTTCCTGTAATGGTGGAAGAGCAGCTGTAGTAGAGACACTTTAAACCATGGTTTTCTACACCCCTGAGTAAAACTGGATCATTTCAGAAGTTCCCTCCAGGGTGTGTTGTCTTTATGGAATTCTCTGTGTGTGATTTTCCCTTTTAGCACAGGGCACTGCTTACCTGAAGGAAAAGGTTATGTCTGTGTCCACTGCAGGAGCTGGGATTGCTGAGGGATAATTTTGTTTAATCAATCATCTTGGTCTTGGTATTCCTCTTTCCTCTCAAATCCACTGCTTCCTAACTGGCCTCTGCTTTCAGATAAAGGTTGCATAACTGGCATTCAGGAGGCTGCAGCACTCCAGAGCTGGAGCTTTAGAAGTCTTAAATACCTTTATTGAAGAGAGCAAACCACCTTTTCCTGACTATTAGTTGCTGATTTCAGTATGTTAATGTTTGATGCTGTAAAAATTAAAGAGTGCTCTAATGCTTAGAGAGGAACACTAAGAATCCAAACATTTGGTGTTTAAAGTCGCTTAAAATGACTTTGTTAACATCAGTACTGGTGGTCAATGCTTAATTAAAGCATTTTTTCCTATAGCTGTGGACAGCAGTTCAGAACAATTGGAATAGTAACAAACCCAGCAAGGCTTGAGCTGCATGTGTAGAATAGTTAAGCCTACAGAAGTGATGAATACATCACTTAAATCCAAACTGGAATTTGATATAGGAGTGTATTCTGAACCTTTTGGTTCCTTACTTTATGTATGACTTCTTCATGCTAAAACCCCAAATGACAAGAGTCATTTGTGTGTTCTGTAGGATATTCTTCTAAGGCCCTGAGCTAGTATTAAGGTAGATTTTACAGGAATCACTTCAAAAGAGATTAGAAACCAATAGATCTTTACAGTCTGTATCCATTAAGGAATTTTTTCCCTTTGCAGTGATGAGTATGGCCATACAAATTAAGAGTCATGTCAGCAAGCAAATTTGCAGCTGCTGAGGTAAACTAACCAGAAGGAGATTGATTGCAGTCTTCTGTTGCATATACTCTTTCTAACAATCTTTTATGTAAGTTTTTGTGGACATAGACAAATATTTTGGCAGCTAGGAATCTTTTTTCTTGCTGAGGGTTTTCATCAGTTGCTTTTTAAACTGACAGCAAAATGCTGATGATGTGGAGCATCACATATTTTAATCATATCCTGCATATGACAAAGCTGTCTTCAGATGGGTGGTTTCTCTTCAAAGCAATCCACTTTCAAAATACAGCCTTTTTTTGCCTCAGCAGTACAAGATACAGCCTGGATTAAAACTAAATAGTCATTAATGGGGGTTGCAGTTTCAGACAGCGTGCTTGCCAAAAGAGATTTCTTTTACTACACATTCCATCTCTTTTTTGTACCCTTACCTAGCATTTGCAGAGCTAGTCACTGTAATTGTGGATTTTTTTCTTAGAAAATTTCCTTCCTCTCATTTCTTTCAGCGAAATTCACAGTTCAGGTGTCAGGGTGAGATGGGAGCAGGCTCTGGGGCTGGGCAGGATGGATGGGGGAGCCTTAGGTAGGTTAGTGTAACACTGCAGTCTAATGACACTTTTTGGTACCTGTATGGCAGAGGAATTGGAGGTACCTTTTGGAACCATGTCCCTCTTTCTTTCAGAAGTTTGTAAATGTAATTCCAGAAAGCTCTTTTTGTCTTTTTTGTCACTTGTCTAGGATTTCCTTTTCCTTCTGTGAAGACTCTCTAATTCTTCTTTAATGGAAATTTGAAAATATATTAACACACATTAGGGATAAAATACACCCACAAATGCTAGAATGAGTTTTCTTTGGTGATGCTTTTATATATGCATGTATGTGTGTTCAATGCAGAATGGCTGCCCCTGATACAACAAGAATACTGATGCCGAATGCCAGCAGTGGATTTACACAGCTGGCAGTCAAGGAGTAATATTTGGATGTCTGCTCATTTTTTTTGAACTCAAAACCGTATATTTAAGGCAGCCATACACTACACTTGATTAATTTTAAACTCTTACACAATGAGGAAGTTAATTTCATAGAAAGCTCAGAGCAGCAGTTGCTGGTCGTCTTTTGAGGACTGTCTGCAGTGTCTGGTTGAGTCAGCAAGAAGCCTTGGAAACAGGCAGCCAGCTCCTTCAGCCCAAGCAGAGACATACTTCTGACACATGGATTTAAAGTCTTGATATTCCCGTGTCTAAGAGTTATCCTTACTCCTGAAAATGTCTGTAGAGTGAGTGTTGTACATGGAGTTTCCTTTGCAGAAGCTGTTGCCTTGGTCATAGATCCATTAGGTAAGATATTTATCTACATAATTTGCATTTTGAGAGATGCTAGCTTCACGTGACGCTTGAGAGGGGGTGACTTAACTGTGTATCCAGCCTCAAGGATTAATACTGGGGCTGAGGAAGCAAAAGTACAGAAATACACTTGAGTTTTCAGTGTTAGCTTTGCTGCATAGCCCTGTGTATTATTTGAATTTCCAGTGTACATCTGATTTTTTGCTGCAATAAGGAATTAATCTGATTCTTCTCTGTTTAGTGCAAGTGAGGAGCCTAACATTGAGCTGTATTTTTGGCCACACTGGTTCTGCTCACTGAAAGCTCTTGTGGATTGTGGTGTGAGACTTTTCATGTGGTTCAGAAAAGAGTTATCAGCACTGCTAGTAGCAACTTTAATTTTCAGTGCAGTGAAGCCAAAATGAAAGGCACATGCTGTGTTAAAATACCAGCTTACACTGGGATCCCAGCACATGCTACATACATGGTTTAAGTGCAAATATTTCCAGTACAAGTTACTTTTTCTAGTCATCATTTCTTGAAGTATCTGTAAAATACTCTGCTTATTATTAATTAAGGCTGGTCTCAGTATGGCTTTTGGAATATTTCACGGTGCTCACAGTTCTGTTAATTTTAAACAGAAGTAGCAGTTTTGACAATCTGAGAAATAATGAACAGGAAAAGAGTTCTCTGAGATTGTTCTGAAAGTGCTTGTATAATTAGGAGCCCTGTAATGGTCATCAGGATGTATCAGAAATTTAAAGGTATTATCATCTTGTAATCATAGGCATCTTTATAATTCCATACATACAAAGGGAAAAAACACTGCTGCTTCACACAAATAAATTTTGGTACTTCCTAACTTTTCAGTACTAAATTTAAAATCATTAAGTCACCTTTATCATGAAATCCTAGAATGATTTGGGTTGAAAGGGACTTCAGATCTCACCTTCAGGCCATGGGCAGGGACAACTTCCACTATTCCAAGTTCCTTCAGGCCCCGTCCAGCCTGGCCTTGGACATTTCCAGGGATGGGGCAGCCACAGCTTCTCTGAGCAGCCTGATACATTTTATGGATCTAGATAAGGTCACCAGCACATCAGAGAAGTGCTAAAAGGTGTTTGTTTCTTCTTCCTGACTGTGACAACTTGCAGTGTGTAATTTTCTACTCACCTTGAGATGCTCCCTTGCATTCCTTAGAGTTCTCTGGAATTGTATTAATTGTGATCTCTAAAGCAGAATCCCCGTCAAAAAACCCAACCTCTATTTGGCTCTGAAGCTCTTTCTGTAAGTTGAGTCATAGTTGAGTTACATTTTAAGCCAGCAGAATGTTTGATTATTCTACTTTTGACTGCCTTGAAAATTCTAGTTGCCATAACAACTTTATTTCTTTATTTTTAGCACATCAGTTGCCATAACAATAAAATACAACTTTTTGAATGTAACATTTTTCCGTTACTTTTTTTTTTTAGCTTTGTTTTGTAAAGAACTTTCTTTCGGGGGTGAAAGGAAATGTGCTAAAGCTCATCCCCTGTGAGCACTTGGGTTAGAACACTAGCTGAAAAATAAGGCTTTTTTTAATCTAGCCTTATTCCATTTCTATGGCATTTTTTCTAACTACTGAGTATTTTCATAACTTAAACAGAAAAATGAATGCAAATCACTTGTGTAAAACCTTTCCTTTGTAGAAAAATGCTGTTTCTCATTCTTCTTTTAGTTAGTGTATTAGAAAAACCTTAACTGTTAAGAGGGTAATTTCTAATATCTTTACTTCAATATATGGAATGGCTATAAAGTCACGGAGTTAGAGGCATTCAGCATGTTGATATTCTGTGTTTGGGGCAGTTTGATGTGATATATCTTTAAAATATACGAACAAAGAGATTGACTCCAGCTTCAAGCCGTAATCTTGAGCAGAGGGGAGAGGTTTATGTGTGAATTTAATATTGGTGAAAGAAGTTGGCCTTGAATGTGATCTGTAGACTTGAGTTCTCCATTCCCTGATAGTGTCCTTTTCAAAAGGATTTGTAGATATCAGTGTTGTCTTTATATTTAACCTCTTCTTAGTTCTGATAAAGTATATATTTGATTTCATTTTATTTAAGGGATGGCAGATAATACCAAGTTTGGTGTTTCTTCTAGAATAAATGATTTCTCAGCTCACATAACATTTTAGATGTGCCAGTTTCTGGCTATAAATATAAATGTCCTCATTATCTAATAAGACAAAATTTGCTAGTTATTGGAAGTTGAATGTATTTAGATGTCATTAATCTTGAAAAATATTTATCATATGTATGACGACTTTAGAAATTTTAATTAGCTAATTTTTAACTCAGGGTTGTGGGGGGGGAAGTCAGTAATTCTTGCTTTCAGTGGCATTTTCCTAACACCTCCCATTTCTAGGTTCCACGTCTGGGAGTTATCCAGGCATGTTTTTCCCCTGTTATTGGCAACATTTTCCCTGTAGATCACTCTCAGTAGGAAGCTACTCCTTGTCCTTTCTCATATATGGATATTGATGCAAGTGTGTATGGATCCATGCTGGAGGAGAACAGAAGTGATACCTCTTCAGCACTTCCAGCTGGGAGGAAGATTTCGTCTAAATGAAGCTGAGCTTAAAATAAAAAGAAATTGTGCCACCCTTCAGGTTATAAATAGTTACCATGCCATATCCTTTCCATGTTTCTCTTTCCTATTTCTTCACAATGTGGTAGAGTAGTAATCCCGAGTAACACTTAGTTTAAAATAGCCTTAAAAACCCACTATTCACTTTGATTATTTTTAGCTTTTTTGTTCTCAAGAAGTAGTGGAACTGGATTTACTGGGATTTGGGGTTGGTACCACCTGCTCCCCAGTAGACCCTGCAGTGAAACAAAGAGCAGCTCTTCAGTTCTGAACTGATTCTGCCCATCCCAACAGTTGGAGCTGTGACTTCATTACACAAATGATCCTGATTGTTCAGTGCTTTTCTGAGCCACCTTTCATATCCTTGAAGAAAGAAATCTGTTAAAGGAAAAGTTTAGATTGGAATGTGTCAATTCTATAATCAACTAAAACATCAGTTGTTGATGTGACCAGGAGGTGTTTCCAGCCAGCCTGTCTGGCTTAGACTGGATATTCTGGGAGGATGTTCTGTGGTGGTTTAACCGAGGCCACATCCATGGAGAGTGGATTTCAATCTGATCGTGCTGTGTGTCCATGAGTTTGTCCCATAAAAGCAGGCAGTTCACCAAGAACTACTAGAAGAGAGTACTTAGAATACTAAGAAGAGAGAATTAGACTAAAGTGGAACTATTCTGTGGTACATCCAGACTTTGGATTTTGAAAGACAGGGATATGTGGGTTTGATCCTCGTGTTCTCTGTAGTTGCTTTTGCATGGGCCTTCCAAGTTGGCTGCCTAATTAAGGCTGCAATAAATTATTCATCAGTTGAACTCATTAAATCAAAACTGCTTGCCTTCTAAAAGGTCATGCTGTAGTTTAAGAATACTGTTTGGCTTGCAATGTGAGAAAAATTGAAGCAGGCAATCACAATGTTTGGGATTTTTTTTTTTAAATAGCTTTAAAATTTCTTATTCTAGCTCTGCTGAAATGGAATTACTGCTAATACTGACTGAGCTTATGCTCCTGCCAGGCGAGCTGGAATCCTTTTCAGCATACACTTTCTTGGTGACCACTTGAAATATGCTTTTAGAATACCAACATCTATGGAATGTAATTCCTGGCTTGACACAGACAAAAGTATTATTAAAAGTACAACTATGTCAAAATATGCCTCTAGAAGGTTTGAGTGAATGCGGTACTAAAATCTCGTATGTATTATTTTGAAATATGAAAAATGATTCCCACAGGAAAGGAAAGAGCAATGCTACCTGCACTGTGCAGACTATTCTCTACATTTCAGCATTTCTTTATTTACAGTTCTCTTAATTGCTTTTGTCCTGTGATTTAATATTTTTAATAGTCTCTTGAAAGATGGGAGCAGTGGAAGATAGTAAGTTGATGTTTTATCAGTATATTTTTCTTTTTTTTTTTTAACTGCTGCTAGTGTAAGAGCAGGTGGTTTAGTATAAGTGGCACATGCATGAAACTGTCTGAGGGCACATGTTTAATTTTTTGCTTTTCATGCCGTCCTAAGAAATTTTTCTGGTGCTTCTTATCATATATGATCAGTCAGTAAATAACATCCTTCTGTAGCTTGCGTGCGGTTTAAAGCAAAAGCTCTTGGTTCCTGAAAAGTGTTAATTATCACTGTTCAGTTGGCTGCACAGCATTTCCCTGAAGTAATTTCACTTCTTGATTGATAGTTTATTGCACAGAGTTTTATTTCTATTGATTCAGGGCACAGGAGTTTGGTGGTATTTGTCATCTGGATTGAGCTTGTAAAGTGGGTTCAATTTGTTGTAGGACCATCAATATCATCTTGAGGGAAGGTCCTCCTTAAGGAAAATGTTCTTTGATATGAAATTTTGAAAAATATTTGCTTTGTATGCATCTTTGGGTGGCATCCCTGCCTGTGGTGGGGAGGGTTGGAACAAAATGATCTTTTAAATCCCATCTAACTCACACCATTGTATGATGTTATGAAATGTAATCCATGAGATCACAGGCAGTAATGTTTAACTGGAGATTGTAGCCATTTACTCCAAAAACTTGCTTAATATTTATGAAATACATGAATAATATTAGGAGTAATTTGAAAGTTTCAACCTTTAGAAGCATTCAGTGTAATTGTTGCTTAACAGCATGAAAAGACTGCATGTTAAACTTGCAAATGTGAATGCCCATCTCTCTCTACTGTTCCACATAAAAAAAAATTATTTGCCCATTTCTTCTTGTTCTGCATCACAGCGTCTTAATGACCCAACACTTATGTGATGCTGGCTAATATTTGCATCATTAGAAGCAGTGCTGGAAAAGGACTGAGCTGTGAGTCCAGCAGAGGATCAGGCTGAACCTGAGCCTGCTTGCAGGAGCAGTAGTAAAAGGCAAAGGGATCATTAGCTCCCTTCACATCTCCTGACCTTTTAGAAGGCTGCTGTCCCCTTCCAGCCTCCTGAACTGCCCCCAGCCCTGACTCCAAATTATCCCAGCCTCTTCCTTCCCCACCTTACAGAACCTACTCCTCTGCTGCCACCAAATCCAGTTTTCCCTAATGCAGAAAAGGCCTGTGCTGGCTTTTTTCCTGTACCCAAGAGTTAAGAGCTCCACAAGAGCATCGGCATTTCAGAACTGCAGTGTGTACCTGGTGTCTCTTGGTCTTTGTTTCAGCACAGGATATGTGGGCCATAGCACTTTGAAATGATTTATGGTATTCTTTAGGATCATAGGGTGGGAGGAAGAAGGAAAGGAACTGGTCTCTGATAGCAGAACTGAAAAATGAGACTAGCAGGTGGAGAAATGGTTTCAAAGTTTCTACAATATCCTGTTTCCTTCAGAACTGACCCTTCTGGGTTTTTACCACTGGCCTAAGTGTGTTTAGGCTTGATGACGATGACAAACCACAGCAAGAAAAATTCTGAGCTGATGGTGGGAGTCACAGGGAGAGTGGTCAGACATTGGAACTGGGACCCAAGCAGGCTGTGAAAACTCTGTCCTTGGAGATGTTCACAGCTCAGCTGAATGTAGAACCCAGAACAACATGGCTTAAATTTGGTGTTGGATCTGACTTAGAACTTTGGCCCTCCCTTTGGAGCAGGGCATGGGGTCAGATGGTATCCACAGTGTAAAAGGGCTTTGAGAAGCCTAAGCTTGTTTGGAGAAAAAAAATAAGGCGTTTATTTTTATATATATAGACACGCTTCTTATATCTCATCATATGCCTGCACTCGGGTCAAAATCCCCGTGTGTTGTGTGTGAGCGCGAGCGCTCGGGCAGGTTTTAAATAGACAGCGGGAGTGGGTGGATTTGGGGAAGAGGCTTTATATTCCAAATAACAAATAGAACAGATCTCTGTCTTAAATACAGCACTCATATGACTTCATAGATCAACTTCAAACACCAGTATGATGTAGAAAACCCTACACATACACACAATTTTTAAAGCAATAAATGCTTTTCCTTCCTCCTCTGGTACTTCAAGCTGCACTACAACTGCAAGCTTTATAGAATAGAATTACTCTGGAGACCTTAAAAACAAAACCAGGGTGTCCACAAGATACTTGGACAAGTAAATGCCAGAGGTAGTTAAGATTAAAAATAAAGCAAACTGAAAGAAATGCCTTTGTTCTTTAGGCTTAGGAGAAAGTATATAAAAGAAAAAAAATGTTGTAAAACAATGAAAATAAGGAATTGGGCAGAAAAAATAGAAGCTGATGAGCTGGTATGTATATCAACACTGTCATTCAGGTCTGCATCTAAATAAGTAACTACGGTGTTCCTCATCCTGCACTCTCAGCTACAGCTTCTTGTGCTCATCAATGTCTTTCAAAAAGATTTTACGGAAATGTTTGTTGTCCATTTAATCCAGCTGACCATCCAATAATTTAACAAGGGAAGACTTCAAACTAGAAATGAGTGGTGTGATTGAGATGCTGCTTTGTGCCCTGCAGGGATTGCTTCTATCAGTCCTGTTTCCTTACAACAAAGGATTTAGCAAATAAATATTGCTATTCCTTTCCAAATAGAATGACTAATAGATTGTTTTCTTGCTTGGAGCTTCTAAATCTCCTTCCATATGGACTTTTTCTGTCTGGGAATCTTCATCTGGTTTGCTTTCAGGGTCACACATCACCACTGCTTTCACAGCCTTGCTTTGCATATACAAAGCTCATGCTCCTACCACATCCCCTCTGTTTTCAGCAGGATCAGATGGTGTGCGCCTTCTGTTTTGTATAGCGACCTGTGTTGTTTCTAGCTGATGTCATTTATAAAGAAGGTGTGGAATTGCTCCTTCTATTCTGCATGAAGAGTGCTCAGTCCATCAGCTGGATGTAACCAGCTATGGGAACTTGTGCACCGTGTAGGATGCTGCCTTGATGACAGTAAGACAATTCTTCCAACAGAATTTTTCTTTCTCTCTTCCTTCTCTTAAAACACAATTTAAAAAATATCTTGAAGCAGGTTTTGTTTAAAACTGTGTCAGAGGCCCAAATATGCCTCTAATTTCCAAATAAAAAACCTTTTCTCATAGAGCTTTTAACATGCTGCCTCTGATGCAACAGTCTGGTATTGCTACATTTTGTAAACTTCCCTCTGTAACTGCATCATTTCATCGGGAATAGCTGATTTCTGCTTATTTTTCATGTGCCTCTAAATATACTGTACTTTATAAATGTCCTGTATAAATGTATTGTAAAGCAGTACATCTTGGTGCCATCAGCATGGTGCAGTTTAGAGCAGGTGCCTGAGGTGATAAAGCCACTGGCAGCTTGCAGCATGGCTGTTTTGTGAAGGAAGACTGCTTGTATTCCCAAAGAAGTCAAACTTCCCTGCTTTTGAACCACTTTGTCCCTTTAGTTAAAATTTCTGTAGAGGATACATTTTACCTGCATCTAGAACCAGCCAGCAGAGGTTGCCATTGATTTTCCTGCTCAGTAGAGCCTGGGTTTCTGTAGCAGACCTGAAGCCTATGGCTGCCAGGAGTGCTTGTTATCAGAGCTGAGCACTCTGGGCATACACAGGAGGCACCAGCTGGGGCTGTCCTGACAGCAAGGTGGCTCAATGATCATTGTGACATTTGGAAGCTTTAGTTAGTTAAATCTGTGTGGAGCAGGATGTACTGAGCACGTAGTTCCTGTGCTCTGCTTTGGTCAGGCTGTACCTTTGCTTAGCTCATGCTCCTGTGTACCTTTGGGGCTCCCGAATGTCCATTTTGAAGTGTTTTGGCCCTTTCCATCCCTGGTGCCAACCACGATGTGTCCCAAGGAGAAGTACTGGTCACTGCTATGCCTGTGCACAGTGTTTATCCTCCTCCTCCTCCCCCACAGGAGAGTGGGAAGAGGAGGAATAAAAATTGCTCCTTATTGTTCTGCCCTGGTATGGAAAACTGGGGCTTAAAGCTGTGCTCAGGGTCTAAATTTAGTCATTAAGTCTGTTGTTCCAGCCATTTACCATTCCGAGGTATTGGAGATAGTTTAATTTTTTTCTTAAATCCTCTGATAGAAGACATTGGAATGATCACATGCCCTTACTGCAAACCACTCTTACACTGCTGCAGTTTGTGCTGCTTCACTTTGCTACAGACTTGTCATTCAGACTTGGACATTGCTCTAGGCTATACTCGAAATACAAGATGTTAACTCAGGAGCAGCTTATTAAAATTTTGCCTTTGGTTTGCCACGGAACTAGAAGGACTTAAATCACTGTAGTTCCTAATGACTTGGTTGGTTAAAGCCTCCAAGACCCGTCTTCTGGTGATCCATAGCCCAAAATGCTGTTCTGTGGTTGGTGTTTTGGTATCTAAATTTGCTGTTTCAGTGTCTAAGGATGCATGGAGTGTCTGTGTAAGATAACTGTGATGGTTGTACTTCTGTGACTGGGTTTATTTTTCGAAAGCATGAAGTAAACAAAAGTTCTGAGTACTTAATTAGGGAATAACTGCATCTGTTTGCAGGAGTAGAGAGCTGAGTTAATTGGTTCAGTTTGGAAAATCATGTGTTACAAGTATTTGTATTTAAACTCATGCTGAAGCTATTAGGGTACTGGTAATGCTGGTACAGTATAAGGAATGGGTACAGGTGAGTTTGTAACGTACATGTGTTAAGTTTGGAAGTGATTAATTTGGGGACGTAATCAAAAAGGGGGCTATAATTTTGTCTTTTAAAGAAGACTAGAAAATTTGTGTGGAACTGTGGCAGATACTTTACCAAGCTAAACCTCAGCAGGTGATACTTAAAGGTGCGTGCCCTTTAATTAATTAATACCGTATGGGGTTGTTTTAGTGAACACTTCAGTGGGGTGATGCCGCTGGTTGATTATGTTGTGTTTGGATTGTGCACGCACATCTCTCAAGGAGGGATGTGTTGGATCCCGGAGCGCAGCGGTTCGGGTGCCCGGCTCGGGGGCTCCGGTGCCCGCACTCGCTGCTCCCTCCGCCCGCTGCCGCTGCCGCTGCCGGTGCCGAGGCCAGCGGAGGCGCCATTGGATGTGCCGGGAGCAGGGGAGCGGCCAGCAGCGCTCCAGCGCCCGGGTTGCGGCGGGGAGCAGCAGCAGCAGCAGCAGGAGGAGGAGGAGGAGGGGGCTCAGGTGCAGGCAATCATCACGCGGGAGGGAGGCAGAGGCAGCCGCTCCAGCCGCACCGCGGTAACAGGACTCCCTGACAAGTATTGGACATAGCGGCTGGTGAGGATGCGTGTAGGTGAGAAAGCTTCTCTATTGCTTTAGCAGGGAATTGGAGAAAGGAGTGATTTTGTACGTGCTCTGTTGCTTATAGACAAAGGGAACAAATAGGTGGAAATATTCGGGGATGTTACAAAATCTGAAAGGACTTTCCGTACAGCGTGGCGATGCACGACAGGAAATTAACTCCAAAAAGAATGGTTTCTCTCAAAGTGCTGCGACAGAATTGAACATTTGGCTTTTCTAGTATCTGAAATTCCTCCTGAAGACACGGCAAGGACTGTCAGAAACATCAGAGAGATCCTGGTACTTTTAAAGAGACTTAAAGCAAATGCCAGCTGAATGACCTTGGAGATCATTTTATGTGGATTCATTAATTTTCACTGCTAGTCTTCTAGTCTCAGGAACTCTAGGATTAATGATGGTTTTAACGTTTTAGGGGCCTTTGAAAAAAGCAAGATTGTATACATTTAATTACCTGCCTAATGATTCCTGAACTAATCAAGCATTTACTTAAAACTGAACACAGAAGATGCTTTCTTTTAATGTTTTCTCTCTCCATAGCTGTGAATAAAATGAACAAGGTAATGTCCTGCAAATAGAAGAACAGTTTTTTAAAGCAACTATTTATTATGCAGATCATCTAATAAATATAGAAACCTTAAACCCCTGAGAAGATGAAGCTGAGCAACAGAATAATGGAGTAGTAAACAATGGCAGCTTTTCTAGTCAAATCAGCGTTTCAGTAGCTTCCCAGCAGAATGCAGATGGAAGTTTCTGAGCTCGTTTTGTGGGGGTTTGTGAAATGATTCAGTTGTTGCTACAGAGGTGAGCAATATCATGGATATACCTATGAACTCCTAGGTACTGATCCACTGTAGTAGATATGGCAGAGTTTCTAAAGGTGATTCTTTTAAATTGCCATTGCTGAAATTAAATTCAAGAGGATTTATTTTGTCTGTGGGGACACCGAATTATGATTCTGGCATTCATAATTGTAATGGACTATAACTGTTTAAAGGAACTGTAAATATTGGCATGAGTCTCCAAAATCTATTTTTAAATTATTTTCATTTTTAAATGAATAGACACAATCTTCCTCAGTGTATGTGAGATGTATGTGTTCTTTCTTGGGAGCCAGAGGACAAATCTGCCTCATCCCCCACCTATCTCCCCCTAAATAAAATTCATTATTCATACCCAAGTAGTGGTGAGTCTATTGGAATTAACCTTGGAAAAATGTTTTCCTTACCTTTCCAATGAATAACATGGATAAGATGGAATACTATCTTCTGAATCAAACAAGGAAAGACAGCATTAGAGGATGAACTTTTTCCTTTAATCTCCAATCAGTCTGTGATTTAACCTAAGACATAAAGATTATCTCCAGTAACTGCTGGTCCAGGAAACCTGAGCTGTACTGAGGTTCCTCCTTCCCTTCCTCTCCTCTCCCTCTCCCCAGTATATACCAAAGTAAACGACTTCCTCAGGAAAATAAGTCAGGATTTCCCTCCCCTCCTTCCCTGGGAAATGAATGTGTCTCTTTTGTCAGTTTTTATTTCTGTTTGTTTTAGAAGTGCCTTGTGTTTGCTAAAGATAGGTCAAGAGCACTGGAGGAGCTGATCAGTGGCCTTTCTCTTTCTGGCTTTTGTTTTTCTTTACTTTCTTTCTTTCTTTCTTTCTTTCTTTCTTTCTTTCGTTCTTTCGTTCTTTCTTTCGTTCTTTCTTTCGTTCTTTCCTTAAAGCCAAGGTGTGCCAGAGGTGATGCACTGATGCTGAGGAGGCATCAACAGCTATGGGACTCTAATCCTCTCCCATGTAAGCACTGGCAGTGTCTGCAGAGAGAGACCGTGAGACGCTGAAGCAGAGTTTAGCTGCTGTTCAGCAGGTCACCTGCTCACTAAGGCTCAGATTGCACTGTTCCCTAAGCACAAAACATGAACCAGTCCCGATGGATTGAATGGAGGACTCTGAATATGAGCAGTAGTGTTATGAACATATCTGAGCACCTCTCCTGCCCTCTTGGATTTGGTCACTACAATGCAGTTGACATCTGTATCCTTGAGACAGTCGTTATTGTCTTGCTAACATTTTTAATTATTGCGGGTAACTTAACTGTGATATTTGTTTTCCACTGTGCTCCACTCCTGCATCATTACACCACCAGCTATTTTATTCAGACCATGGCCTATGCTGATCTTTTTGTTGGAGTCAGCTGCTTGGTTCCTACTTTGTCACTGCTCCACTACTCAACAGGTGTCCACGAGTCCTTGACTTGTCAAGTTTTTGGATACATCATCTCTGTGCTCAAAAGCGTATCTATGGCATGCCTGGCTTGCATCAGTGTGGATCGCTATCTCGCTATAACCAAGCCTCTCTCCTATAACCAACTGGTCACACCTTGTCGCTTGAGACTCTGCATCAGTCTGATCTGGATATACTCTTGCCTGATCTTCTTGCCTTCTTTCTTTGGTTGGGGAAAACCTGGTTACCACGGAGATATTTTTGAATGGTGTGCTACCTCCTGGCTAACTAATGCCTACTTCACTGGCTTTATTGTGTGCTTACTCTACGCTCCTGCTGCCTGTGTCATATGTTTCACCTATTTCCACATCTTTAAAATCTGCCGGCAGCACACCAAAGAGATCAGTGATCGCAGAGCTCGGTTTCCGAACCAGGAAGGGGATGCTGGTGGGGAGAGCGGGCACAGCCCCGACCGCCGCTATGCCATGGTTCTCTTCCGGATCACCAGCGTCTTCTACGTGCTCTGGCTCCCTTATATCATTTACTTTCTGCTGGAAAGCTCTAGGGTGTTGGAAAACCCGGCGCTCTCCTTCCTAACTACGTGGCTTGCTATAAGCAATAGTTTCTGCAACTGTGTGATATATAGCCTCTCCAACAGCGTTTTCAGACTGGGACTACGGAGACTGTCAGAGACAGTATGTTCATCTTGCGTGTGTTCAGCAGACAGAGATGTACAGGACCCTAAACCAAGGAAACGGGCTAATTCCTGCTCCATTTAAAGAAAACTGGTGCATGTAATCAAATGCTGAGTTTTGATAGTATTTGTGGTATCTGGCAACTTGCCAGAGAGAAACTGAACAGCTTGTCACGGTGTTAGAGTGAATTTAAAAGGGATCCTGGAAAAGGCAAAGGCAGTAAGAAGGGTCACTGAACTCTGGTGAAATTGTCGGGAGAACAATTCGACAGAGATGATGAAGAAAGTCAGAAATAAAAATCTTCCAAAGGGCATGAAGTAACTAGCACATCAGAGGAGGTTCCTCGTAAAACAAATTAGTTAGTTACTACCTTACATTTTCCCCTGGTAGACAAGTTGTCTTTGTGTCAGAATGTACTGTAGCCTTCAGAATTTTAATACATTTAAGAGGAAGCAGTCAACACCAACAGTACGCATCTATCCGTAAATTATATACTTGAGGACAGTAGTAGATACCGCAGGTAATAGTCAGCTCTGTCTTTGCTCGCATATTGTACAATTTTCAGTTGTACAAGAAATCTGCAGTGCATAAACCACACCCTGGTAATGATGCTTTGGGATAAACTGGCACCTTTTGGTACAGCTTCCACAGAAGCTCTCCCTTTCATTTCCCCTTTTTATTTCCATACTTTCCCCTTTTTATTCCATTGTGTGCAGGTGGGTGAGTTTGAGGGCACCTGTGAGGTAACCTGAGTCCCAAACCATTCTTTCTGCAGGAAGCAGTAGCCCTCCCTGGCTGGCTGCAGCTGCCCATGTACCATGATTTCTCCAGTGGTTCGCTCTCTTGACCAGTTCAATCAGCCCACAGTGTCCATGTAGTCTCCTGGTGTACTGAAGCTTTTCCTTACTGATTCCACAGATGCTCCTAACGCAGATATGATAATGACACACAGCAGTGTGCAGTATTGCTTAGAAAATTAAAACTGACTCTTTTCTTTGGGAAATCTAAAGAGCTTACTGTTGTAGCTGTCAGTCTGTTGTGTGAACCTCACTTGCACATACTGTGTTTTTTTTTAAGAGAAAACTAAATTGTGGTCTGTGCCTAATGTTTTCATAGCATGTGGAGTAGGTCAGTGCTACAGGAGCAAAAAATTTACACTTGCTTTAAGAGAAATACTTCTGTGCAGCTCTTTGTTAGACAAGTGTTCTCAGAGGAGGTGAACAAGATAGTTTAGTGCTAAATACAGGCCAAGAGCTTTGTTGTGTCCTTTTGTACTGAACTGACTTTCAGGTCCACTGATGAAATCTTTTTGATTTTGCAAAGGCACACAATTTGGTTTGTGTAATAAATTGCCAGGGATTCAGATGCATGCCGATCGATACGATATTTAAATTATAACTTTGAACCAAATGTAATTTTCTTAGATGGTTATTGGCTTTTAAAAAAGGCCCAGTTATTGATTATTGGTGCCTTTTAACACTGCACTATTATTCCTTCTTTCACCAAAATGCATATGTAAAGATTGTGCCTATTACTTTTTGTAATGAAAGCTGACCACGTGTGCACACTTGTGGTTTGACTCTTTGTTCTGTTGAGGTAGTTCTGAACCTCTGTACATTTTTTTTAAACCTGTAAGAAAGTTGAAACAATGGAATAAAGTAGTATTATGTCAATCAAACTCAACCTTGGCGTTAGTTCCCTGATGTTGCACTCTGTTCTCCGGGAAGGTCTTTTTGGGTTAGGACTCGAATGAACAATTTCAAACCCAAATTTCAAAGCTGCTTACTTGATGTCTGAAATGTTGGTATTCTGGTTTCTGGCATTGCATGTCTTCAGAGTAGATTCACACATGACTTGAAACATTCCTTGAGCTGAGCTGAGCTGTTGCTGACTCCCAGCTCTCACAGATATTAGGGAAAAATGAGTAGTATCCTTCACATGGATCTCGTAATGCTCCATGTCTGTGGGAATGTATTTGCTGCCTTCTTTTGACAAGTTCATCTTTATTTCAGGAGGCTCTTTTGGCTCTCTGCTGCTCTGTATAGTTATGTACCCCAACTCTTCCTACAAACACGACTTGGATTCATTTAGTTTAGTCATTCTTTTGTCATTTTTGTCCTGCTTAGTAGGCCCTCAGCAGGCAAGACTTAGACAAGGAGCAATGAAATATCTTATTTCTCACAATCCACAGAGCTAGTTTCTTACCAGTAAAGTAATTTTACATCTGTGCTAATGAGCTGATCGCTTAGAGCTTCTGATTTTCATTGGCATTTCTGGTGACAAGTTTGCATGGGACCTCCTGGAATTCAAGAAAAGTTCTAGCAAGTGCTTGAAGTGGAACTGACATTTACTGAACCCAGGCTGTGGGCAGCAGATGTTTGTTGTGACTGTGCTGCTGTAACTCCAGATGTGTCAAACACCCCAGCAAACTCACTTGGCTCAGTTGTGCCTTAGTAAAACCCTGTTTGTGTGACCTCAGCAAGTGCAATTGATGTACAGCAACTTCAAGCTTTATTTATTGCCTGAAAATGGTGGGCCAGAGGTAGGGCTTGGCCTCAGGGGCTGCACCATAAAGTCTGCTCACCCTGAAGGGCACAGTTAGCAATATCTTCCTCTTTGCCATCATGTTTAGTGTGTGGATTTGTTGGGTAGAACTAGAAATTTCCTTTTTCCTCAGGCTGTTCTTGGAGGGAGAGAATACAAGAGTAATCCAATACTCTGGAACCAGCTTGTAGCTTCCAAGGTTCTTCAGTCCCTTTTTAAAGTTCTTTGGTTTGTTGGACACTGGCTTCATGTTGTTGGTGCAGGAACACTAATTTTCTTACCTGGACTCTGAATTTCAGCTGCTGTAAAGTCATATTTCACCCTGTTCTCTGTAAGTCTCCTGGAATCTGTCAAATTAAACATCCTCAGCAGATTGAAGTATTGCTTTTCTTCTTTCTGTTTTCCAGGTGACAGGATTTGACCTGGTCAGTCACATGACTCTTTAAATTTACTACGTGTGTTTTGTTTTATGGAAGTGTTTTCTAAACTCATGATTTAAAATCTTTATTTGAGGGACATTTTTTTACTGTTTACTAATGCTGTCTGAGGATTCCAGCTGGTGCTAAATTCTCTTCCAGAATTAGAAAGCTGGGCATTTTAATGGATTTAAAAAGCCACAGAAATTCCAGTCACCCAATCTGTCACTTTTGATTTTCATTCTGTCATGATATAAAGCTGCATGTTCTTGTATGAAAACCTAATTAAACAATGATACTTTTAAAGCTGGCTCCCACTTTCATGTGCCTGAAGATCTTTATGATTTACGAAATACCTGGTAAATAGGAGATCAGGCACTGACTAAAGAAGTTGATGTGAAAAAATCATTGTTGATAATATAGCTAATAAAAAAAGGAAATAGATGTAAAATACTGAATGAAAAAATGAAACTATAAGCCTGATAGATAAGCTAAACAAATATATATATATAAATATATATATATA
>VXBB01023410.1:85178-131790 GCA_013399915.1 Illadopsis cleaveri
TAGTTATTTATTTAAAAAACTCTCTTATGCAGGTAGATTATGTTGTGCTGTTATGTTTCTGTGGGACACTTACGCTTGCAGCATACCAGGGGCAATGTCAAGGTCGATTGCATTACCAGTTTTGGAACCTCATGTCTGCAGACTAATGAAAAGTCCAAAAACCTGTGTAAAAAGTAAGCAGCAAAAGTACTGCCAGAAAAGTATTGTTTTTCTTCACCAAATTCTGTGTGCTTCCTTATTTTCTGGCTGAGTAAATTTCTTCTTTAAGTACTAGTCTTTAACAGGCAAGGGAACTGTAGTGATGAAAAACACATTGCTTTTAAGGTTTACTTATTGTCTTATAGTAAGATATTTTTTCCCAGTTTCTGCTTAAGAATCCATTTTGTAATTGTACTCAGTAAAGTGTGAGGTACTGTGCAAGTTTTATTTTTGTGCAGTCTTTGTGCTTCCTCTGTTGAAAAGTTGGGAAAAGTTGTTTTATTGAGCTGCCTTTCACAGGTAGTTTAGTAAGACCTTTTAAAAATAATGGTTTTATTTGTTTTATGATTAATTTTCATTCATTAGTGTTTGACACTGAAATATCCTTGAGTACACTTAGTTTTTACATTCAGCAAGAGCAGTAAAATGTCCTTCTAAATTAACATAGCAGTCAATATTAACAGTTGAGATGTAATGATGAGTTATTTCAATAACCACTTCATTTCAACATGGAGCTGTTTTATCTTTCCATATTACAGTTGTAGCTGAACAAAAATACACAGATTCTTTATTTTTTTAAAGTTGGTATTGGAATGCTGGGGATCTGTATCTGTGAGCCCAAGCCCTGCTGTTCCCTTTAGCAGTTTTCCAGCTGATTTGCAGCACACTGGGCAGCACCACACTCCTGGGGCTGTGTGCCAGGGAGCAGTGCCAGAGATCCAGCAGGCTGCTGTTGCTGTGAAGGAGGAATGTCACTGAAGGTGGCAGTGGCCTCCCCAGCCATCCACCAGCACCAGCTGATTTGCAGATCTTTCAGTTTTATTGTCCCTGTCACCAAAAGGAGAAGTTTAAGCCTTTGATTTCATCTCTGCTCCCTGTTCTCCCTGGCTCTTTTTTTAATTGATAGAATGGTGCATCTTTCTACTGAAGAACTGAATTTGATTGTTTTGTTGGGGTTTTTTTCCCCTGAAAATTTTCATGTGTGTCATTTGAGTGGCCAGACCAAGCACTGCTGTGTTAACTAGGTGCCAATTAATTTGCAGACCTTTCCAGAAATGACGGCATCACTGGGGTAGTGTTTTCCTGTCATTTGCAGTGTTGCCTGAAACATTGCTTAAAGATAGCACTTTCCAAAGATTACATGGTTTTTGCTAAACCAGATATGGAGTTCAAGTAAACCTAATTTCCCCCTCACATTTTACATAGGCATAATTTTTTTCTAAGTATGTACTGAATTTGTACATAGATCTCAGCATTTTAACCAAAGCTTACGCCATTATTGTTGATGTGATGAAAGCAATGTAGAAGAGGAGCTTCCTACACAAAGATTTTTCTAGTAATTCTGAAAAGAAATTACTCCCTTCTCCACCTGATATTAGGACAATCCCCTGAGCTCCATGAGCTGTAAGTGCTAAAGGAGTGGGATGTGAATGGAGAAGAAGCTGTTAATGGCTGCATGCCCCAACACAGCCCTGAGGAAATCCTGAAAACTCCTCACTTTTACCTATGTAATTTCTTTAGGCTCCTCCTTTGTGCAAGTACTGTGGAAGGTAGGATGAATAGAAGGTGCTTTCAGCTGCACTGATGGGTGGCTAGGAAAAGTAATTTCAGGCAGTAAAATCTGTGGGACTTTATCCCAGTCTGACACTGTCTGTTGCCAGACTTAACCCTCTGGAGCAGACTGTGACAGCAGGGCTGCGGGCTTTCATTTTAACCACCCTGGGGCTCTGTCTGGACAAAAATAGGTGACTGGGAGCAAAAGGAAACTTTCCTAAGTGCAGTGATTACCAGGGAAAAGAGTTTCTTTTTTCCTATGTGATGTTCATCCCTGCCTCAAAGTTCACAATCTAAAATTTACAGCTGGAAGTGTTAGAAAAAGAGACAAGGTTTTGAGAAGGGGAAGCTCAGAGATGTCAGTGTTGTCATCTGAGGGCACTCCTGCAACTTGACACCATTGTTTTTTGTTTCCTTTAAATGAAATGCTTATTATTTCAATAAGCACAAATTCTTCTCATCATGGAAAAAGTCAATTATATGAGATATTTAAGTGAGGGCCAGGGTATAACAGACAAGTCTAACAGAGGGCCCTAAGTTACTTGTGAAAATGTGTACTGCTTCAAATTTCATACACTTTAGGCAGGAATGTCTTCAAATACCTGACGCAGGTGAGGGTTCCCAGTCCTTGTATTATCTCTCCTCTGTTGTTTATGCTTGTGCAGGTATTATGGAAAGGTCCTTCTTGTGGAGCAACTAAATTTAGGATTGTAAATGGACAAGTGATGTTTTCCATGATAGAATAGATTAGTTCTGCCTTAGGAAAGGCACTGGCTGATCCTTCTCATGTCTGGGTTGTTTGGGGTCCTTGGCAGCTCTACACAAACCCATTTTTGGGTGCTGATGTGTGGGGCTGAAGCTTGTGCCGGTCCTCTGCTCAAACTCTTACTCCATGAAGTGAATCCTCTACAGATAGGGGAGAGACAGCTGAAGACAGCAATGCCTTAAACTGCCTCAGCAAGACTTTTTCAGAGCTGTGGTTATCAGGCTTTTTAATGGTAAGGAAATTGGTTGTAATTTAAAAAAAAGAGAGATCTATATGCTGTGAGTAATGAATTGTTACTAGGTCAAGAACAGAGTAGTCTGGTTTGCATCTGTGCCCTCAACATGCCAAAATTCTCATCTTCATATGAGAATTTTATTATAATTAGATAGATTTTAAGGCACTGCAGTTTTTATAGGCAGTTTCAATGCAACTGTATGTACATAAGGATTGTAAATATTCATATAATGGCAAGGTTTCTGTGGAAGCTTTTGCTGCATTTCAGGGGCTTTGAGGGCCACTTTGTTGCTCAAGCCAGATAAGTTCTAATTGCGTGCTGAAGTTACCAAAGCCAAGACAGCAAACACAGGTTGTAAATGCAAGATATTTATCCAAAACTCCTTTCTCTGTAATAACTAGGTATTTGATATTGTCCAGGCAATTGTTTCATGTTGGCTTACGAAGATGCCTTACAGAAAAGAAAGAAATCTAACACATGTAAGCAGAACCACATGCTGTCATAATGAAACTATGTTCAAGATTTTTGATTTTTCAACTCAGGACTCACGTATTTTCTGTGATCTCTTACTTTGGAAACTGCAATTCATTATTTTCATTTTCTGGCTCTGCTTTACTTGATCTCTGGCTTTTGGGTTTTTGAAGTGCAATTTTAAATTTGAGTTTTCAATCCAGTTTTGCTGGTTTGTAGCTGTGCTCTACACTTGACTCATGCAAAAACTTTTATGAAGTATTGGAAAGGTTCTTGAAGGAGTCCTTGAAAGGAACTTCATCCAGTCTGAAATGTACTCAGGCTGCATCTCCTTGTATCTGAGAGAAATACTGCTGTACCTTGTTCACCAGATTTCAGGTGTCTTGGCAAGAATATCAGTGATAGATAACAAGTTCTCCAACATCCTCTGTTGGACTGAAACATTTGCCTCTGATTTTGTTTGTAAATGTTGCTAACTAAAGAAACTATTTTGGTGGTGAATCAATATTTTGGATGGGGTTTATGGTGATAATTCATCTGTCTGTTGTATTTCCTCTGGTTCTGCTGGTGGAACAGGAAGGTTATTGCTTAAATGCTGCTGGAAGTTCTGCCCACTTCCCCCCCTTTTTTTTGGGAAAAGTACGTCTGTGATAGTTGGTCATTGATACAATTGGATTTCAGTGATCATCTTATTTTATGAAATTCGTTGCATTAGTAATGCTTGTAATTTGAAAATAAAAATCATAACCAAGTGCTCTTGTAATAATGGTGTTGATTTTGTTTAAAAATAAATTATACCAAGATGAAAATTCTTTACATTGGGATAAAGACATTTGAAATGTTTGTATGTGAGGAGGAATAGCTGCTGATAATTTGTTTTGGGAAGGATTTGGATTTCCAGGGGCAGATGAAATTCAAGAGATGAAATGTAAATATTAATTCTGAAGAAAAGCAATAATAAAATGAATTGAATCTGCTTTCTGTCAGGGAATTTGGGGTTTCTGTACATCACCTTATAGAGATGGTGTTTTAAGGAGCCATGGCTTACCAAAAAGTGTTGAGATATTAGTAATTATAAAAATAAGGAGAAGATTAGTAGAAATCATCTCTACCATCACCATGATGTATCTAGACCTTGAATCCCAGCTGTGACTAGTCCATGGTAGCACAGCTGGGAGGAATTCTGAGAAATGGCCAAGGGACTGCTCTTCTCTAGGGGAGTGTTAAAGTCTCTAGGATTTTGCAACTTAGAAAAGAGAATTAAGGTACAAGGGAGTTTGAGAAATCTGTGGGATTGGGATTGTCCTGAGGGAGAACTGGACATGATTATTCACTGTTTCTGTTCCAGAAAAAAACCCAAAAAACAACCAACCCAAAAGAAAAGAAAAAAAAGAAACAAGAAGATAGCACTATGAAAACAAACTGTGTGTATAGTGAATCATGGGATGCATTGACCAAAGACTCTTTGGGTGGTAAAAGCTGAAATGGGTTAAAAATTCCAGAGAGTTTAGGGAGGAATGTATCTTTGTATGTATGTGTAAGGTGGCAGTGAGGGAAGTGTTGGTATCATCAACTGTCTCCATCTTTTCTTGCTACAGAAGCAAAATACCTTCTGGAAAAGCACCAGCAAAGCTGTTGTGGAGGGACTGTATTGCTAGTTCTGAGATCAAGTATTCAGGGATATACTTAAAAAATAATAATAATAAAAAATATAAATATACAGTAGGTTACAGTCAAGCTATTTTATAGGCAGTCATAGCAGAAAGGGCTTTTTAACCCCATGTAAATACCAGGATTTTTTAGAAGCCAAAGGGATGCTGCAAAAGCAGGGTTGCTGACTCTCCACAAGGGAAAGTCAAGTACCCCAACCAATGTGCAGCTGATTCAGCAGAAGTTCCACAAGTTCCCCCCTTCATCACTGGAAAACTTGTATCCAGCCTGTGAGATAAAAGAAAGGGCAGGGACTCATGTTATATTCAAGAAGGAATAAAAAACTCCTTGATAAAATATCTTTGCCCTGACAGCCTGTTGTGGCTGACTACACTAGTTTGCAGTTCCCAACAACTAACTGCTGTTTTCTCAAGTATTTCTGCAGTCCCCAAAGTCAATAATGAGCACCAGCAAAGTGGAGGCAAGCACCCTAATGACCTGTGATGAGGATCCAGTCCAACAACGTTGTTCCACTCCTAATCAGCAGAATGTTACCTGTTGTCTGAAATTATGTGTTATCTATCAAGAAATAAAACCAGAACTCAAACTAGATCTGGAAAGAACTGTCACTGATGTATTTATAGAATTGGAAACAGCTCTGCCTGTCAGCCGATCTCCCAAACTATATATCCTTGTTAGCTTTTTAAAGAGGAAGGCTGTTCCATCTTACTCTTTCATTTTAAAACAGGATAAGTTACTAGGTTTGCCCCTAATAACATTTTCTTACTTGCTTTTAAAGCTAGTATTGATAGTTATGTTCTGTGATTAAAATGTGATTTTTTTTTTTTTAAGGTGCATTTTTGATCCGTCCTTCGGTAGATTTGAGTGCCTAAATCATGAGGTGGATTCTCTGTGCTTCAGTTTGTTTTCCTGTTTTGCAGCTCCATGTACTCTTGCACCTTCAGGCTAGTTTGAATTGTCTTGCTCTTCTTCATGTTGTAGAAAATACGAGAAAATGTCAGGCAAAATTGCAGTTTTGGATGTCAGTGTTTAAGTTATTTTGATGACTGAGTTTGTCTTTTTCATTTTCATAGGGTACAGTTTCTCATCGTTCTTGCAGAAGCCAGCAAGACTATGAGTATTTTCAGGTTTTTTCTCACAGAGTAATTATTATTTCAAAAGAAAAGTGCTTGTACAGAAAATTTTGAAATTTCAGGTGGATATTTGGATTATACTGTAGGTTTTTTTCTGTTACTGTACTGGAAATATTGTTGTCACTGCCAATTTAAATTACTGAAAAGGGAAGATGTGGGCACTGGCAGGCATTTCTAATATGTCTCCTAACAATGTTTGCAGTCTAGAAATCTTTAAAACTTGGCAATATTTTTATCCAGAAGCATTTCTGCAGCTTTTAAGTATGTTTGTGTACTAGTGTTGTTTGTTATGTACATTTTTTTATAGAAATCAAACCCAGTACATATCACTAAGTTACATTCACCCTTCATTCCTGCTGCAAGAAAATTCCCATTCCCTCAGGGGAACCTTGGAACTTTAAGGAAGTTTAGCTCAGTTTTGCACATTCAGGCTCACAGTTATATGGCAAACCCTAAACTCCTGATTTTTCTGCAGCTGCCCCCATGACTCTCTGGATCTCCTTCCCCATAGCCTGGAGTGGAGCAGGAGCATTGCTAATGAAACAAATATGCATCTGTGTTTGTTTCAGCTGGAGACAATATGGTAACATATGGACCAAAAATCCCATTCCTCATCTCTGTTAAAAAGTACTGCTAAGAAATCACAGACTGTGAGAGAGCACTTAACTCTGGTTTGCTACACTGCACTCACATTTTCTGTCTCTTTTTGCAATAAGTGAATTGACAGGCAGGATTTGAAAACAGTTTTATTTTTTTGTGCAATGCAATGTAAAAATACTAGTTCTAGGAATATTATGCCATAGTATTTCACATTAGTAAAAAAATGCTTTAAATATAGATTGTTGTGGTAAACACAGAACAGCTCAAATAATAGCCTTGGGTTATACTTTTAAAAACTTTGTATCTCTACTTCATATCTCCAAAGAGTTTGGCTAAATTTCATTTTAGTTTCTTTGTCGAGTCTTCCCTTTCCCCCAGTTGTACTGCTTTGATTTTTTTTTAATTTAACAAGATATTGCCATTTTTCCTTGAAGTGAAATATGACCATATGAATATAAAAGGCATTAAACCATTCCATGACTAGATGACAGATTCAGTCTTACTTTTGTTGCTGTCATCAGTTGCTGTCCAGTTTGTCTGATGGACTCTTTGAAAATGCAAAATCAGAGTTGGAATCTCAACTGCCATAGGGAGTATGTGGGAGACATTTTTTGCAAAACTTTTTTTCTGTTTATATGAGACTGTTATCTTAAAACCAGAAAACTGTTCTGTAACTGTTTAATGGTGAACAGAACTTTTGTTAGATATTTGCTTCCTTGGCTGCTGCTGCAAGAAGCCTTTTTTCCATCCTGTGAGAACTTTATGCATAACAGAAAGTTGCTAGCCACACTTCAGTTTATTATTCTTCTGCCTGAATTGTCCACAGCAAAATAACCTCACGAGTTTAAATCAAGTTCAGGTTGTGTCTCTTTCTGTTAGAGCTGGACAGAATGATTTACCATAATTCAGTCTCTTCACTTCCTTTGGTTTGTTGCAGCAGCATCTCTGGCAGTGTTTGAGTTGACCTGCTTTCTTATTAATTATTTCTTTGCAAAATTAGGGCAATATTAGCATGCATTGTGTTAAATTTAGATTCCATTCTTCTTGGAGTTTGATGAATTCAGTTAGGTTTGGAATGGGAATTCAATACTTTGTGCTGTGGAACTGTATCCTGATTTTGTAACTTCAATTTTTTAGGCCTGGATCAGAAGATTGGTATTAGAGTCTTTGCTCTGAACCCTAATAAAAATACATGTTCATAATATTTAATTGTAACATTTAGAAAAATGTCACTAACATTGAATGTAGACCTACTTGTTAATTCTTCTAACAGATGAGTAGTTTCGATAAACCAGCATGATTGAAAACTTGCTTTCAACACTGATCAAAAGGGCACTTCCCTTCTTTTTGGTTTTGGTTTGGTCTCTTGTTTATAGAGCAAGATATATTGTTCAAACATGTAGTGAAAGACTGTAAAAATGGGCAATGTTCAGTTCACCCTCATTTCATTATTAGTTAGGTAACTCGCAGGAGGTAAATGTGTGTATAGAAAAAGGCATAAATGCGTTGTGAGCTGGGGTGAAGGAGAATGTCCTTCCTCCTCAGCCTGTCACATGCAGAGATCCCATCTGGGAACGTGCAGTGAACTCCAGATTGGAGTTGGAACTTATCCAGTCGGTATTAGCAAAACCTTGGAGCAAACAGAACAAAGCACAAGCAGAGCAATCCTTTCCCCAGCACTGACCCCTTCAAAGACAAAACAGTTTTTAATGAGAGTCATGCTGCAAAGCATTCACTCCCTTCAGTTTCCCTTCAGGAAAGGTGTAAGTTTGAAGTGTGATCAGCATATTTTGCCTAAAACCTTCACCTTATTTGTGAGAGTTTTTCTTTGTATTGTTATCAAATATTGGCTTCTGGAGCAATTGTTTTTACACTTCTAATTAGCACATTTATTTCTCTCAGTAGGGCAGAGCGTGAAAGAAAAGGAAGCAGCTTAGCTATATTCACCTTTACTAGGTTTGATTTCTATATAATTTTTTTTTCCTACAAGAAGAATTTATTTAGACCTGTGAAGGGGAAGATTACGTAGAAAAGCCTGTTGCTTTTTTAATTCCTATATTTTATTACTAAAAATTACTTAGGAAAAAAAATATGGGTTTTTGGTGGTCTCAAACAACCACTTTTGCTTCTGGTTGTGTATCATTATTTTTATCTTGAAGAAAATACCTGATGATCCAAATTCGATCTCTTGTGGCACCTTCTCAGTCTCTAAGCTTAAAATTTCATTATATTGTTTAAACTTCAACTAATATTTTTTCATACTTCAGGATTGAATTCTCTATCCTGTAATATATCTAAGATAAATCCACCTTCCTCCTCTTCCCTCCCATTTATTAGGGTATGACCAATAGCTGATCCAGATTGGTTCTAAGCAATTTTGGTCTTCTTGATGGTCCTTGTTTGCCTCAGAGGTTCCCTACTCCTGGCACATCAGTAACCTCACTGCTCCTCTTCCAAACCTCAGTATTATATGTATTTCCACAGGGAAAGATCTTGAAATTTAAAGGTCATTCTCAAATGGCTGCTGGAGTGGCAGTAAATAATCAAGAATAGCTAGGATTTTTGGAGACAGAAATTGTATCTCATAGCTTTTAGAACTTTGGATATTGTGATCATTTTTGAGATGTAGCAGAGATAGAACAGCACTGGGATACCTGGGGATTTAAAGTAAAATTCCCAAACACTTGCTTGAAGCTCCTAAATAGACCTGGCCTGATTTTTCAGGATTGCTGAGCTAGCCAAAATCTCATACAGGTAACTCAACAACTATGGATTTCTTACTGAAACAAGTAAATAATCTTCACAGATAATCTGTAAACTTACTGGGATCTGAAATTTGATTTTTTTTTTCTAACTCATATATTACATGAGGATCATATTTTTAGCCAAGAGAGAGATTACAGTTATTTAACCTAAATCCACTTTCTTGTTGTTCTGTTTTCTCCCTGGAGCTGATGGTTACACTACTGACAGGAATACTATTAGCAGTTAAATGTTATGGGTTGTTTTCATTCCTCCTATTTCTCTTTCATTTACATATATATTTTTAATTCTGTTTATTTTATCATTCTTGTCTTTTTCTGATTCTCCCTTTTCCGTGTAGTGGCAGCCAGGTTTTTTCAGGCTTTTCCACCAAGCAGTGCTCCGTGTTGTCCTGAGAGCACTGTGAGTGGTAACAGAATGGAAGAGCTGCTCTAAGAGGGGACTGAAACTAGTGGAAGTTTGAATTCTTTTCAAAGTTGTGTTTAGGTGGTTCCTCCTAACAACAAGGTGTCAGATAGCACATTTTCTACTTTTTAGTTTAAATTGGGAACTGTAAGCCTCTATGGCATGACAATTAAAGCAGTTGTAAACCAAGAAGGGATTTTGATCAACAAAAACTATTTCCAAGACTCTGAGTTCTACTCCAAAAGGGAGATTTCAACTGGATTAAAAACGTGGGTGAAAGGTCGAACAATATGGGGGGAAAGAAATGAAATGAAATGAAATGAAATGAAATGAAATGAAATGAAATGAAATGAAACAAAACAAAAGCTGGAGCCTGTGTTTGCCATTGCATGTGCAGTGGTGGCACCCATTGCACCCTCCTGGAGAGCTTGGTCTGGCTGGGCTGTGTTTCCATTACACTTACTTTTGGAGTTGGCCGTGCTCCTAAACTCAGCAGTCCCACTTTGTGCCAGGTCCATGATGGGTGGGTGGTAGGGTGGGTGGCTTACACTGCTCTTCATCTATTAGATAGGAGATTGGTATAAGAAATAAAACAGGAGGTAACAAGTGGATGGGAATAAATCACCATTCTGCTCTGTTGGAACAGACAGCAATTTTTCTCCTATCTCCTTCCATCATCCAGTAGAGATTTCTTTTAAATTTCTTGTTAATGTCAAGAAGCAGAAAAGATCCATTCTTTCACTCTGTTTTTTTTTCCAATTCCACTGTTTCTGTAAGAGAACAATTCTGTTAGAAATAAGAGTATTCTTAGAAGTCGGTACTGTTTACATTTGTATGTGCTGTCTTGATTTGAGCAATAATAGCTGTAAAACAGGGTTAGAAAAGCATCAGCTGAAAAACTGTTTGGGAGCACCTTGTTCACTCAGTCCCTGGGAATTCTCAGTGTGAGGCAAGACTGCACCAGGGTGATCAGCAGCATTCCTTGTCTAAGGAATAAACCAATGTCTTTTGTGAGCAAAGAATTTAACTTCATTGAGATGAATAATGCATTTTAAAAAAATTAAGTTTTAGAACTCCATTTCTTAATATTGTCCCCAACAATCATACAGTTCCAAGCTGTTATGGGACTATGTGAAGAAAGGCTTTGCTAGCCCTATTATTCTTTTCCTAGCTTCTAGGGAGCAGAACAAGAGGACACAGCTTCAAGCTGAGCCAGAAGGAATTTCTTCATGGGAACAGTGCTCAGGCATTGTCAGGGGCTGCCTAGGGAGGTGTGGAGTCCCCATCCCTGGAGGTGTTCAAGGAATGACTGAATGTGGCAGTGCTCTGGGATGGCTGACAAAGTGGAGATGGGTCATAGGTTGTACTCAGTGATCTTAAAGGTCTTTTCCAACTGCATTAATTCCATAATTCTGTGAAGCTGAAAGCTTAGCAAAGGCTTTCTCAGGAAAGCCGTCAGCATGTTTCTCAGGATAACCAGACAGGCTGATTTCCAGAGTTTGGAAATTTTCCACCTTCAAGCGTGAAGGAAACTTCTGCTGGGGAGTCATCATGCTTCAGAATGGGCCTCTGTAAATTTTGTGTAAAGCAGGGAAATGTTCAGCAATTCCTTTGTTACAGCCAGTGTTCTAAAATCTGAGGGGTGCTGCAGCCTCTGGGAGGGGTAACTGGATGCTCTGTCTGAACTGTCACTCTGGTACCATTATATGAGAAATACTCTACAGTGAAAAATGAACTTTTTCAGACCAACTTAACCAGGCTTCTAGGTACAGTTAGTTACTCTTGTTTATGGCATTTCTAGGTGGAAAAGAGGATGTGAATAATATCCTATCTATATGATCTGGGCAGTAAAATTCTAATAAGAGTCTTGGTTGTTAGTGCAGGAAATACTGGTTCATCACTACATACAGCTTTCTAAAGCCTGAGTAAAATAGCAAGATAATTCAAATACTTGCATGGATGTGGCTGTGGAGGCTTAAATCAGTGGTTTATGAGATTGTTGTAGCATTGCTTATGGGAAGATTAAATGAGCAATAAATTGTACTGGTAGTGTATTTATGGAGAATGTGGATGGGGATGAATTACTGACTGTAAATAAATGTAAGGCTTTGAAGCACTGTTTGTAGTGTAACTCATGATGCTTTATTCAAAATAGGGAGCTGAGAAAAGATGTTATTACTGTGAATAGATATATCTGTGACTTCTGTAGGGATGTTCCCCAGGTGCCTCATGCTGCAGATGATGCCAATCATTTTTGATTATCATGCGCCTTTTACTGTCTTCTGTCTAGGTTTAAAAGCAAAGGTCTCAGTCCACCCCAGAAGAACAACTAAAGACTTGAAGTTATCAAGGAAAGAGCAGAATTAATTTGTTTTAATAATGATAAAAACACAGCTGACCCCAAAAGTAAAAAAACCATGAAGGTACAAACCCTATGGACAGGGGCGTAATTGTGATTCCCATTGTGAAAGAAATTGGGCTGTACATTACTACATGAGAACTAATTTCAGTCTTGGAAAAATAAGAAAAGTGAATGACATAGAAGAAATTGTTGCAAGAGCAGCTTGGTGAGTACACTACAACACAGAAGAAGGTTTTGGCCAAAATCTAAAACAAGACTGATTTTTGTCATGGATTTTAACCTCCCAAGCTATCTCAAGTCCTCAGCACCACACCCCCAGAAATAAAAAAAATTCCACTCTAAATGTAGTGTCTCTCAAAATTCCTTTCTCAAAATTCCTTAGTTTCTCAAAATCCCTTTGAGAAATACATGGATGGAGTTTGGTAAGTAACTAGTTAGTTCCATACAGGTACAGCAAGTATTGGCTTTGCAACCAGTGCTGGGCAGGACAGATTTGTAGAGGCAAGGATTTAGTGAAAACACAAATTTTGAAGTAATTCATTTTCTTTTTCTGACCTACTGGTCATAAACAGGTTTTTTAACAATATTTAATGGACAACAATTAAAAATGTCAAAAGCCTTTCCTGTATATGTCAGTGAAAATCCTCTCCTGCTGCCCCTGGCTGTGGATATTGGAAGGAGATGCAAACTGAGAGAAGGCTGGAGTAGTTGGGAAAGATTCATTTCCATAAGAAATGAGGCTAAAAATACATTTTAATGCATCGCTGATAGTGATGTATTGGTGAGAGCAAGTTTCATGAAAAGCTGTCTTAGGCAGTTAGAGGATAACATTGGTCTGTAATTGAGCACTGAAAGCAGCCCTGGAAGTTTTTGCTACAAATGTAGGGGAACTGAAAAGATAAGTGAGAGGTCGCAAAGTGTTGGTGAAGCTTTTCCAAACAGATTTGAAACAGAAACAATACCCATGGACACTTCTAATTGCAAGAGGGTTTGTGAGCAGTGTCAGTGCTAACATTTAATCACTGCTATTAATGTTACTGAAACAAAGCATGTTTTCAGGTGGAAGGCAAAGTTTTGTAAAGCCTGCTCAACTGATTCAACAACAAAACACTTGGGAGAATAAAGAGAAGGGATAATAAATATATTGAAAGTGGAGCGTGTAATAGACTGCTTTTACCTGAAGCACTGTGTGAGCACTGGACATTGCTGTTCTTAGCTTTTGATGCAACTGCTCACAGTCTACAGAACAGAACGTTAAATGACATGGGACTGAAAGCAGAAGAGAAGGCACAGGCTCTGCTTGAGTAGCCTGTGCTAGTTCTGTATTGCCAAATCCTGCTCTTGTTTTACGAAGAGGGAGTAACTGATTGGCCACAGGTCTGAAGGAGCTTTCATCCTGTCTCCCGTGCTTGGCATGGATTTGTCCATTTTTCCATTTGTCCACAGGCAGATGATGGAGCCTCTGAGCTGTGCTGGGCACTGTGGGCCTGATATTTCTGGCTCTGAGAGATTTTAGCCTGCTAGCAGCTGCTAACTTTTTCCCAAGGAAAAATTTCTCAAGAAAGCTTCTTATCAAAACAATCTTGGCAAACAATTACCCTTTTTCAAAACAGTCTTTCTCCAGGTGGTGTTTTGCTGTTTCTCCAGTTTAACCAGTGGGATTAGAGAGGTGTTGTTCCTATTCACCAATCATGTTAAGTCTGTATGGGAACACCTTATAAAAGGTAGCAAGAATTAGACAATAAAAGCTTTTTCTATGCTCTTTGCTTTCTGAAATATTTGAAGTCTTTCATCTTTCTTCGTGTCCTGCAGCGACAGGGCACCACTGCAGAGAGCATGGGTGCAGTGTGGACCATGGTGGCTGTAGATGGCTATGTTTTATCTGAGATGATTGGTCAGTTTGGCCAATAAAACAGAAGGAAAATATTGCTGAGTAGGTGTCAGTTGGGATCCTTTCCGAAGGGAAATAGAAGCTGTTTGGTCGCTGAAACTAAGGAGATTCCTTGCAGCAGAGAGTTAATTTTCTTGAAGAAGGGCAGGAAAATGAAATGTATCAACTTTAGTTTTTCTTACTTAATTTTATGACTTTACATTAGTAATTAGTTAAAGTAACTTCAGTTTTTCTCAGAAACTGCTTTGTAATTTACACCATAAGAGTCTCAGTAGACTTTCACGTCTCATCTTCATTTCTTGTTACAAACCATCTACCCTGCTGGTGTACTGCGTGGCAGCAACACTTCTCTGCCTCTGTCATCTCACAGAGTAGGTGCTCGTAGGCAGAAGCCAATTAGAGAAAATTGCTTCTTCTGAATGCCACTGTCTCAAAGAAAATAACCTTTATTCCTGTTAACGTTGGTCATATTTAGTGCATGTACTGCTGCCAAGAGATTTAACCACCGTTAAGTGGAAAAGACACCTGTCTGTTTTAAGAGAGGTTTTAGCATAAAATGTTCCAAATCCAGTGACAATGTATAATGTTCTGTATGCTAAATGCAAATGTAGGGTACTCATTTGTCTTAATTATAGTCAGTCATTTTCTCCTTACAAGTCAAATGGAAATACAGTTTTTTCTTTTAATTTTATACTGTTCAGTTTCCTTTAGTACCTAACGTACAAAGTATATATACATGCACAATTCAAATCAAATGTTACAACTGTTGCACAGATTTTATTAGTTGTTATCATATTCCCTATTTATGTTAAGAACTTTTGTATTACTGTGTTCACTTGACTGCTGATCTTGTTCTTTAATACATACATCACTCCAAAGTTCTGATTCCCCATTGTGCCAAAAGGCTTGGAAAATATTCCATGATTATGTGGAAAACCAATATTTTTTTCTTAACAAAATAAGTTATATTGTGTTAAAATAAAGAAGCAAAAATCAGGAGTAAAAATGACTTAAAGCACTGCTTAGCCTGAGAGTTTGAAGAATAGTGATGATAAAATGAGGATGTCTGAGTCAGAACTGAGGCAGAGTTACCTCACTGCCATTAGTGTTAGTAATGGAAATAATATGGGCTCTAGGTAGTATTTACTCATAGGAGTTCTTTTATTAGTGAGATTGAGGATTTGCAAACAAGGGGAGGAGCTCTCAGTGAGGCTGCTCAGTAACACAAGCAATATCCCACACAGCACAAGCAAGGAGGTTGGAGGTAATGTACTCACTCAGGCTGAATGTTTTCCAGTAGTTGCACAAACAGGCAATTGATGTCGTCACAGTACATATATATAAAAATTTTGTTTGATGTAAGAAAGATTTTGAATCATTGTGGAGGTATATGCAAAAAGAAGTCTCTAAAAAATGCTGAATGCAATCGAGTTGAGTAGTTTTTTGTTCTGAAAAGTTTCAGGTATTTTTTCAGTTTTCTAAACAAGGCCCATATTTTGTAGGTCAGTGAACTGCTCAGTTCTGGTACCCAGCATGGGCTGTAGTGTAGCTGGTCAAACTTAGGTATTTGTGTTCCATCACTTGTTCTATTTTATATGAAAGATAAATTAAGCTATATCTATACAAATCATTGCATGCTTAGACTCAGCTGGTTAGGTATATATGTTGTGGTTCCCAGAGTGTACAGCCACTAATAAAAGCAATTAATTGGCTTTGTGCAACTTCCTTACCAGCCCAGGCTCTTGCCTTACTTTTATTCCTTTATTTGGGGTTTAGGTTTTCTTATATTTGCTAACAGGAATTATTGATAGGAATCCTGGAAGGAGAAGGTCTCAGGTGAGAGTTTCTCTTAAAAACTAACCTTGGTTTTATTTCTCTTGTAAAAATACCTTTCTCCTTCTTTTCACTGTTGTGAAAAATTAATTCAGTCCATTTGCCTGCCCTGTCTGTAGTGTGAAAGTGGGCAAAGTCTCTCCTGGTAGGATTTACCAGTGCTAATTCCATGTACACAATCCTTAGAACAGTATTATTTTCTGTTTCTGCTATTAGGTATTTAGAAAGAAACGCTTGGGAATTTTTTTGTTTGCAAAATTTAGAAGCATTCTCGCTGCTTGAAAATACTGGAGGGGGAAAAAACAGAAATTTATTTATATATCTATTTCATTAGGTATAAACTGACTCTCTGAACATGTTACTTTGCTACGTTTACATGCCAAACCAATTCCAGATATGATTGTGTTATTAAAAACCAGAGGACTTAGAATCCGCAAGGTCTGAGCATTTATAAAGGCCTTGATAAAATTTGTATTAGGGGAGTTAAAAATTAATAATTGCTTGATTTTGTTAAACACATCTGTATAGGAGAATCAGGATTAGAAATGGAGTGACGGAGAACCTTGCTCACATCAACAGAGATTGCTGTTCTTTGGGAGAAATTATCAACTATTTTTGTCTCTTTAATTGCAACAATTGCTAAATAATTACTGAAAAATTGCAGAACTTTGTTGCTTTCAGTAAACCCTTTCATTTCACAAAATCTGTTCTTAACTGAAAAGCAAAGAAGAAATATAAACAGATTTTATGTTGTCTGCACATTGTGTTTGTTGGTCTCTGTTAATGTCAAAGAGATGTATATTGGTATTAGCAGTCTGACATGGATTACTTCCAAATGCATTTTTCCCTTTCTCCTGATTCCCCTCTCCTGAGCACTGACAGAATTACTGCTCTTTCTCCTTGAAAAAAGGCAACCTGCAAGCTGCTTCTTTTACAGCCTTGTATTTTGGCCCCACAATGTTATTTTCATGCACTTCAACTTGATTTAAACTGCAATTTTAATTTTTCTTTTCATTTTGTATTTCACTTCTTTCTCTTAAATATAAAACATTACTTTTGTGTTTGATGCATATAATTTCTTTAAGACTTTCTGTGTTGGACTTGGAGATAGTGATTTTTCTAAATTTAGAGTTGAAATGCAGCATATTGTACATACTATTGTCTTTTAATTGTAGGGAGTGCTGAGCAATTTTTAGTCCTTACAAAATTTAGTTCTTATTCTTCCAATGTGACCAATTATCCAGTACAATTCCTTGTGGGTGTGGGTTGGTGTGGATGTGGCACAGCGAGTGGTGACATGCCATATCCTTTTTGAGGAGTGTGTATTGTACTTCTAAAATACCTGCTGACAATAGCTGCCAAAATTAGGCAGCAAATTGAGAGTAAAGGAGATATTTGAAGCAACAACTCAGAATCTTGCCACAGATCTGTACATGAGCATCAATTAAAATCTGAACATGGCGGACACCGTCATGCCTATTCTCTTTCTCCGTTTTTAAGATTGTTTCTGTTCTTTCTGGTTTTTATTTCATATCATGAGGGCAGTTTAGCAATATTTAGAAGATGACATGGCCTCAGAGATTTGGGGCACCCCCCCAAGGCAGCACAGATGAATGCAACACTGATGAGGCATCACACCTCACTGTGGGGAAAATGCAACTTCCCCTCACTTTTGATTAAAAGTTTTAGCATGGTTTAGTCTCATTTCTGTCTCCCATAAAATCAAGGTGTAGTTTTCCATTGGGAGATGAATAGGAGTGTCTCAAACCAGCGTCGCTGAGGAATGGCAGAGCTCTGGCTCCTCTCCAGTGCCTCCCTGACAGTTTTTTCTTGCCCTTCACAACTGCAAGTCAGGTTCTGTTTTTCAGTATGGAATTAAAAGTATAGTTGTTTAAATATTGTGTTAGATACTAAAAGCAGCACCAAAAAATGAGGAAAAGCCTTTAAAATGTAATTAATTGTACCTAGCAGTGAACTCCTAAGAGCTACTCGGCTCTTGTCACGAGTCTTTAATTACAAAAGTTTAAAGATTGGTACTTGTGATTTTCCAGATGATTGAAGGCATTCAGAGCTTTTCAAATCCATGCCACTTCTCAGCTCCCCTCCCACCTCTATTTGTTCATTCTCCTTTGGTCGCCTCAGTGTGTGAGTCAGGGAGAGATGAAAAGAAATAATTATCAAAGCAGAAGAACACAGAATGAACGAGTTATGTATTTTTAAAAAATAGTGTCAGGATTTGAGCTATACTTAGCATTCCTTTAGCTTTCCAGAACAATGAAGGGTTGCATTATATTTTGAGTTAGCACATATGTGCAAGTTACAAAATGCTGAGAATATTCCTAAAAAGCATTTTTTGCTCCAGCTCAAAACGTGTAAAAGAAGCCTTTCAAATCAAACAGCATGAATTTTTTATGTTTTGGGATCTTTGCTCCTTCTTTCTATTCTTCACCTTTTAAACTTGTGTTAATAGACTGTCTACCAAGATTTGGATTTATTAAAAACAGTTTTTTGTAGTAATAGATCTAGTTTTTTCACCCTCCTTTGTCCATCCTTTGACCCCCCCTTGTGATGATAGTCTGCTTTTTTTGAATGTTTGAGAAAGAGCTGAAGGTTTGAGAGAGAAGCCTTTGAACACTCACTGGGGAGGATATGGAAGAATTGGATTAATTTTTCTCCTTGTTTTAAGAAAGATTTAAATAGACATTTCTCATGTCTGAAGGTCCCAGCTTTGAGGCAGACAGCAGATGTGAGCTGGGTGTGCACTGCCTTTCTTGGTGTGCTCAGCCATCAGGCATCAAAAATTGTAAGGATTGTTTGGCCAGAAAAAGCCCATCTGATTGTGAGTCCGAATCCTTGTTAGGACCTTGCCCGGAAAAGGAAATTTTTGGAAAACCTTTTGGCACTAGTTCCAATTCATAGTGCTGATTGTGTGTGTTAGTCCAGGACTGGTTAGTTCACTCATTTTCCCCCCTGCATCACTACTTTTGAAGTGTCAGATGTGAACACCATGTTGGTTCTTGCTGGGCTGTGCCTCCTTACATTATTAGTGGGCAACTTCTCCTTTCTTTCCACTGGGCTGCTCTTCTCCCTTGCTCAGGATCAAGGTGTGCAGTTTCCACATCTGTAGAAGAGAATCCCAGAACCATTTAGACTGGAAAAAAGGTCTCCAAGGTCAGCAAGTCCAGCCTGGGACTGATGCCCACCTTGTCACCCAGCCCAGAGCACTGAGTGCCATGTCCAGTCATTCCTTGAACAGCTCCAGGGATGGTGACTCCACCACCTCCCTGGGCAGCCCCTTGCAATGCCTGACCATCCTTGGTGTGAAGAAATTCTTCCTGATGTCCAATCCAAACGTCCCCTTAACCTTGGCTGGGTTAAGGCCATTTCCTCTTCTCCTCTCACTTGTTCCCTGGAAGCAGAGCACAACCCCCACCTGGCCACAACCTCCTGTCAGGGAATTGTGGAGAGCAAATGTCTCCACTGAGCCTCTTTTTCTCCAGGTTAAACAACCCCTGCTCACCCAGCTGTTCTCCGTAGGACTTTTTTTGTGGGTTTGTGGCTTTTTTCTTCTCAATTTCTCTCAACAGTTCAGTGTTGAAGGTGGCTTCAGTGCTGGACACCTTTCATCCAGGGCCAGAAAGACTCATCTAACTCAGAATATAGATTTATCTAAGGTAAAGAAGCTTGCTTACAAAACTGATGATAAGTAAAACTGAAAGTTTCTAATATCAATCATTATGATCCAATAAAAGAATTTAATAACCTTCCATTGCTTTTTGGCAAATATTACTATTTACTGGCAGATATTAACCCTGAGAGTGATGATAAAAAAGGTGTTTTTGTTGTTTGTTTTCTCAAGAGATGTATAAAAATGATACTGGGTAAGTAATACTAAAATTATACCATGTCAATTTATATTTGCACAATTACAAATTGTATTTCTACCACATAATAGCAAATCTTTTAATGACCACTTATCTCTACTACTGAAGTGCTAAATCATTTCAATGTATCCTTTGGTTTTCTTCTGTAATTTGTGGGTGTTCAACTGACAAGTTTAACCTGAAGTTGTGTCTGGAAGTTGCTGTTTTCCAATTGATTGGTGTATAAATATCCTGTGGTACTTTCTGCACAAATATATTAAGGTTTATTTAGGATAGGCCTGTATAAGTAGAGAAGAATAAAATCTGTGTTAATGTAATTACAGAAACAGTGGTAGGGTTTAAAAATAGCTTGTCTCAGTTGGCATTTGATAAAGGTAATTAAAGTGTGAAGAATAATGATAAAACCCTTTTCTGCTGCTCTCCTGTAGTGCTTCAGGCCTAGTATTTTACAAGCAAAACACTGGTTTCTGGCCTGGAAACCTCACTGTGATGGAAACTTCCTGTCTGATGCAAAAATGGGAAAAAAATTGTTAATCTCCTCTAAATACAGACATTATCAAGGAAGTATGTGATTCCCAAAGGTATTGGTTTGTGAGCTTGGTGTGTTTTATCCATTCCTGGCAGTGCTGCAGTTCTGGAAGACGTAGTGTCCGGAGGGTGCTCATAAAATGGGACCTTTTAGTAACTGCTTAGGTTTTAAATGGTAGTGGCAAACACACATCAAGGGCATGGGAAAGGGGAAAGGGGAAAGGGGAAAAGGGAAGGGAAGGGAAGGGAAGGGAAGGGAAGGGAAGGGAAGGGGAGGTCAAGTCCTGCTCATTTGTACAAAAACCTGATGACAGGATAAAGAAGTGAGGCAAACACAGTTATCCAATAACGGAACAAAAGACAGTGCTCAGAGACTGAAGTACAGAATATTCTGTTTAATGCACAGAAAAAAACTTGTTACTGAGAGAATTGTGAAATAAGGGAACAGGCAGCTGAATCTCCATCCCTGGAGATACTCAGACCCTGACTGGATGTGGTTCTGAGCAGCCCTGCTGTGAGCAGAGCTTGGACTGGCCAATCTTCAGTGGTCCCTCCCAACCTCAACAGCTCTGTGATTCTGTTTTAGTCAAAGAATGCTAAAATTGCGGACAAATTTGACTGTTTATTTCTGTACTGATGAGGGGGTTTTTTAGCTAGTTGACTATACCTCCAGTTTTCTATGACTTACTGTTTCTCTGTGCAGAGAAAAAACTCATCTCTGCTTGTTTTGCTTATTCAGGCAGGTGAATTTATCTTTTCAGGGATGAGATGAAAGTTAAACAAAGGATTCGTTTTATCCAATTTGGCAGTCTGAACATATAATTGAAACAAAATCCTTGATAGACTCACTTATGAGAAACTTCAATTCTGGTGGCTGCGTAGAGAACAGTCATGTTCCTATTTCACTGGCTGCACTGCTGGGGCGAATTCCCATGTGAGTCAAAAGTGGATATTTAAAGTGCCAAGAACGCTCAAGTTAACAGTACGTGGGTTAGAGTACATTAGAGATTACCTTGTCAGAAAGATTACCTTCTAAAAAATACATGTGAATGTTGTTATCTCCTGCTGACTTGCTCTGTGGGTACTAAAGTGACTTCTGTAGGTACCTCACTACTGACAAATCTTTGTGTGCAGGCAGGCGTGGTGTGTGCTCACTCAGAGGAAGTGGGAGAACTTTGGAAGAGCCTGTCTGCTATGAGGGGAAAATATACTGATCCCTGGCTGTCATCCTTCTGAACCAGTGCCTCTGGTTCTGAACCAGAGCCTCTGGTGAGGCCTTGGCACAGGCTGCCCAGGGAAGTTGTGGCTGCTGCATCCCTGGAAGTGTTCAAGGCTGGGCTGGATGGGGCTTGGAACACCTGTGTGTAGTGGAAGGTGTCCCTGCCCGTGGCAGGGGGTTGGATAAAGATGATCTTCAGGATCCCTTCCAACCCAAATCATTCTATGACTGTACAAACTAGAGAACTGAGCTGGAACATGCTCTCAGTCCACACAGCAGGTGACTTCTGTTAGTTAGTCAAGTTAGTAGCAAGATTCCCAAAGGGAATCTTCATTTACCAATTTCTTCTCTTCTCTACTCCAAGTGTTCTTGAAGAGCTACAGTCTTTACAGCAGAGGTCTTAAATAGATGCAGAGACAGATCAAGCTTCTTTGTGTGCCTTCAGGGTCCATCCAGGAGGCACAGCCAAGATGGGGAAGGGCTGTCTAGAGGACACACAGTTAGGCCTTTCCGTGGGAGCAGTTGGCAGTCACTAAATGAAGGCAGCTACAGCTGGGTCTAGGAAAACCTGACAGACCTCTCTGAATCTGCTCTGGATAATGTGCTGGTGCACTGGCTTCCCAGTGTACTTGTGTAGAGGACATCTCAGAGGAAAATAACCCAGGATAAATGAGATTTTTTTTATTCTCACATCTTCTTCATGAAGGTGAGTGGCAGTTGTGTTAGTGTGACTGTTCTCACAGAGCTGTTGGTGTGAGCAGTGCATGTGCTGGCAGTTCACTGGGCCGTACCTGGCTTTCAGAACTGAGCACAGACGAGTGTGAAGCTCCAGCTCCCATTCTCCACCTGTTAAGAGTTTATAGGTAAAGGAAATAAGTATTTTCTTTAGAATTTGACAGACCCCCAAAAGCTGGAAGACTGCAGGCAAAACTGAGCTTAAAATGCATCATCATAAAATGATGCAGTTAGCATGATCTTCAGGAAAACATTAGGAACTATTTCTTGATTTGGTGGCAGAACACTAAAGAGTAGGTTTGAGCTCTGCTGGAGACATTTATGTAGAGTCTATAAAGTTGATCATTTATTCAATACTGCTATGATAAACAAAAGGTTATCACTTGATGTTATTTTTTTCTAACTGAAAAGGCTTTGGGCAGTTATGGTTTATGTCAAACCAGTTTTTGTATCAAAACGATAGAAAATTAAAATTTCCTGTGCTAAGAAAATACCAGTGTACCAATACAAATAAGCATGTCCAAATTGCAGGAAAAAAGTGCTTGGCTTAAATGACTTGGAGATTCTACAACTATAGAACATAGAGAATCAGAGAAGGATGTTTCCCTCTTGATAGACTGCAGCTGGTTTGCACTTTGGCCTTCTCTGTGCCCGCCTAAACCAGGCAGTCCTAGCCTTTTCTTGTGCCAAAGGCTTCAGCCTTAAGCCATCCTGGTGGATCTCTGCTACTCCCTCTCCACTTTGTAGTTACAAGAGATGAAACTGATGGGCCTGACCCGGGGCATGCACTGTTCCCATGTGCAGTACCACAGGTACAGCATACAGAAGAATTACCCATGGTCTGCAGTATGGGATGAACAGAGGAGCAAGCAGAGAAACTGAGAAACAAGAGATTGATGTTTAAAGCATCAAGAATATTGGGGAAGCCAATGTACTCAGAACACACCATTTAAAAAAATTAAGCAATGTGTGCTTCTTCTGAATCAATTGATTGCAACTCTACAAGGATAGATATAGAAATATAAGAAACACACTGCTGAATTTTATATAATTTCTTAATAATTACGTCAGAATCTTTATGTAGCTATCACTTTTGTTTATGAACAGTGTGGCCATAGCATAGCAGTAGCAGTTCTGCCTCTGGCCACAGTGAGAGCAGAATCCAGCCCCAAAGATCAACTATCATAGAACCATGGAATGGTTTGGGTTGGAAAGGACCTTGAAACTCGTCTGGTTCCAACTCCTTGCCATGAGCAGGGACATTTTCCACTAGACCAGTTTGTCCAACATGGCCCTGAATGCTTCCAATACAATGTTTTTTTCCCCCAAATTAGCAATGTTATTTGGCAGTGCCAGACAATAATTTTGTAGTCAACTTGTGTGCAGTGTATTTCAGGAGTGAAATCAGGTGCAGTGTATTTCAGGAGTGAAATCAGGTGTTTCTCAGCCATGGTGGCCACACGTGCTCAGAGGGGTCCCATTTTTCCCTGGGATAGGCATTACATGAAAGATGTCGGACCACAGACATGCCAACAGCAAGAGGGTTGCTTCTGAAATTCCCAGCTGTCTGGATTACTCTGGACGGGAAAAGATGCTTTCCTGTCATCTTTTGTCTTGCAGCAGCAGTAACAGGGTCTGCCCCAGTGTCTGTGCTGCTGTGGGGATGGTGGGCAGAGCAAAAGGGCAGGAGAGGGCAAACCCCGGTCTCTCAACTTGCTCCAGTTTCTTGGTGCTGACTCACTCAGAATATTAGATTTGGCTCTCCAGCTGGATTATTTTTGGCTACTGCAGTTGATATTTGAGGTTTATTTTTACCTGTTACTTATTTCTGTGAAACTGAAAGTAAGGCTGGTGTCATTGTGAGGAACCGTGGCTGAACTCTACAGTAAGAGAAGCGCCTGCACACACAGCACACAGTATTATTAATTGTAGTTTTACAGATTCTCTGAGCATTCCTCCTGTTTCTTTACAGTAATGACTACCAAAGCAGCAGTTAATTACAGTGGTTTCATTTTTGCTCCTCACCTCATTATCTGTGCCTGGCAAAAGCTCTGGCCATCCTCTGGCAGCGCTGGCGGCGCAGGGACAGCGTGGCATAGGGTGGCAGATGGCAGCAGCACTATTTATAGCTCCAGCCAGGCTGCCCAAGGTGAGTGCTGCCCAAAGAGTCTGGCAGGGTTTTTAGCTATTAGGGCACCAGAAAGGCAATTTCAGATGGGGAGGGAAAAAGAAAAAGAACTCGGGATTTGCATTCCTCAGAAGTTACCCTGGAAACGCCCAAGGCTCAGTTAATATCGATTCCTGCATTTTCTATCCAGTGGAAGCTATTTTTTCCTCATCATCTCTGCCCTGTCTCCACTGGTTGCCCCGAAATTGTTCCAAATCCAGCCTGCCTCCAGCTTTGTAGCCTTGGCCCTGGCTGATCTGGAAGAATTTATTGTGCTGTGGAAGTTGTGCTGCCATGGCAACTCAGGCACACAGAATTTTAATTGCAAGGCACAATATATATTTATGAAGATAATTAATGAAAACACTAACGGGCTGTTTCTATTACTTTAGCAGTATTTTTTTGTAATGTCCTTTTCACTCGTTTGCACAACAGTTAAGTGAGGCAGGGAGGGTTAAAATCACTAATTTTACTGTTTCCATCATGAAGTTTGGGGTTTTGTTTGTTTTATTTTTTATTTAAAATCAGATCACATGAAACATGGGGTTTTTTCAGTGCTTAACCTATGTGTGTGTGGTTGATTTGGGGTTTGATGGTGCATTTATAAAAAGCTGTAAGAAATATTTCATAGCATCATTCCATACTGAAGCAGTAGGACTTCTGCAGCTAGATGCCTGCAGTCCTGCAGATCCAGGTGCCTGGCCGATAAAATCCTTTGAGGAGGAAGAATAAGGAGAGATGACCTGAAGTATTGTATTATCCAGGGAAACCTCCCTTACCTTCCAGCTCCTCCTGCTTTTCCAGTGCTGTGCAGGTGTTTGCCAAGTGCCAAACTGGTGCTGGTGCTGTTGTGCCAGAGCCTTCCTGTGCTTCCCTCAGTGCCTGGAGCAGCACAGCCATGTTTGCATGGAATAACATGGAACTGCAGACACAGGCCTGTCGATAACCCAAAATGGAGGCATAATGCACTGGGCCTCATCTGTGCTGGAGGTGAATTTTTTTGCTTCATCTTATTGACAATTGAAAGCCCATTGTATTGTTTTGTTACTGATTTTTTTTTTACTGTAAGCCATGCAGTAATTCTGTCTTTTTTTGGGTAGTATTATTCGTTATGAAATATTGTAGATATTCTGGATTTTTATTTTGAAAAAAATTAAAGACAAGCCAATAAGAGTATAGATTTTTTCATTTTGACATAGTAATCTAGATGGGGTACATCAGTTTAGTTATTCTGGGTTTTTCTCATTTCTCTCTGACCCTCAAGCATGAAGATTTTAATTCTGTAGCTGCCAGCAAAGTGAAATGTCATTACCATAACTTTTCCCGTGTATGTACATTATATGCATTTAAATGCTAATGAGGGTAAAAGTGTGTTGCCTTGTAAAGTTTCTTCTAAAAATAAAAAAAATGAACAAGAGTTCTTTGTTTAAAGATGAATTGTGTGATACGAATTGATCTTTATATTGGGACAGGAAAGTTACCTACAATTCAATTCAATTCAGTTCAATTCAATTCAGTTCAATTATATCTCTATATTTCATCATTTGCTACAAACTTTCTCAGGTGTTCACAAAATAGTACCTCTGTTACAATATGCTGTGCATTTATTGTGCTGTCTAAATGATTTTATTGCTGTGTGATAGCTTTAAAATGGATGAGAAAACAAAAATACATTCTGCTCATTAAAGAGTTGTGTATCAAGTTCAACTTCATTAGTTTTGATTAGGACTGAGTCGGTGCCATCTGTGCTGTCAGCATTGTTTCACAGAAAAGATGAGAGATTGGAAATCCAATTCTCTGCTCGCTGTATTGCCCTCTTGCTTGGTGTGGTTTTGTACAAAATGAACTTGGCTGGACTCCATTTCTTTGTAGCTGAGGGTTTTATTTTTGGCTTTAGTTACCTGGCAGAGGAGTCTTTGGCCAGGTTTTGATCCTCTGTGCCTGACTGGTTACCATGCAATTTTTTTTTTTTTTTAAAGCTTCAATTGTGTTGGTTTTAATGCATTTTCAAGATTAAGAAATACCACAGTATGTTATTGCTTCATTTAGAAATACTGTCTGTGATAATATTGAAATACATTAAAAACTAGTTAAGGGAGGAAAATAAAATAGGATTGGCTGCTAGAGATGCAGATACCTTTCCTGACTAGAGAGCTAACTACTATTATTGGGAGCACTGTATGAAGGTAGGAGGCACTGAAATCTCCAAGAGATGTTAATAAGCTCCCAATCAAGGTCTCTGTTGATAACAGATGTTCATTCCTACACTGCTTCAGCAGACAGACTTCTTCATAGAGATATACATATAGATATGTACACATATTTAAATAGCAGCAAAGCAGGTGCACAGGTGATCTGGGAGATTCTGTGTCACAGCTGCTGATGAATCGTGCCGGCTCCTGCCTGAGCTCTCGTTTAGGGACACAGCTCCTGTGCCTGGTTCCTTCCAATACTTCCAGTTGCAGAGGATCTTTAAACCTTTTGCTCCATGAAATATGAAGTGGTACAGAGCTGCTGCTTTTGGTGAAGATGGGAGGGAGTTCCTTGAGAGCTGCAGCTGCTCTAAATTGGGGTGGCTGCAGTCCTGCCCCCTGGCCTGCCCTGCTGACCATTCCCACCTCCTCTGCTCTTCCACTGCCACTGTGAGCAGTGAGGGAAGAGCCATCAGGGAGCTGACCTGGATGGAAATTAATGATATATTTTCCTCTGGGGTAGCTGTGGCCTAGATTAGTTCAGTGTGTGATCAGATAAGTGCTGGTTCTGGCTTGGGGGAGTGTGTGGGAGGGGCAGCAGAAGCCATGGTCACTGCAGTTGCTATGTACACTGATGGGATACAGGATTTCAGCAGGGGATGGCTAATTGAGGCAGAGGTTAATTTTCCCTTTGACTCCAAGTGATGCTCAGTATGTTTAATCCCCTTAATTTCCAATAGGATTATCGTTTCTTTTTAGGGTTAAATTGTCATCATTTGACCTCACAGAATTAGTTCTGAAGTGTAAAACACAGTTCTGCAAGCTGTTGACTTTAGTTTTTGTGGGTGACTATGCAGGTTGGAGCATCTTTAGAAATTAAAAGATTACTTTCATGTTGCAGACACTCCTTGAGGTCTTGAAAAATTGTAGAAAAACTAACAGCAGAACCCAGGCAGTATTTTCAGTGATTTCAGTCATTCCTTGTTCTTTCTCTAAAAACCCCTTAAAATGTGGATTTTTACACAACTCCTGGATCCAATTTTATTTTGACTAGCTGGAATAAATCCCTATCTTGGCTTTTTCCTTTCTCTTAGAGGTGATGTGTGGGAACCTCTGAGCAGCTTCATGTGTTCCCAGCACTCAGGCTGTAATTGCAGCACAGTAAGAGCTGCTCTGCTCCCCTCTCTGGGAGCCAGCTGGAAAATAAGAATTAAGCTTAATGAAGCATGAAGAACTATTGGCCTACAAATTAACAGTTAAATACTTAAGAGTCTGGGCTGTTGGTTTGAGGGTTTGGGGGTTTTTTTTTACAAACTTCTAAAATACATGTTTGTTCTCTCAAAACTCTTCAACATTACTGGCTATTCCTAGGCTATCCACTGGAAAATAGGTGTGAAAAATATATTTGCTTTGCACCTGCAGTGATAGTAATGCACTTTGGTCTGTATTTAAGGTGTGTTCAGTGTACTTTGGATGTAATATTTTTGTGTCAGTCATCACTTTCATATTATTTCATGAAGATAGAGACTTCTGCCAGCTCTAAACACCTGATTTGCTGCTTCACCCTGTGATGGTCAGTGTCAGTGATGAGTGATGATGTAGGATATCTTAACCTACATTAGTGTAGTTTGTGACCATTTATTCCATATTTTTCTTCTTTATTCTTACCCAGAGGCTTCCCAGCACTGTTTGTTTCTGTCTTGCAAGGTTCCTCCTGTCGTCCTGTCAATTATTGATGAGGTCTGCTCTTGGAGCATTTGTTTGTTACAGATAATTTTAAAGACAAATAAAAGACCCCTCTGCAAATTCATTGTATTGCTCTTTTGCAGTGTGGTATATTGCTTTCTTGGAACAGTGCACAGGGAGAAACAATCCAAAGCAAAAACTATTTTGTTTGAAGTTTTATGCATTATGTATGTATTTTTTCTGTGAAGCTGCAATATGTGACATATTTTGGATGATGTAAGAATTACAAGAATTATGTGATTTGCAAATGGAATAACATGCTTTTAAATTAGTAATTTAGCTATTATTAGTGTTTTGGTTGTATGTGTTAAATGACATACAAGCAAAAGATCAGATGGATTGTTTAATTATATGATGGGCCTGAGAATTAGAGGCAGTCAGTGCTGTGAGTTTTAACTCTTCATAGCCCAGCCTAAAATGTGTGTCATGGAGGAAGGGATTATCCCTAGGTCAGCTGGAAATAGGCAGAATCAATGTCTCCTGGACATGATGAAACTGCACTTTTTGTGTGTGTTAGCAGAGGAAAGGTGGAGGCTCCCTCTGCTCTGTACTGAGTTTTAAGTCATCTTTCAGGTGAAATCAGGAATTCTTATCTTTCTCCCCACCACTTAGATTTGTGATGAGCTCTTTAAACATCAGAGTATATGAAGTAATATAAGGCAACTTAAAAATTACAATAATTGTATTTTAGAGATGATAAATCCCTGGAATTTTAAATCTGAAACCTTACCTCCCCCACTTTTTTCTTTTTCTTCTTTTTTTTTCCCTTTTCTTATCACTTTAATATCCCATTTTTCGATATGTAACTGACATTGCTGCTCAGATTGGGCAGAACTTTTATGTCATTTTCCTACCACTTGCTTTGAAACAGCAAGTTTAGCTTCAGGAAGACTATAGAGATAATTTTAAAATCTGTCTTGAGACTGAACTTCTATATTTTGTCTTTTTTCCTATCACACAAAGCAAGGCTGGTCTAAAAATAAGAGGTTGTGAACTTTAATATTGTTAACTGCTGATTGAGCCACTGTGGCACTGCATTGGGAGATTTATTGAGGTTAAAAAAACTTAGCTAAAAGTATTTCCAATTACAAAACTAGAATTATCTGTCAAATTATTAGCTCCCTACCTTACACTGAGACATTCATAGTAATTTATTAATTTAAGTTTTCATTATGAATAGGATGTCCTAGTTTTGTGTTAGATTTGTAAGAAATAGCGCATCAAGTCAAATACATTTGGAATCTCTGGGGAAACAATATTTTCTGATTAAAAGAAAACTTGGGTAAATGGGCACTGTCATGTAGGAGAGCAGAAGGCTGAGACACTCCAGGTGTTTCCTGGACACACATTTTTTGGTTTTCCTGTTAATAGAAACCTGTGTTTATGCGCAGTGATTCATTGCAGGAAAAGCTGCAGGTACTTTATGGAAAACTTCGTACCATTTTGTGTTTAGACTCAGATCTAGTTTTATCTAGTTCTGATGTTTTCCATATTTTATATTCTATCTCAGTAAGACATTTATATAATGGGACATTAATCTTTTCCCTCTGCTTAATCTCTCTGTGAAAAGCTGTAACCTACTTTCTGTAGCAGTAATTTTATTTTTCATTTTTGGTCTTGAGAAGGTGAAACTGCTGTTGAGACTCAATACTGCTGATGCCCTGATCAACATTTGTTCTGTCTGTTCCTGCAAAAAACAGACTCATTATCTTACTAAAGTCATTTAGGTGGATCCTTAGACAAGATACACCTGCCTTTTGGATCACAGTTATAAAACAAAAATTTGGGGAAGTTCACAATGCCAAAAAATGCTCATTAAAGATGTTCACCATAATGCTGTCCCGTAGTAATTAGTCCATCCAAAAAGAAAGGTGCTCATTTTGTCTAATTTTTTTCCTAAGCAGGGGTCTGTTTGTGACCCATTAAGTTGGTAGAAATGTCCTTCTGACTGTGCTCTGTGCTTGTTTGGGCTGTGTGGCCTCAGAGAGTTTGCTGTGATTTGGAGGCCTCTGTGCTCTGCTGGAGGTATCACACAGGAGCTGGAAGATGAGAGGAGTGAGTGGAAGTGCATTGTGGCTTTGAAGTTTTAGAATAAAAGTGGTTTGGTTGGAAGGGACCTACAACAATCACCCAGTCCAGCTAAATACTCCAGGGCTGCCCAGAGGTTAAGGCATGTTATCAAGGGTGTTGTTCAAATGCTCTTTGTACCCTGAAAAGCATTGCATACATCCTGTGTGAGGCAGTGAAAGGAGATGCCAATCAACAATGGGTTCTGCAGCTTTATCATCCTTCTGCTCTAAAGATCAGCTTTTATTACAAGGATGTAGTGGGATAGCTGTATTGCAGTCCTTATGAAGACTTAATATAATTTTTGTGGGTTTTGAATTTTTTTTTCATTGTTTCTTACACATGAACCAAAGTGTCAGCAACTTCCAGCAGCACATGCAGCCAGTATTGAATATGAGACTCCTTGAGTGAGGAGAGATTTCTCCCTCCACTGAACTAGTATATGTAATACTCAGAAAGTAAAAGCCTTTTTACCTCTCTAGCTGTAACTAGATTTTAATGAAGTTCTGTAGCTTGCATAGTGTAAAATCAAAACTGATTTTCATGGATTTAAATGAAGATATTTGATTTATTCCTTTTATGAATCAATGGGAACTAAATACAGTCTATCTGGTACTTCCTTCATCTCCCATCCTTCATCTTGTTTTATTTCTTCTTGGCCCTCTCCATTTCACCACCTCTTCTTGTCCTCATTTGTATCCCTTTCTTTTTAATTCTGTTTCCCTCTCTCCTACCTTAGATTTTTCTCTATCCTGTATTTCAGTCCCTGCTTGGTGCTCATTGCCCGCTGACTCCTTGGCACAGTGAGAGTCCAACAGAACTTTTTTCCCCTTTGCTGTTGACCGTAATCACATTTGTGAAGCATTTAAGGTGATTTAGGCACAGATTGGAGCTTCTCCTTCACTCCAGGCAAATATTCATACCATACAGTAACAAAATTTCATCAGAAGTATTTTGTCCAGAAATCCAAAGGGGGAAAAAAGAGTATGAGGAAAAACACGATCAAGGTTTCACGAGTCAACAACTCAACCCCTCACTGTAACCTTGTCTCTGTAGTTTATCTTGATCTCTCTTGATTTATGAGGGGTCTTTCATGTTGGCAGTTTGGAGGAGGCCTCAGGAGGGTTCAAGGTTCTTTCCAGCCAGCCCTGCTGAGCCATATAGGAGGTTCCCTTTGTGCCTTTCCAGTGTCCTGTCATTCCTGATAACAGGATGCCCTTTTTGTTACTACTCCTGCCTTCTGCCAGTCACATCTTGGGTGTTCCTGGAGGTGAAAAGGGTATGGTGATGTGGAAGTTGCTAAGTCAGTTTAATTTCCTGGAGATTTTTTCCATGTGGGTTTTGGAAGACTTTGCAGCACACCTGGTGCATGAGATTTAACTGGTGGTGGATACAACTTTATTTAACAAATGGAGAAGGGATATTCGTTCTGCTAAATGTAAGGACCTAGAAATACAGTAAACAAAACCTCCAAATCATAAAATTGCATTTAATTGATGGTGACCCTTGAAAAGTATGTAGAAAAATGCACTTCAGTCCAGCTGTGAGGCTTTTCTTGGGTGGTTAACTTAATAAGTAAGTAATGCAAATTTAGCTTTACTTAAAAGGTCCATGATTGCTGGCTTTTAATGTAGCCTTTAACATCCCGAGTTACATAAATGAGCCGTGTTACGACTGCAAATGCATGGAAGATGCTTTTGTAGAATTAAAAACAAGTGCTGTCTCATTGTATTTTTTCAGAAGTATCCTTTGCATGAAGGGATTGGTGTTTCTTTGTGGTTTGTTTTCATTTTATAGTTACACCTGTGCTTTACTCTTCCTTGCCTGGAAGAGTTTATACTGAAATGAGTTAATTGCATCTTATGATGATGAAAGCAGTTGGTGTTATATGTTTCATGGTTATTCCTTGTTTCTTATGGGATGCGAAATCATTGATTTTCCCTTTTGTATTGCTAATTGGCAGAAATGTCAGAGGTGCCAAGGAGGCAGTGTTGGTTCACTTTGAATTAGCATATTTAAACAGATTCACCTTTTTTGTCATTGAGAGAGTTTGCACAGACATCAGAAGAAATTTTGTTCATGTCCTATTTTGAAAATCAAGGGAATCGATAAGAGATTATTGTGAAGTAACAGGATTATGTGTAAATTAAGATAACCTCCCCATTGTAGTCAGAATAATTGGAATAACTCAACTTAATCTTTAAATAAGAGATGGACATAGGGTTCTTTGATTTCTGACAAGGAGATAGAACTGCTGCAGTATCCCTAAAATCTAGTTTTTCGTACACACTGCCTGTATGAAGTGCTTGAGAAATGTTCAAATACACTAAAAAGCAGTATACAGAAGACTGGTAACATTTGAAATTTAAGTTCGGATTATTTCTGTGTACTGTCCTGTCCTTTCACTGGTCTTCATGGTTATGACCCATATGTGATCAGATAAATACTCTCTGATGTCAGTGCTGTATTGATCTGAATCTGAGGAGGCAATCGAAAGTGAATTCTAGTTTTCCAAAAATAGGAATACACTGGATCAATATTAAAAAGAGCAAAAGTAGAGTTTTTTATGGTGATTCACACATTGCCCCCGCAGGTCCCAATTACATGCAGAAGTCTCCAGCATGGCCCTTCTTTTGTCCTGTGTGGTGCTGTTCTCTCTGCTGGGAAGAGTGGGAATTTGGAGAAGCTGGATCCAGAAATCTCTGTAGCCTAACCGTGCTGGTGTGCCTGGGAGTTCGAGACACAGAATGAGCTGGTGGGCGTGGCAGGCAATTTGTAACACTGAGAAACTCGAGGGGTCTGGCAAGGGCCAGTGAGGAGGTGAAGGTGTACTGGAACATCTCTGCTGTGAGGAAAGCTGGGACTGTTCAGCCTGGAGCAGAGAAGACTCGAGGGGATCTGATGTGTGTAAATACCTGGAGGGAGGTTGTAAAGAAGCCAGAGCCAGGCTCTCCTCAGTGGTGCCCAGTGAGAGGCACAGGGGCAGTGAGCACACAGGGGAACATCAGAACATACAGAGAAACTCCTTTACTGTGGGGGTCAGCAAGGACAGGTTGCCATGGGGGATTGTGGAGTCTTCACCATTAGAGACGTTCAAAAGCTGCTTGGACATGGTCCAGGGCAACTGATGCCTTAAGTTTCAGCTTTCATGTTTTTCAGGTTCTGTGCTGCCCAGGGGTGCAGTTCTGAGCCTCACATTCAGTGTCACTCAGCTCTTCACAGAGTAGGGAGACAAAACAAATCCTTTTCCTGCTGAAGACCAAGGACAACTTTCAGGGCCAAAAGCACAAACAACAGTGGACAGAAGGGAGGAACAAGAAGGATGGGACCTCACAACCTGAAGCTGTAATTGGACAATTAAACCCCAATATGCAAACGGACCAAAACTTACTGTAAGACCTCGTGACCAGTCAGCCATTTCTTTGTGACCATTCTGGGTCCATCTTGGGTGTAGCCCTGGCCAGGCTCTTGTCCTGCCCAAGGTGGATCCCGGAGGCCTTTCAAGAAATCCCTACTTAATTCTCTAGCTCTGTCCAGTCTCTGTTTCAGGTCAGCCTTCCCAAGGTATCACAACAAGCCCTGCCCTGCCAGGCAGCTTGGACCAGATGACCTCCAGAAGTCCTTTTCCAGTCAAAGATTTGTGATTCTTGTCCTTTGAGTATTTTTCTCCATTAATTCACCTAAAGTTGTATTAAAGACTTCTAGCAATAAGCTCTGATACTGGCAACTCACTGTAAGCCTAAGCAGCATCTGCCTAAACCTTCTTTTAGCTGTATGTACGTATGTTTCCCTGTGTGCTGCATTCTCTCTCCTTGAAGCTAGGAAGAGGCTTGAGGGAAAGGTTAAGGGCCATCTATTGTCTCCTTGTATCAGCATCTCTAAATTGCTCCTGCCTGTGCTTCATCCTGCAGCCAACTGCACAGAGCACTGGCAGTACAGACCTCCTGCTGCAGCAGCTCAGCAGACACTTGAATGGATGCAGGTTCAGCAGCTGTTTTCAGTGTCTCATACACTGAGAAGGATTTAGCTGGAAATTGTAGCTGAATAGGGCTTTTTACAGTGAATTTGTGTAAAAAGCAGGAAGAAAATAGATTGAAGTGTTATGGGCACTGATAGCTGGCCTTATCTAACTTTTGCTTTTAGTACAGTGTTAATGGCGTCTTCATAATTAATTCCACATTCTGGCTGAGGCAGGCACAAAATGCCTGTGCTTGTATTTTTCTCCTTTTCCCTGTCTGGCTGGCCTTCATCTTGTGCCATGCACTGTTTCCTCAGTCTGGAGTGAAGACTCACAGATCTTGTCGAAAAGTGGTTTTGATCTTTGATGCTCCCAAAGAGCCAGAGAGTCTTTGGTCTGGTGGGCTGATGCCAATGTTGAGTGATGCAAAGGGCTCTCAAGTCAACAAACCCACCAGCTTTTGGCTTTCTTATAAAGAGAATTGAGAAGATTGCTCTAAAATGGCATCTTAATAGTCCTGGAATATGAGTGGTTGAGAAAACTATGTCCTTCCAAATAATGAAGTTCCTTTTGCAGCAAAGAAAAAGTGCAGGTGATGTTGTCACAGCAAGTCTTGAGTTGTCCAGGATATCAAATGATTGCTGAATTATGGAGCTGTTGTCAGGGAGTGGGTCTGGGATGTAGCTGAGGTGGTATGTAAACATTACAGCTTGCTCTGGGTCTTGCTTAAGTGTTTCTGCCTGGATTATTGGAAGAACTCCATTGTTTAAGAAAATGAGGGACAGCAGTTTCCTTTTTGAAGAAAAAGTACCTTTTTCTGTGTACTTCAATGACTACAAGCTCAAGGAGCTTTTAAAAGACAATATATTGGCAGTTCTTTATCTGCACACTGCTGCAAGGCATTTCCTCCTTGTTAAAATCAGTGTCACTGAATTGGATAAACTTACAGCATTTTCTCCTTTATTAACGTTTTGCTAGCAGCAGGCAATACCAGATGCCAAAGGTCAGGGTGTGCTGGCAGGATGTAGCTGTGAGTTTTATTGGAATTCTTTTTGGAGACTCAGCTTGTAAAGAACAACTCAAGGAACTCCAGAAGAACAAGACCTGAACTGGTTGCATTGATCATGTTGTCTTTTGATGGCAAAAGTAGGCCTAATTTCAGAATTTGTAAAAACGTGTTGAAAGAAACCCTGACTAGACAGAGATCTGCTTGGTCAGTAATGTTATAGGAAACTTACCTTCTAAGACCCAGGGTTTTCTTCTTAAAGATTTGGGTTTTTAAAAAAAATTATTATATTTTTAGGGTTTTGTACGTCTTGTAATGAAAACTTCTAGGCACTTGTGAAAAATTGTAGTAAGTTTTGGGGCACCATCAATTGGGGTAGATAAGTAGGAGTCAAGGAGTCGAAGACATCACTTGTTCCATTTCCTGTGAAGTTTCACATGAATTTTCCACAGCCATCTGACACTGGGGTAGTTAAGTGTTGCTTGTTAGAAACAAGCCTTAACTTTTCCACTTGCTTCTGGAGATTACTCTGAGTTGGTGGTAGAGTCAGAAATATTTTAATGTCAAATTGCCGATTGATTACAAGAACGTTTTTTCCCATCTTTACAAATACATTTGTGGCTTTACCAGAGGAGACATAATCAGAAATCTAATCTAAAAATCAGCAAACCAGAAGGGACTTGAACAAAATTACTTCCTACATGGATGAATCTGTTGGTTACCTTTTTGTTGTTTGTCAGTTTTACAAATTGTTAGTAAGATAGTGCCTATAGACATATCAGAGAAAAAGGTGAAATGGTCATGAATAAACTGAGTAATGTGGCATTTACTTGGGCTAATCTATCCTTATGTCCTTCAGAGAGCCAACCTTGTGGAGTGCTAGCCATTAAAAACCAGATCAAATCTCAGAAAAAATCCAGTGCTTAAACAATTGTCACCAGCATTTAACAAAAGAATGTTTGATGTCATATCTGCTAAAGATCACATAACACCCCTAAGATAGTAAAATAGAAATGGAAATACTGTGGGATCTACAAACAGGTGTGCCAAGCTGTGGGGAAAAAAAACATACCTAAAGCCCATCAGGTGGTGTACAGAGCACCCCAGCTCTTGTGGGAGATCAGGGAGCTTCCAAGCTGAGTCCTTAGGAATAACTCTGAATTCATTACATTCCATGCCAGTAGTAAAACATCCAGCCTGGTACATTCAGAAGTTGACCTCTTGCCCAGTAGCACTAATAGTGTTTTTCTTCTGTCAACAGCATTCAGAGGGGAGATGGCAGAGTAAGGACAATAAATTATGTATCAGTAGCATAGGAGAGAGAGAGAGTGTGTGTACAGAATGGGAGAGAGAGAAGGAAAACAAACCACAAAGATAGTAAAGGTCATGGATATCTTCTTTTTTTTAGAACAGCAGAGTTTATACAGAATTGTTTTGTGTCTGATCTAATTTTGTTGTGATTTTTCTAGATAAAAATGTCATCTCTTCTGTTGCTGATTGATGGCTCAACCCTACTAAGGGCTGAGCTGTTTCTTACCTCTGTGACTGCTACAAAATCAAACTCCAGAATGCTTTGGGTTGGAAGAGACCTTAAACACCATCTCATTCCACCCCCTTGTCATGGACAGGTACACCTTCCCCTAGCCCAGGTTGCTCCACCCTGGCCTTGAACACTTCCAGGGATCCAGGGGCAGCCACAGCTTCTCTGGGCACCCTGTGCCAGAGCCTGCCCACCCTCACAGGGAGGAATTTCTTCACAATATCCCATCTAACCCTGCCCTGTGTCAGTGTGAAACCATTACCCCTTGTCCTGCCACTTCAGTTCCTGATGCAGAGTCCCTCTCCAGCTTCCTTGTAGCCCTTTTAGATGCTGGAACGTGCTGTGAGGTCTCCACACAGCCTTCCCTTTGCCAGGCTGAACAGCCACAACTTTCTCAGCCTTTCTCCATGGGGCAGAAGCCCTAGACCTCATATCAACTTCATGACATCCTCTGGACTTGCTCCAGCAGTTCCTTCTCCTTCTGAAGTTGGTCATCACATCACCTTCTTTTTTAAAGCTGCCTGTAGAATAGTATTGACATAGGTTTTAGTATTATTCTCAGGCTTCCTTTTCCTTCTACAGGCTTTAAGAACCGTGGAATTGTCTTTCTCCATCACCCAGGTCTACTTTGTCCAGCATCTTGTAGCTAAAACCTATCAGCAGCAGCTTCTGAGAGAGTTAAAACCTGAGGCTGGACAGGTGGTCAGTATGTCCTCATCATTATCCTGCTCCCAGGTAGTTTTAAGATTGATTTAGGTGTTGAGAGAAGCTGCCAGGATGAGAGGAATAGCTTCAAGTTGGGCCAAGGCAGGTTTAGATTAGATATTAGGGAATTTTTTTTCACTGAAAGGGTGATTGGGCACTGGAGCAGACTGTCCTGGGCAATGATGGAGTCACCATCCTTGAAAGCATTCAAATGTGTGGATGTGGCACTTGAGGACATGATTTAGTGGTGAACACAGCAGTGCTGGGTTGTCATTTGGACTTGGTGATCTTTCTTAAAGGTCTCTTCCAATCTGAATGATCGTGTGAATCTGTGAAATACTTTGACAGCCTTCCAAAGTGAGCATCATTTCCCATTTCCTTGGCAGTTGTGGGTGACACAGCAGTTCCTAACAAGCTCCTGGCTACTGCATTCCCACTACTAATGCATGTAAAAGCAGCAGAGTCCCATCCCACTAGCTTTTGAACAATTAGAGAACTGTCTATTTAGGAATTACAGGTGAATTTGCATACCTGGCCTAAAAAGAGACATCTTGTAGATAATTTCTGAAGATCCTGTCTTGGGGTTTCTCAAAATCCAGCCACTACCAGCTCAAACACAGCTTGAGAAGAATGGCACATAATTTGATAAAAGTTGTTTACTTCCTTTGGGCAGAGCTATATTAGTAATCCAAAATGATGAGAGAAGAGAGACTTTGATATTAAATTTAGCTCCAGGTGTGACCTGCCAGGGCTGCTCCGATACAAACTACTGATCTGGCCCTGTTCCTTCTGCTTGTGGAAAGCACTTTGGTTCAAAGAGCAATAAATAAATACAGCAGATAGTGAGCCAGAATTCGCAAAGTTCAGCTGACCAGGGTATTTTTGAATTAACCTAAATACTATGTTGACATCCACTGTATTGATATATAACTGTTTAAAAAAGAATACTCTGAAGAATAATCCTCTGGTTTTTTCTCAGTTTCTGTTTCTCTGTTAATTAGTACTCTCTGAGTATTAGATGCTCTCAGTTGAATAAAAGCTGATACTGATTGAAAGAAAATCTGTTTATAGACAGGCGCTGAATAACAAGGTATGTGTTACAAAAATACTGCAGAAGAACTGAGCATAAGCCAGACATTTCTTATTCAATGTCTTCAAAAGGAAGACCTATTGATATTTTTTTCCAAATATTGATTAGTAGGGAACCTGGGATTTTCTTGGATCACACATTCTACTTGGAGGGTTACCATATGTATGGAAAATGAGGAGAGGAAAGGGACTGATGATGTGTATGTGTTGGCACAATGTGCTATCAGACTTACTGAAAGCAGGAATTTGGTAGGACATCAGTAATAACAGGGAACAGAGCTATGTGCCAGTTTTGCAGATCTGTTCAAACCCAGGCTGATTAACCTGATCACTTTTGTGTATTCTGTGTTTTTTGTCTGTGATTGTGATTTAGAGAGCTTAAAGTTCTTATTCATATTCCTATGCACATGTGTGGGGGACTGCACAGGACCATAAGGAACTTAAGGGAACAAAGTAAAAAATATGCCAAAAATCTATTCCTTCAGCAGACACTTGGCTACTGAAACAATGTCATAATGTCAGTAACATGCAGCTGGCAAGTCAGTGTTTAAATTTATGGCTTTTAAGGGTTAAGAGATGGTTTATTGAGGATCCCTCCAATTCCAGATACCAGTGCAAGATGTGTTTCACATCTTGGATAACCAAGTGCTGAATGTCTGTGTTGGCCTGGGAATTTTTACTTTCCATACAACATGTAGAAAAGTTTCAGTATCTAATCCTTAAGAAGCATGACGCACCAGATTTCCCAGGCATGGTAATTTTAGTTGTTGAAAACCCATTTTAATTATTTCCCCCTTTTTCTTACTTTCTTTGGTACTCTGGAACTAGCTTTTTTTTAACTAATGAGGAGATGAAGTGCAGGCAGGACAATGTGCTGCAAAATCAGCCTCAGCAGAGATGCAGATCTTTTAAGTGGGCCAAGCAGATGAACTTGAACTGAGTCTCCAGCACAGAGAATCCCAGACTGGTTTGTGTTGGAATGGAACTTCAATCTCATCGCCTTCCAACTCCCTGTCATTGGTAGTGATACCTTCCTCTACAAAATACAAATCATATTTCTGTGTGTAAACACATGTGCTAAAACCCAACTTGAGTGAGTTTAAGGTTAGAGATAAGCCTTTGGAAGTGAAGTACAGCATGAAAATTGTCTACCCATCTACGTAATGGTATATTCTTGATCCCACGTAGTTCTTTCGGTTTGAGTTGTTTTGTCCCTGAGACCTCTGCCTGGTTGTGGACACAAGGAATAGTGTCCACAAGCATATCTGATGAGCTGCCTTTTTTTTTTCCCCTTACTATTTTTGCTTTGTGTAACCCTGTGCCTTACTAGACACCCTTCAGAGCAGGATTTGAGGCTGGAGTTATTACTCTCCTGTTTGGCATTTCTGCAGGACTCATCACTACAGCATTTCAGTGCTTCAGATGTTAATTGATTTTCGTAACACCCCACTGAGATGGGGAATTATTATTAACCAGGGAAATGGAGCACAAGGAGATTGAGGTCAGAAGTGCTGCTCAGTTTGAATGCCAAGTTTGAGACACCTGTTACACGGTTTGTTATTTATTCAGTAGTCACATTAAACTCTTAAATTCCTTTAATTGCAGCTGTAGTTCTGCATCTCTCCATATTGAATCAGAAGCCGTGATGCAGGCAGTACAGTAAGGAAAACTCAGCCAAGCACTTTCGGCATTTTTTTCATTAGGGATGTGCTTGTTTTCAGGAAAGCAATTTTGGGCAAAAGTGGGGTAGATATTTAGTCTCAACACAGTATTGAGATGTTGTACCCTAAGAGACTTTTTTTTCTTAATAAATTTTTCTGGCTGATATAATGCTTATTCTCCAGTTCTTGGAACAAAATAAGTCTCTTCTGCTCCCAAATTGTAATTCATCACCAGAGTGGCTCCACTTGTGACAACAAATGAGCAGAGATTCTTTTTGGAATGTGTGTGAGATGTTCTTAATTAATAAACAATTCCTGAAGTGCACACCTAAAGATTGCCCTGTATTTCTTTATTGTGATTATTTATGTACCCCTAATTTTCTTTTAACATTTATTCAGCATAAACAGTTTTCTGTTCATCTTGTTTCTGTGTTGATCTGCCTTCTGGCATCATCTGCCCATATTCAGCAGCTCCTTGATAGCTGGAAAAGGCAGGAGTGTCAAGGAGTCAGCATTCCAGTACAGTTGCTCCACTACAGAAATTCAGCTGTTCTGGAAGAGAGACAACTCAGGGCAGAACTTGTTCAGTAGCATGGCAGCTGTCATAGCACTGACATATGAAGATAATTCTTTCCCTTGGTAAAATATCTTCTCTGAGTTGGCAGCACTGAAATGAATTTTAGAAGTAAGATCATTAGAACCCTGAATGGCTTGATGGCCATCTCACCTTAGCTTTTCTTCCTGATAAACTAACTAATCATGACTTTTGGAAGAATAAAAATTGTCTGAAAACCTAAATGAAGATATCTGTAAACTCATGTGCTTTGGTATTTGAGAACAGTCCTGTCTACAAACTCTACTTGGAAAAAGACAGAAACTTAACTAAAGTATTTTTGATGTATTTTAAGAAGTAGATCTATACTGGTCTTCTCTGCAGACTAATCCCTTGGTTTTCTTCCTTTATGGGTTTATCATATTTCAAAGAGAGATTGTCTTTTGAGAAGGAGTTAATTCTCCAGTCTTTGTGTGTAAATCTTCTTTTAGGCCCATTTAATTATTTCCCTCTAGGTTTTTTAGAAGCATCTTTCATTAATAGGACTGAATGAAGATTGCTTCAGGTTCCTATTAACTCAGTAAGAGTTTGTGTGCATTTGGGCCTTTACGTAAATATTTTTGGCCTTACCTTGGGCATTCTCCTTGTCAACTTCTGTGTGCTCAGCACAATGTCTCAGCTTGACTGGAAAACCTGGATACGGAAGTTTTCCTGAAACTTTTGCTGGATCTTCTTAAGTTTGTGCTGAAAAATGCGTGTAACAGATTTCCGTGACTTTGCTGATAGATCTTAGATACTGTTTCAGGCATTTTCTCACAATTCAACTGAGTGGTCAGATGGATCTGGGAGGCAGACTGCAGTTTTCCAGCCTCTCTTATATTTGGAAGCCATGTAAATGAAAATAATCATTAAAGGAGGTTTTTTTTGTTATTAGTCTGTGTCCTTTTGCTTGTGATTTAGACAGTGTGATTAGTTTTGGTTGCTGATGGTTGCACGATGCTTAGATGTCCTGAGAATAATCACGATAACACAGCAAAAGCACAAAAATGTGTTTGTTTTCTCCAGTGGTACCAGTTGGCATAATAAAAACACCACCTTTCTTTGTAGCCTTTGCTTTCATAGCATATAAAAATGTGCCTGGCATTTTAGAGGGCTGAAACTCCTGTGAGGAAAGGATGGATGAGAGAGGCAGGGGTGTTCAGCCTGGAGAAGAGAAGTATCCAAGGAGACCTTAGAGCCCCTCCCAGTGCCTAAAGGGGCTCCAAAAGAGCTAGAGAAGGACTTAGGAAAAGGGCCTGGAGTGACAAGACACAGGGAATGGCTTCCCACTGCCAGAGGGCAGGGTGAGATGGGATATTGGGAAGAAATTCTTTTCCTTTGAGGGCAGTGAGGCCCTGGCACAGGGTGCCCAGAGAAGCTGTGGCTGCCCCTGGATCCCTGGAAGTGTCCAAGGCCAGGTTGTCCAAGAGGCTTGGAGCAGTCTGGGCTAGTGGAAGGTGTCCCTGCACATGGCAGAGGTGGAATTGGATAAGCTTTAGGGTCTGTCTGTTTCCTAGAACAAACTTCTGCTTCTTTGTCTCCCCCTTCACTCTCGGAACCAGTCTTAAAGGTGCAGAACTCAATATCCAGCATAAACAGAACAGACAATTGGGGATCCAAGCACCATAAAGGCACCCTAGGACAGGTCCTTTCCAACTCAAACCTGGGCTTCTGTGACTTCAAAAAATACAGACCATGTTGTTTTCTGGTACTAGAGGTATTAATGTCAAACAAAGGGAAAGCCACAGTTGAGATCCCTGAATATTAGAATATTGTAATTGGATAAATTAATGATAGCCAAGATTCAGAGAAGTCATCAACTTCAGGGAGACAATACAAAGGGATGTTTAAGCTTCTTGCATCCATTTCCTTCGCTGCCATTGAAGGGAATGGAGAAATGCAGCAGTGGGGCAGGCTCATGTACCCTGGAGTGATTTCTTGAAGTGGACTGACAATGGATGGGTCCCAAAGGGAGCTGGAGTTGGGAATTGCTGCAGAAGCTTTTTTATGGAGAATCCTGGTTGACAAGACACAATCTGAGACTTTAGAAGCTTCTCTGAAACAGAAATACTCTCTTTTCAAGATAAAAGTTATTTATAAGGGATTTATACTGCAAGTTATAGGAGGAGGTTTTGTTGGTTTTTCCTTTAGGATTACAAAGGTAATGGAGAAAAGCACCATTTGATATTTACCAACCTAAAGGTACAGCTCACTGGAACCTGAAGATAATTAACTGTTGTAGTCCCAGCTCTGACATTCTGATACAACTTCCTCATCCACTCAGTGGTGTTCTTTAGGTCTGTTTGCAGTGATTCCTATCTTTTTATAGAAATTCTTCATGAGTTTTTAATGAACACTTTTCATGGTAGATTCATACATTTCAAATTAGTAGCTTTAAGCCTGCAAGACAGAGACAGCCTAAATGTTTTGGTTTGGTTTTGGTTTGGTTTTGTTTTTTTACTGACAGAGCAATACAGTAAGTATTGATGATATGATCTGTGGTAAAAATGCACCAACAATTAAACAACTGGTAATTTCCTCAGAGTTCCGAAGCTGAACCTTAAGCCTGCAGGACAGACAACATGCCATACTGCTCTTGTTAAACTGTCAAACCATAACTGCGTAAGAGACTGCAAAAGATTTTCAGTTTCTTCTCAAAGCATTTTTGCAGAAGTCAGTAAAACAGTTACCTAATTGTATCCATGTTAAGTACACACTGAATTTTCTATTATGTTACATTTAATTATAGTGTTAATGGGTTAACATGTCAGGATTTTTCTCTTTTTTTGCAGGATTCTGCTCAAGAGAGTGTCATCAAACGAGATATCCATCGTACATATCCAGCACATGATTACTTTAAGGATACAGAAGGAGATGGTCAGGAATCTCTGTACAAAATCTGTAAGGTACAGTCAGTACTCTGAATTTTAAAGCGTGTTCCATATTTTGTGTGACTTTCGTTTGCCCTGCTAACCCTGCTCTGGTCCAAATTGTTAATCAATAAGATTTTAAAGCTTTGTTTAGATTGCATGTGGTGTTTCTGCATTACCTTTTACAACCAAACCATTCTGGAATTCTGTGATCTTTGATCAGAGACCTCTCTGTGTGTCCATCAAATTGAGGGCTGCTCTTCCTATGAAACATTTTGTATTTACCTAGAGTTGAATGACCTCTGTCACTCACCACTTTCTCTTGATAGAACATGTTCTGCATAGCAGCTTTGCACTCACTTTTTAATGCTCTGTTTCAAACAGCTTTGTCTCATCAGCAATCTTTGTTATTGTGCTATTTTTATGTGTTCTTTAAGGTTTGTGAATATTTGCAGCACAGGCTTTCTGCAGGATTCTGTGAGTAAGCTCACCTTCACTCTCTTCACTCTCTTATTCCTGCCTTTTGCTTTCTTTCCTTTAATCAATTATTTGAGTGCCTAAGGGGATTGTTCTATGGCAGCTCAGTTCCTTAAAATGCCTTTGGGTAGGGATTTTATTGAAGGGTTTATAAAAATCCTGGTCATCTTAGTGACTCCCTCATTCTTTTATGTGCTCATTGGTTCGAGGAAGGATTTGGGAAGCATTGCTTTCTGGTAGAACAGCCATATCCAGTCTTCAACATGGAATTATTCATAAATTTACTGATTACACTGAAGGGTTTATACCTACTTGGCAGTATTGAGATCAGACACAGCTGCTGGGGAGATTTCCAGGCTGTAACTTTTCCTTCATTCTTGCATAGTTTCCTTAAATGACTGTGGCTATGACAGATGTCTGGGTCTGACTGGACCTCGAGTTTATGATCAATAAACTGCTTTCTCCAGTGTGTGGGTTTTCAAGAAATACTGTTAAAGCGTAATTAATTTGCTTATAAACTTGTCATTCCATTGGGAATAAAAACTAATAATCTGTGTTGAAAGTAATAATGTGGCAGCTTTGTATTACTAGAATAACTTTTACCAGAGGTGCTGGATACTTATGCCCCTCTTCTGATGTGAAAGCAAGAAGTTTGAAGAATGGCATTATTGAATATGGCTGGGAAAGGTCTGTCCTCAAGTGGGAGGGTCAAAAGCTGAAGAGCGTTTTCTTCATTCCCCACTGAAATGAGAGATCATCTGAGCTGTCAGATAAAAAAGAAAATCATTAAAAGCTCACAGCCTCATTTTAACAGGTCTGTCAGTTTTTGTTCCATCTCTTAATCTCCTCTTCAGAACAGTAGGAAATTAGGAAAGATGGAAACTTTTTCTGTTGCAGAATATTTATGTGACAAAGTACCTAAAAATTAACTTCAGGACTGACAGTGGTGATAAGGAATGAAAAGAGTTTCAGATTCTAGGCTGGAGATTTCATTTGAGGACACCACTTAAGCTGGATTTTCACAGAGCAAATTTTGAGGAATCTTTGGGAAAACTGCTGCCTCCTGCATGCTTTCTGTTTAAATACTCTGCAAATTCCAGCTCTGTTTAGAGAGCTCACCTCAGTGCTACAATGCATAACTGAAATAGTGCTCAGTGCCTGTTTCCTCTGTACATAGAGCTCAATGCTCCAGGGAATCAGAGCACCTGGCAGAATTAATCCTCTCAGCTCTCTGGAGTCTGTGCAATGTCGAATTTAACACCAGATGTGTTTTGCCTAATTTTGTGATTAAAGTTACTCCTATTCAGCAAACAACCACTGTGACTTTAATGGGAAAAGGGAGCATGGTGCAGGAAAATCAATCAGGTGACCTGTGACTGGGCAGACTGGGCAAATAGACACAAAGTTTTTCAGAAAATGCTTGATTTACTTCTCAGAGATTCAAAGTTGGTGTTAGTTGTCAGTAAGCTGAGGATAGGATATGAATCATTTTTGTATCAGGATATGTTTTGTTACTAAATACTTCTCCCTTTGTGGATCAGATTTGTAGTTTTGTAGTTTTTATAGTTTTTTCCCTAATCCTGGTCTCAGTTGCCTGGTTTTAGGTGCAGGATCAGTGTGATAGCTGGTTTTCCTGTGTTTCAGTTGTTGCAATGTCTGGTTTTTGGTACCCACATTAGCAGAGAGAATAACAAACTGCTTTCTAGCAATGCTAACACTGAGTGGGCTCCCTTATGGGGTGTTTTAGCTTTTGTTACTGTATATTGAAATATGGAAATATCTTTAAGTTGCTCTTCTGTAACCAGTAGCTTCTATGCCCATGATAAGCTGTGAATGATGGGTTATGCTTCAGCAGAGCTGCTGCTTAGTGCTGGCCTGTAAGCTGAAAGTCTAATTTTCATTGGTTTTTTTTACATTTTCATTTCCATTTAATTGCAGCATGCCTTTTCAGATAGTCACCTAACTGTGCATCTCTTCTTACACATTTTTCAATCCTTAGTATTTCCTTAGATTTACAAATGGGAAGTTTTAGTGTTTGTCCTGGTGTGATTATTTGTCAGAGAGCAGATCTCTTTTGTTCCTGCAGAAATCTATTTGCCAATTATAGGATAAACACAATCAGTTACAAATCATTTTTCATCTATTTTTAGTTGTTTATTTTCTTTGCTCCTGGGTTGAAGCAGCAGTGTCAGTAAATATTGTTGTCTTGTTTCATTCAAAGGATTTTTAGTGTTACCTTGTGTTCTTTTGTTTATATTTTAATGAGGGGGAAGGAGCTGGGTGTTCCTCTGGCC
>VXBB01023411.1:3153-42395 GCA_013399915.1 Illadopsis cleaveri
AAAAAAGACTCATGCATAAATGTTTCAGTGGAGGAGGAAGCTTTGACAGAGGAGGTACAACTGACACCAAAGAAGGCTTCAAGCATCAGCACTTTATTGTTCTCCAGTGCAAGGTTTTATACCCTTCATCCTACACGCACTACACCTGTGTGCCCTCTCTACCCCCTGTGATCAGTCAGTACACCCCAGCATTCCATGTTCCTTTGCCTTCAGTACTGTTCACCCATCCTACACAGCTGTAGCCCATCAGGGATGAGGATTGGCTGCAGCCCCGTTCACAATCATCACAAACTGTGTGCCCACAAGGCTTCACTGAAAAATGTTCACAGTATCATCACTTGGAAATTCCTTAAAGTCTCTGTTTAAAAATTCACAAAGAACTAGCTCCACCACTAGGACATCAACAGAAGTAAAAGAAAAGTAAACAAGTTTGCCTGTTCAGGGCTTTGGGAAGGCGTATGTTTTTCAGACACAATGTGTTAAATTGTGTGGCAGAGTTCAATTTCCATCTTCTCCGTAGGTGCTCACTGCACATAAACTTGTGACAAACAAGCTGACAAAATGACAGCATCTCAGAGTATTTAAAGAATGATTTCTGTGTCCTTCCAGTATTCAGTTTGGTAGCTCTGAGTCCCTGGACAGAACACCTGGATCGCCTCGTCCCTGTGCTGTGACAGGTGACAGGAGTGGATTGTTAAGTGCTGCAGTAGATATGATATCACAAATGCAGAAGGAATAGTCCTTTTAGATTCAGCCTTATAGCACACAAATAACAATTTCTAGTTTCCTTGTTCTTCCCCTTCTCTGCTAGGGCCAGAGTAGCAAGGCTGTGCTGGTGCCAGGGCACCTGGGCTCCTGCCAGGGCACTGTGGCCGCCATGCTGCCCTGCCCACCCCCTGCAGGAGCTTTGCAAAAGGGGAATACATGCAAGGAGCTGCTCCCTGCTGAGCAGAAAGCAAGCTGTTGACTATTTCTGACATACACAGAGATGAGTTTAATTTGAGTTTGTGAAGGCAGGTGCTCAGACATCAAGGGTTGTCTCCATGCCCTACCATTTGGAACTGAGAAGTTCGGATTATTCTGCATTTCCACATTTACTTCTGATATACTTCCATTAAGTATATTTTTCATAAAACAGCCACAAAGAGAAAACTAATTAGAACTTGTTTTTAGGACTAGCTACTATTTTAAGTGGTAACATAGAGTAAAAAATATAAAGATTCTAAAAATCTGTCAGCCCATTAACAGAGATTGCTCATTGCTCTGTATCTTAGCAACAGTACCTGTTTACAAATCAAGCAATATAGACTATATAAAAGCTGCAGAAGTCCAAACTTTCCACTTAAAACAAATAAATTAAAATGAAACAATTTGTAAACAATTTTTAAAATTACTTCTTTCCACATGTAATAATTAAATCAAAAGTCTAAAGAACTTTCCTGTTCTATTTCTAAATCAGTTTGCAAGCCTCAGGATCATAAGTATTTATCGTATGGTTCCAAAAATTCAGGGTAAATCTAGGATCTCTGAAAAGCACTTTTTAAGTGTCTTTTAAAGTTTCAGATGTACATGTTATAATATTTTATCTAGGAAATAATGAAAACATGAATGGAAAAAATACTGATCATTTCAACTGGAGTTATACTTTACACCTGTATCATACCAGATAAATAATTAACAACCAATGACATCTAAAACCAGTGCTAAAATCATACATCAACACATAACTTTGAGTAACTACATTTGTTATGGGCCCCATGGGGAATCAGTATGAGAGGTTCTTCCTCCCCGTTTCAATTATAGATATAACACAAGTAAACTAAGCCAAGTCAATATTCTCAGAAGTCAATTCTATATATGCCAATGTCTGCTCAGAAGTTTGAAATAATAATTTATGCATAGCAAGGAACACTAGGGATTTGGTTTTGATGTGTTGCTGTTTGTGGTTTCCTTTTTTTTTTAATCTAGTGAGGTTTTTGCCACACAAATTTACATGGATTAACATTTATTTAAAAGAATCTTGTAATGTACTACATTTCATGTATACCTCATTTTCAAAATCTTTCTTTCCTGTTCATTTCCATGCTTATGCAACATATTTATTTCTTTGAGGCATCTTGCAAACTGAGGAATATAAACCACCTTGGTGCAGTTCATATTTTATGATAGTGATATTGGAATCTCTGTGCTACCTTATCCTCTGTTACTTCTCTTATATATAGTCATAAGATAATTCAAGCTAAAGGCAATTGCCATGGCTCCATGACAAAAAGAGAGACTCAAGACTAATTATGCCAGAAATGTGAATATGAGCAGAAAATGTGATGCAATGATGTTTGTTGTCAGCAACAATTTTAGCAGCACAAGGAGGTAAGGGCAAGATTCATGTTAGTCTGTCTAATGCCTTTCAAGGACCTTGGGGATTTTATTTGGATGCCTGCTGAAGTCTAACACAAAGAAAATAGAAAAAATTTCCTTCTCTAAGGTTTTGCTTCCTTACTTTAGGATTCTTGAATTTTTGATGATTTAACAAGGCTGTTACCATTTGGTAGAGATAGCAATTAAATAAAGAGACAAGGATGTGAGTTATGAAGCTTGTTTGCTGCACACTCCAGCTCTTTCAGTTATGGTTTGATGAACACCATTTGAAAAAAAAAAATAAAAATTGCAGATACTTGCAGCTGTTTATCCTCTGTCCAGAATAGATTTTCTTGAACTGGCCCATTATCACACAATTTGAGTTAAATAACTGTCCTATCAAGGCCTTTCCTTGCATCTATCCCATCCTCAGAGGAGTTGCCCTCCATGGTTTTAAGAGGGGTGAGAAATCGACTTCTCCTGGCATTAGAGGAGCAGGAAGTTCACACTGTTCCCTGCTGTCTAACCCTCCCAGACAAATCAGCAGCAACATCAAATAATTAAAGGACCAAGTGCAGGTACTCCATCTTATCCCCCTGAATTTTACCCCCAGGAAGAAAGCAATGGGAATTTCCCTCCATTCCAGCCATGCTCTCTGTGCCACTGCCACTGTGGCTGTCTGTCCCTGCAGGAGAAGCTCTCACTGTTACAGACTCTATACTATTCCCTTTGTGGAAGAAGAATTAGTATATTAATATCTTCAATGTCACCTCTCCTTTGATTTGTAAGTGTATACATAATCACACCAAATTCATCTCTACAGTGAAGTCATTCATTTTAGATGTTAATCTTAGCTAAATTCTAATAGATTGCAATCTAGAAAACAATAGTTTTCACATCTTCCCAGAAGGAATAAATTAACTGCTTGTAAATCATTAATTTGCAGCTCTCCAATGATCAAGGCTGTCAGACTAATGTGATTTTAAACCAATTAGAATTTGTTCTTTTGTTCATTCATACCAGTAACAATAACATGAGCATAGTAAGAATTGATATTGAAATACCAACTTTCAATTGAAAGAGAAAAATTGCAGATTTCTCTACTTCATGTACCATTTCCCAGCACCTGCAGCACATAGACTGTTAATTTAAAGAGTTCATTTTAAACACAGCTGGCAAGATGTGACTGATGCACCTGACTGGCAATGAACTGTATCTAAAAACCTATAGTAGGTTTTTAGCCTGTCCTCCACTCAGTCTCTATCTTTAAGATTGTTTCATTTCTTGGGTGATGTCTTATTTTATGTATTACACTATCTTTTGGATCAAAGTTGTCAAGCATTGTATATTCTACATTCTAGGCCAATGGAACATCTTCAGCCACATAATACAATAATGCTGAATTATAGCCAAATGTTTATATTTATATTTATATTTATATTCACGTTCACATTCACATTCACATTCACATTCACATTCACATTCACATTCACATTCACGTTCACTCTTCTATAGTAGTTTGTGATTCCTTAAACAGACACAATAAGGTGCTTGGGTTTTCCACAGCAGTTTCCAATATTCATCCCCCAGTGCAATTTCATACAGACATTGTTTGAAGACTGAGTGGGCCTAGTGATCTTCACCAGCTAAACTGAGGAACTTGACAAAATAAACGAGTTTTTATTTATTTCCCTCTTCTCTTCACCTTTAGAACCTGTAGGAAACTTAAACTGCCTTGAAAATTCACCTGATTTCCTCCACTGCTCAGCCCCACAAAGTGTTGCAGCCAAGCTTAATGCTTCATTTGCATTCAAAACCTGACAAAAAAAATTACTTGAAAAGTAGATGTGACATTTCTTTTAAACACTATCATAACAAGCCAGATGATACATTCACCTACTGCTCATGCATGGCAACAGTGAATTAGGAGAAGATACAGATTTGTTAATGAACATTTAATTGCCATGGGACTGAAGGTGCCTTGGTTTTTATGTTGCAATATTACTAAGGCTGTACCCATGTAATACAAATGAGTAAGAAGGCAGTCTTGATAGATAGAGCAGGAAAAATGATGCATGTTTTATGTCCTTATTGAATTTCAATACTATTTGAGGTCTGACCCTTTCTCTGCCTGGGGTCCATGGTTGTGATGCTATTTGCCTGCTTAATTTTCAGCCTGTTCCTTGAGGACTGCTGTTCAGCAGCTTTTCCCAGTGGCTGGGGATTCATCCAGAGCCATCCCCAGGAAACACTCTCTTTGAGAATTCTCTATGCATATGATTTTTTCTAACACAGAAAGAAATAAAAAAAAGAAGCCCAAACCAAAAAACCATCTTGAATAACTCAGGGCACACGTATGCTCACTGTGAACACTTATGGTAATTTAATGATAAACCTAATGAAGAAGGATAAATATCTGATCCTTACCCTGCTGTTTTAGAGGGGGTCAAGATGAGATTAAAAAGAGTTAAATAATTTGACAAAGGCACCTAGGTGCCCATTCCAGCCACCTGCTCCAGGGCTCACTGTGTAACCAGCCCTGCCCATTAATCAGAGCTGGTTGTTCCTTTGGGTTCTGAAGAAAGAGGAAGAAAACAAAAGCATTTTTAGTCTTAACTTGTTTTCATCCTGTCTTTCTGAAGAAGGGAGATATGTCTGAAGAGAGAATCCTTCTCTGACCAGTTGAACTGTCACAGTGAAGAGGGCACTCTCAAAATCTTTCTTAATTAATGAGTATATAAGACTTCAGTGTGAGAGTCGCCACTGAAACAATGAATGACTGACTGTAAACCAACAGGACAAATTCCTCAGATGCTTTAAAAACACAGTAGCACCATCTGGCACTCAGTGGGTCCTTGTGGAATTGAACTGCCTGGCTGAAAAAGGGAAAACTGCACTCTCCTGTCCACTACTTGTTAAAACCTCAAGTTTCTCATACTAACTTTAAAAACTGCATTATATTTTTAATCTCCCATTCCTCAGCTGTCTTGAGAGCATTTCTCTAAACTATAAATGTAGTGGTATTTCTTAGTTGGCTTACCCTTAAAAGTATTTTATTCTTCTCAAAAATGCATTGAGACAAATACACTGGAGAAAACTGGTGATCTAACCCAAATCATGGCAGTTGGAATCATTGATGAAAAGTGCTTCAAACCATGAGGTGAAAAAGTATTCATTTTCCGTTTTACATTAGATACAAACCCTTCAATGGTAGCAAATAAAACTCTTAAGAATGAAAACGAATAAAAAAATCTTAATAAAAAATTAAGGAATAAAGTCTTAGAACAGCTCACTGTCAGGCTGGAAGGATGAGCAGCATTAGAAGTTCTTGTAGTTCATTGCAGAAGATTCTGACTGCTACTGCCAAATCTTTTGTAAGGATACTCTGCTGATATCTTTTAGTGACAGATTAAATCATGGTCATGGAAAGACATGGTCACAAAATCAAAATTTTACCATGTGAGTCACAACTATGGTTCCAGTTCCCTCTCAAACCTCCCTGACCAGAGGAAACAAAAACATATTTGCATCCCCATTTTGAACAAGAATATTGCAACATTCTTAGAAAAGCCCTTTGAGGACCTCTTTCACTTGGTTATTTTCAAACTTATTTAGCTATTAACAATGCATGTTTACTAGAATCTACTTGACATTTCTAAAGATGCTATTTTCCTCATGATTAATACCAGAATGAAGACTGACAACACTCTTTCTTAGGCAAATAGGGATCTAGCATATAAGAAATAAAATTTTGCTATTAAATATGTCAACAGATAACATTTTGTATCTGACTTTCATGACTTGGCCCATGTGCTGTTCCCTACCATACCCAGAGTCAGATAAATAATATTTTATGATTCTCTGCAAATGAAAAGGTAATGTAGTTTTTATTTATTGCTAATAAAGCCACCAACACTGTTATCTTCAGGCAAAGGAAAGTTTGTGCTCAGGATCATAATTCCTGAAAAGACCAACCATAGAAAAGGTTGTATCTCTTTTAAAAAGAGAAATATTTTATTAGCAGCCATACTTCAGTATAGCATGCCACCTGCAAAGGTAAGAGTATACACAGATACAAGATATCTCTTTTATACTACATACTGTATCTTTTAAAATATATAATATATGCACGTATAAAAGAAGACAGACAAGTTTCCTGCAGGATTCTTCAGTGAATTCACCCTTTTCCATTATTGCAGCTGGTTCAGTGCTAGATGAAGCATAACCATTCTTTTTTTCCAGCCACGTGCCTTAAGATTTCCTTCTTTTTCATGAAGGCTCCATCACCCTCCTATGGTTTATGTTCTTGAGCTTCCAGAACAGATGATGTCAGAATTCACCTCACTGAATTCAAGTGTTATCTTTCGTTGCTCTGAGTGCTGTGTTTTTCTAGTATTTCATGGCACAAGATCCTCACCTAATATTAACTCTCAGCTGGAAACACTCAGTCTTCAGTTTACCCACCTACCATTCCCTAGACTCTTCTGGCCTTTCACTCAGCAACACAGACCAGCTTCTGCCAAATATATTCTGAAAAATATTCCCAGAAATTTACGGTGACAGTATAACCTGAAGGTCTCTCTTCTGTCTCAAAGCAAATCAATGTTTTGCCAGCAGCATTTAGAAGCAAAACGGGGATATTCCCCCAAAACATCTTGAGTACTACCAGCAAAGTTATTCTATTCTGGACCAAAAAAAGAGCACTTTTGATTGCTAGGCCTTCACAGCCCTGCCAGTCAAGGTACAGAAACAAATTCATTCTAAACTAGGAAAGATTTATTGACATAGCCTAAATTCCAACTTAGGAGTCAGCAGCTACTCTGGAAACTGTTCAAGAGCCTACAAAGGAAGTTGAGGGAACAGTGATTTAATTCAAATAAATTATAGATTGGCTTTGGTTCAGAAACTAGCACATGAAATTTAAATATCTCATACAGAAAGGCAGACTAATTGATTCAAATTGCTTTTGGTGGCTTACCAGCTGTGAATAAAAGTAGTACTACCCCAGTTGCAGAAAGGCAGAAATCTTGTTCAGACAGGCACAGCATTTATGAATGAGTGAGGTTTAGACTCTATTGCTTGTAGGAAAGAGGAGTGCCTTCAGATACTCCATCTTCAATTATTTGCTTTTGAACAGTTACAGGATTGCTGCCTTTACACAATATAAACTCTTGATGAAAATTTCAAAGAACCGGGGTCATCATCTCCTGTAAAGAAATAGATCATTTGTTTTGTTCATGCAGTGCCTGGCAGAGCACAACATCTGCCTCAATTGGGCCTTCTAGGCATGGGTGCCATGCAGGGGCTTTAAGCTACCACACACATCTGCATCTTTGCAGGCCCTGGTGTTTTCCTTGGAAACAGAACTTTATAAAGAAGAGTTCTATTTTGTGTCAAAATGTTGCAATAGATGGCACAAAGTCATTATCTTTCAGTTTAATTTTCTTCCTTTTTATTTTCCTAGTTGCTCAATTACCACACTATTCATAACCTTTTCACAGTCTAATTATATTGCATCAGATATCCTGAGATATTTCTGGACGGGCATTTTCTACACAAACTTCCTGCTTATTTTTATTATTACCCTTGCAGCTATGCAGTTCCAGCACACCACCAAGATTAATTAAGTAGGCACAACATTGCTGAAATCTCCTCTGGTTTGCTCTGTCTATCATCACTGAGATTTCAACAACCAGCAAAAGACCTGCTAAAGAAATATGTGACTAATGCTGAAGCAATCCAGTTTAATGAGACCTCCTGGGAAACCACTTCTCCTTAAGTGATCAAAAGAGGAACTTAAATCCCTCTGTTCAAATGGAAAGGGTAACAGGCTGCATAAATATATACAGTAGCTATCTGTGCTGATCTGTCAAGCAGCACAATAACTTTATATTACTTTATTTGACTTCATACTAATATAAATCTTGTTCATGAGGCTTTCTGTAGGCTCTGCATCTATAGAGCACAATTCTGCTGTCAACTACCTAGAAGAATTTATTTTCTAACTGCTTGACTAGTATTTACTTTTCATCTCTGCAACTTATTAAATTCTGGTAAACTCAACAAACCCTGTGCTAATTGGAAAGTACAGTCTGTGTTTACCAATATGATGATCACCTGTGTGTTCACAAGAATAGAGCAGCACCAAAATTCATAGAGATGGTCAGAAAAGCAAAGCACCAACAGCTATGCTGAGATTACAGGAACTCTCCATCCTACCTACCTAATCTCAGGCTCTGATTCTTTATGGATTCCTTATATATGAGACAGAGAGAGAAAAAAGTTCCCTGCTGTGTGCTGTTCCTGAAAAAGCATCTGTATTCATGGCACGCCAGAGGTGTGCAGGCAGCTGTGTTTCTAATTTTTCTAATTGTCTGCCCATGGTTCCCTGTAAGGTTCCTTGTCACCCATTCTAACCTTTCCCTTTTTGGGAGGCAAGAGACATCAGATCAGTCAACATGATCCACTGTCTGCTTTCCTTTCTGTCCTGATCTGCTCAGCTCACACCACTTTTATGTCCTGCTGCCCTCCTTGGCTGGAGTCCACTGTAGCTGCTTCTTTGAGGGGCCCTTGTCCACCTTGTGTTGACACTTGTCTAAACCACAGCCCAAAAGTACTTAACCTCCAGAGGAGGAGGAAGAGAGGCCACCAACAGAAATACAAAGGGTTTCTTTAAGCAAGTCAAACCTTGTATCAAAAATCAGAAAAGGAAATATATCCAAACAGCAGAACCCACTGTATTTTCTTTTCCTCTCCTTCCTACTGTACCTGACTGGTTTTCTTCTTTTCCTGGAGGACAGAACATCTTCCATTTCTGCATCTTACATAGTCTCCCACTCTTAATTTATTTTTAATTAAATTATTGCTGGGCAGAGAGACTTCAATTTCAGCCAATTTTGACCAAGCTCCAATTGCATTTTAATTTAAAATGTGAAAGAAAACAAAATACTTCATACAGAATGCTTCTGCCTGATAATTTGGAAAATGCATATTTTAGTGGAGAAGTCATCTTCATTAGCATATTTTAAATAAAGTTGTATAATAAGACCTCTTCCCATTTAGTATGGCATTGCAGGGAAAATTGAGAGAATCCCACTGAATTTTACTAACATGTTTTAAGACTTTTAGCATTAATTAAATAATGTTTGATCACAGAGAAAAAAAGGCAGCAAATTTCACAGAAAACCAGAACTTAAATGGTTTAAGTTAAATACAGGTATAAAAAGAATGAGTTCCTCAGGGCCATACATTATTGTGAAAGAAGTACAGCTGAACAAGTTAAACAGAGTGGGAGATGTCAAGAGGGAAGCTGGAAGCTTTCAAATGCCAGGTTACAGCAGAGAATGAGTGACAGTCCTTGCAGCTCTAAAAGGGACCCAACGTGACTGGAATTGTCAAGGATCTTTGGTACAGGAATGAATCTCTTGGGTGTGATATTTTTTTTTTTTTTAATCTTTCCATTTCCTTCTTTCTATTGACTAGAATAGAAACAGCATGAAATCTACACAGAAGAATAAACCAGAAAATATAGTCACGGAACTGATAGGGAGATTACATCAGGTATTTGTTTTCTCTGAACTAAAATTATTGTGGATTTGTTGATCATAAATACAGGCTGGGAAGAGATGAAAAGCATCCAAGTATGGACCATTTCAGGATGTTTGTATTATTTTATTTTTCTTCCCTTCTTTTTAAAATACACACAAAGGTAAAGAGAGGTATAACTTGTTCTGCTGCTGCTATTACTTATTTTCTTCTAGTGGAGACCTGGACTTCCAGAATTCCATTCATGCCAATGAATCCTGACAGCTCTAATATAAAAGCTGCTCCAAAGAATTGAATGTACATTTTTCTTTCCCTGTTGAATGACTACAACCTTGTATTGTGATATTTTTATGAGAACTTTCTGAAATCAAGTACCACCTGGCAAAGCTGCTAGGAAACAGCATAATGTAGGCTTAACCTGTCCCCTGCCCTAATATTTAGTACAGGTTCAAATACTGAGTAAGCATTGAACACTGAGAAGAAAGGGAGATGGTGGGGACTTGGACACCTCCTCAGAAGGAGAGTGGATGTAAAGCTATGTGCTACAGCAGGTAGGTCAGGAATAACAGGATCATCTGCTTCTGCACCAAGGCAGATGACAGCTGCTTCCCCTGGTCTCCCTCTGTATCCCCAAGTCACTTGTTCTTACTCCTGAGGCATCTTGGTTGCATCCAAGTTTTGCTGTTCCCTAAATCTGTTTATGCTGTTGAATAAGCATAAGAATTTCAGCTTCAACAACCTCAGAAACTTTTGCCATGGTTATGCAATCACTGACAATTCCAGCAAATGAACATTGTTGTTTTGCTATCACTCTGCCTTCCTGTTCCTGCCACTCTGTTTTCACTCTGAGACCATCCATGCTTGAACTAAGGTTTTTCTGTGTTGGAAAAGTATAAAATCAAGTTTTGTTTGTTGGTACGCCAAATTTTAACCATGATAACTTGTGTCTTTGTGCCATCTTAATAATGATTTGTATCAGTATTGTGGAAATGAGAATTCAATTTTGTGTCTGTGCTACCAAGGGACACTGGGGCCTTTTTTTGAAGGTCTCAGAGCCACTCCAGCTGTAGATCTCAGAATGGGATCGAAGCAGGAAATGTAGGAAGTGTCATGACCCAAAAATTGCTTCTGTTCTGAAGCTGAACCTCAGCTGTGCTGCCTAAGAGATTTTTCAAAATGTAAGAAACTGAGCAAAACTGAAGGGGTTTATCACTGCCATTGTTTATTTTGTCTTTTTACCTAAAAAGCTCTGCTAATTCTTGAGGAATTATTCCAGACTCAGAATTAGTGAGATACATCATCACTGCACCTCACCAGCCAAGGTAACTTAAACCACCCTAGCTCAGGTTCCTGGGGCAGTTAAACTGAGCACAGAATGCTGCAGGGACCAATTTCTCACTTAGCAGCTTCTCTTACCCCAAACCAACCACCAGGACCCCGCAGCTCTCTGGCTTCCAGTGCCCCTTTCCAGCTGCTCAGACAGCATTGCTCCAGCAGCTGCAACACAGACACAACCCGAGTGTGGTGCCTCAGCCAACATCTCAAAGGGCACTCAAACTCCTTGAAGTCTTTCACATGGACTGTGTTGGGTTTAAATATGTCTAACTGAAAAGACAGGGCTAGAGATTGATGTATATGCATGAATGTATTGGTGAATGACTGGCTATAAGATCATCAACAACAGGTTAATACACAGAATTGATTTATAAAGCTAGAGGGTTTATGACTGTTTATAACATTTGTTGAAGATAAAATCAGTAAATATAAAGGATTTGAGATGCTTCTTCACTTACTTGGGGCATAGTGCTGATTTAAAAGAGAAATTACAATGTGGTTTTCAATGAGCACAGTAATCAAGGTTCATACTCATATGATATATATAAGTATGTGTGAGAAAAGGATTGACAATGATAATCATTACCATTGAAGATGATTTTGATTAAATGATGATTAAGTAATTAAACATAATTATTTAAAATCTTTCCATTTCCATCTTAACATGTTTGATTAAAATGTCACATAAAACAGCAAGGCCCTGTATTGAATAAAGCATTATTTCAATATTACAACCAAAGCCTGTCTCCAGAATAAAGAACAAGGAGAGGTTTATTTCATTACTTTCTGTTCTAGTGTGTCAGTGATAGGTGATAATTTCTTTGAAACAACTTTGAACTCGGGAGGAGCTGCTGTGTGTTGTTTCTTTCCTTCTCACACCATTCAGCAGCTATTCACAGAATCACAGAATAAGCTGAGTTGGGTCAAGCTGGATCCTGCACAGCAACATCCCCAAGAGTCAGACCAAGACTCTTGTGCCCCAGAGCTTTTTCCAAACACTCCTTGAGCTCTGTCAGGTTTGTGCTGTGACCTCCACCCTGGGGAGCTGTTCAGTGCCCAGCCACCCTCTGGGTGAAGAGCCTTTTCCTGTTATCCAGGCTATTCCTCCCCTGGCACAGCCTCAGGCCATCCCCTCAGGTCCTGCCACTGGGCAGTGGGCAGAGAAAACACCATCTGTGTGGTGCAGCAGCAAATTGCTGCCTCTGCAGCAAAAGAGAGACAAGCTGAAGATGTGGCAAGGCATTTCAATTGCTTTCCTACATTTAGACACCTAAATTTAGTTGTATGCAATCTGCTGCTGAAAGATACCATGAGGGATTCGTGTGCTCTATGCTCTGGTTGTTCTGATTCATCTGAACTGTTTTAGATCTCCATGCCAGGATGGGATAAATCCAGGCCTAGAAACACTGGGTTTCTTTTGTACTTTAGCACTAGAGAGGAGCCCTTACTTTGACAAATAAGAGTATTTCACTTTGCAACTTAAAATTTACTAATGAATGTTGAATAACATATTGCATATAGCTCTCTCTCTCTCTCTCTCTCCATATATATATATGGATATAGTAGAAACTTCTATAGACATAATGACTGCCAATCTCCAGTCACTCCCAGACACTTGCTATTGACAGGACAGAAATAAATGTTTGATATTTTTGATCTAAATGTTTCAAAATTGAAAGAAGAAAAAAACCTTTTTCTTCCTTGTTTTTTTTTTCAGGTGAGAAATTCATCCAAACCTGTTCTGTGGGGCATAATTTTTGCATGATTTATGATTTAATTTTGATTTAACAATCAGCATTCTGTCTCTTCACTTTCCCTGCCTCATAGTCATCAAAATTTTCCTTACTAGGTGTAAGGGACTAGGAAAGACAATAGCAGAGTCTATTATTGATTAAATTAATATATTAGAATATTGAAATCTCCTCTTTGAATAAATGACTGAAATTCTAGTTATAAAAACAGATTTATCAACCATATGGAAGGGGAAGCTGAAATCTTACTGGTATATCCTAGAGAGTTTCTACTAGAGCACTCACATAACTGTAGCACCTTTATAAAGGGGGAAAACTAGAAATGAATGCAGAGAAATATAACAGTTCTGATGCTCACAGAGGGGGAAGAAAATAGAAATTATATTTCATATTTTTTTCTTTTTTTTGCTAAAAAAAATCTTGAAATCTTAAAACTATATTATAGCATCTCCAGTACAAAGATGGAGTAGAGGTAACACTAAAGGGACCAACCCAGAGCAGAGATGACCATGCAGAAGGACCTGGGGTGATGCAATATTCTGACTACAATGGGGCCATTCTAAAAGTGAGTTTCCCCATTTCCAGTTCATGACTCTGACAGGGCATAGTATTGGAAATGGAGAGGTGGTTGTGGTCACAACATTTGGAGTTCTTCCAGAGTAACCTTCAGAGCTTTTAAAATGAACACAATCATTTCTGTAAGTGCTCATTCATTTTTCATATGCCCAGTCTGTCTTCCATTCTGCATTTAAATGTATTACACTTGCACTTGCACTTTTAATGGATATATAGGATTTTAATGGAATTTCAGTGAACTGTACTTTGTATTTCCCCCAAAAAGGAATGATTCATTAGGAGCTGAAGCCAGGCTCCTTTTTTTGTTCTGGCTAGTGAGAAGACAGCCTGGAGGTAGATTGTATTAATTCCTAATATAAATGAAGTTAGATGACTGCAGAGAATAATGGTTATTTATGCTGAATAAGAAAGCAGGCATAGGAAAATGAAATGGAAGGGGACGGAACAGAAAATACATTTCTGAAAATGAGGGAATGAAGTAAGAGGGTACAAAGTTACAGAAAGATTGCATACAGAAATACATTCAAACTATAAGCACTATTTTCTCTCAGATATCATAAGCAGAATAGGATTTCATATCATATTAATCACAGTTTTATAAATGCAACAGAAAAAATCATACAGGTGAATGATCACCGGTCGCTAACAAATGAAATAAAAGTTTTAGGTACATTGTTTAATTTGCCAGTTCCAGTCACATTCCCTGCAGGAGCTGTCTGATATTCCCTCCTTTGAATAAATATATTTGACTTTAAAAATAAATGCATTTCAGAGCGTATTTCTTCAGCTTGTTGGTAGAGCAGTTTTAATAACAGATGTGTGCATGGCATGCTGGATGAATCTGCAGAACTTTAATTACAGTGATGTCAATTTTAAGCCCCAAATCTTGTTAAAAACACTATTACATTGGAAAAGCTTGATTGCATCAACTGTGTAGCTATCCTCTACATTTTGGAATCCTTTACATTTTGGAATGCATTTGTTAAAGGTGACACCATTTATCTCAATTTTCTAGTTCATCAACATGTCCCAGAACTCTTTTTTACTAACCTCAAATGTTTAGCATTGTATCTTTAAATCCTGATTAAAGATGTATTTTGTGGCAGCAAAGAAATGATAAAGCAATAGTTTTCATATGTAACCATCAGGAAAGCAAGTAAAAATCTCCATTAAATGATTGCACAGGACAGGTATTCAGGAGGGTGAAGAAGCTTTCCCTTTCCTGAGCATGTCCAGATTAGTGGGCCAACAGCATTTGCCTGTGTAAAGGACAACAGAAATAGAGCCCATTGAGTTCAGTAATTTTGCTAAACAATTTTACAATGTCAATCATCACACTAAGATTGGGCCTTCTGCGATGAGAATTGATTACCTTCAAGGCAAAAGAGCAAAAGGAGATGGCAGAACTTCAAGTTATTGAACAGGTAGTTTGAGCTTCGAAGTTGAAATTAGAAAACATCTCCATTTTCAGGTTTGTTAAAATGTAAGAAATAAGGGCAGGACACTTTAAACCTTTTTCCTGCCTGTCATTCAGCCAGATCAACGATTAGGAAAGCAAACACATGATCTGAACTGTTCAAAGACTCCCACCCAGGGATGTGAGTTAATCATCTTTCCCAGGAACACCAGGAAATAAAACCATTGTGATGCCTAAACAGAAGCTGCTGTTCAAAGAAGGAAGGATTAGCCTGAGGTGTGTGGCCAACTCATACAGGTAAAGTGGGCAACACACAGGTCACTCAAATCACTTTGCCAACACAGAATTTACATGACATTTTTGTAGCCCTTGATTAATACATCCTTTAACTGTGTCTGAGGCCAAATTTGCTTTCCATCCACAACATGTAATGTCTACAATGTCCCCTAGGAATTCTGCAGTGTGTGCTCAGGAGAGTATCCATACCTGCTCCAAGGATAGGTAGTCACGTTGTGCTTGGCTCAACACCTCCAAAATATCCTATCAGCCCTTAAGAAAAATTGCTTGGATATTGTGAAACAGGCAAAGTGACCAAAGTACAAGAGAGCTAATACCATGTGCCACCAAGTGAAATGGAAGAGATGCCTAGGTAAGGCCAAGCAGCCTGAAAGGAATAGACAGGATGCAGTGTCCTGCTCCATAGGCCTGAAATGCTGGAATTGTTTTGGTATTTCATTGTCTTATTACATTATGCTCTTTATCAACTCATTGTCCTCCTTCTACAGTACCCATTCTCCTTTTTCTTCACACTAAGATGAGATGTAGATTGTTGTATCCAGTTCTCTGAGACTCTCAACCAGAGACTTCTCACTGACTTCACTAGGGTTTGGACCAAGCCACATGAATAGATTTGAGACCAGCTCTTTCAGAGGTGTTTTTACTTCACAAGTTGCTTCTCATTCAGAAAATGGAGTGATTTGATCCTGAGAATGTGTCATTTCTTTCCAGAGGAATTATTACATTTGTACTCAAAATAGTTCCAAGAAAGTAATTGTTTTATATAATACCCATAATAATTGAACTGTGTGCTCCTGATAACTACACTGGAAAAAAAACCAAAACTGAATTGCAGAATTTCCTCTTTTGTAGCAAATAGTTTGAAAGCTTCTGGATTTTACATCATAACTGTGAAACTTCTGTCACCCACATGCTTGTGAAGAAGAGTGACTCACTGAGGAAATAATTCCTTTTTACTTATCAAGCACAAACATATGCTTCATAGGTATTATTTTTCTTATTGGAGACTCTTTCTTGCACTTCATGATACTCCTAAGCAATTTTTTGCACTTTTTACCCAGTGCCTGCTTTATACCAGTCTGAAGTAATACCTCATACAGTATATTTGTAGTCAGAGAGAATCACAAAAGAAAAAAAATAGATTCATCGGTTAAAAAAATGTAAGCATATAAATAAACCACAAAGGAGATACAAATTGTTATTAGAAGAACTGTCATTTAATAGTGTTTTCAGTGTTAACAGAAACAAACTCCCTGCTGCAGAAGTGGTGCCTCCCATTCCTTTGTCCATACATTCTCAGGAAGTCTGGTTATTGTCCTGTTGTGTTCTGCAATACTCTGAGCCCATTTCTCTGGAATCTGCCATTTATTTATTCAAATGAACACCTGTCTCCTACCAGAATTCATAACTGTTTCTCAAAAATTCTGTTACCTGTTGCTTGACTGAAGACTTCTTGATACATTTATGATGGTGGTAAAAGAAATGGATGATGGACTGCCACCTTTTCAGCCACCAGTTCCACAGAGCATCTGAGTCAGAGGGCTGGAGCCACCAGTCTTTACAGTTAATCATCCATCTACCTCCCACTGCTGCAGATACCCCACTCTCTTCCTTCTCAGCTCCAGGACAAGAATGCTATCACACAAAATCTCAAGTTTGTGCCAAAGGTATAAGGAACCTTCCAACCTACCCACCTCAGCACAAGGAATATCTCAGAAGCACCATTTAAACATAATGACTTGTTCACTTGATTTTAGACACCACTGTCTTTCAGACCCTTTTCAAACAGGTTAATTCCTGTTGAACTGTTCCCATTACACCCAGCTTCAGTAAGAGATGGTACACAGATCTGTTACCACTGATATTGAAAATACTTGAGCCACCCCACTGCACTTTGTCCAAGATGCTATTTTGTCTGTTAGGTTTTCTTTCAGGACCTATGCATACAAACTATATGTGCATAATAATATTGATTTCTGAAACACCTGAGCCAAAGGCTTGTGAGAGGCACATACACAAATGTTGGGTTGCCAGCCCATCCCTGAATGATCAGGCAAGAATCCATGGACAGAGGGACAATATGGCAGGAGCCATAGTGAATAAAGTAAGCAGGAGCAGTAGTGAATGAAATAATGCATGAATACATTGTCAGCAGTGATGGAGAGTCCTCTTCCACCTGAAAAACACAAATAATAAGCACATTTTTCCAGATCAAAAAGTATTAAGAGCACTGTTTCAGAGGCAGTGGTCCACTGATCTGGCAGTTCAAGAGGGAAATGTTTTCATTGGGCACTGAATTAAGCTATACCTCGAATTATTCATCATATCCCAGGAAAATAGCTCTCCACTAAGGAGACATTTGCATGAGACATCCTATGGCCTGCTTGTTCACCTATATTTGCTTCCCAAATCTCATGCTGCAAAACATCTGCCTCTATTTCTCTTCTCAGCAACCTTTCATGAAGGCTTTTATTTTCTGGTACACAGATTCCTGAAAGAATGACCTTGAGGAGATGGATGCATTGAAAGAATAATCCCCAAAAAAGCCCAAACCAAACTGTAGGGAGAAAACAGGTACTTCCAGAGCAAGTTTTACAGCTTTTGAAGTAATTTGATATTCAGTGATTAATATTACAAAAAGCCAAAACTGGTCCAGGTGGACACAGAGCATTAGATTCTTTCTGAGAAAGTGTTAGTTCATGCAAGAATACATTTATCTGTGAAACTAGAACTTGAAAGGCTCTTACCATGCCAAGAACTTCTCACCTCTAGCACTAACTGCTAGCTAATCAAACCACCAGTTAATTGCCTATCTTTAGATTTGTTCCAAAATGCATAAATACTAGCTTGAATATTACACAAGAAGTTGTTAATACAAAAAGAATACCATAATGAGAATAAAGCAACCTGTCACTTGAACTCTCTTTAAATATACCTTGTCATACACTTCCACAAAATGAGGCATTCCAAATTTGCCAAGTGATCCAAGCAGCTCTCCCAATTTCTAAGCATTAATCCTAACATACCTCCCATTAAGTATTAATCTCATCACAGATTACTGCCCAATGGTACTTTATCTGGTACTTCATTTATATCAGTTAGATTCTTTGAGTGGTCTGCTCCAGAATGGACGTTCTTGGGAAAAAAATCTCTAATAGAGCAGCCTCAGGTTTGGGGTTTTATTTTTCCCTGTCTTTTTTTTTTAGATACTGCTTTAACATAGGAATTACTCCTTACATATCTCCATCTAATATACTTAGGCCAGTATGGTTTTTTATTTGCAAATACTTCAGAGACAGATCCTTGTCCTGCAGACATGTTTATGGGGGTACCTGCCCCACCCAGTGACCAACATCAACTGTGTCACCCCGGGGATCCCAGACATCCCTGAACAAGGCCTTATCCTGCACTTGAAGGCTGGAGAGCCACAATTCTCTCCCCTGTGGATCATTTCCAGAAACAGTCACTTTGCTATGCAGCTGACATGGGCAGAAGGCTGGACAGGCCAGGCTGCACTTGGCCTTTCTTCCTGTCAAGGCCATTGTGTTCATTTTGATGGATGTTCCTTGTAACACGGGGTAGAGATGTTGCTGCTTTTACTGCAAAGGCAAAACGAATCACTAATTATTTTGGTTATTCATTACCTTGCTGAGACAAATGTTATGAAGAACAAAACACAGAATGCTAATCTGGTATGAGTTTTGAGTATTACTCAGGGAATTTAAGCACTATGGAAAGCTCTTGTGGAATCAGAAATGCCACCTGCTAATAATAATAGAAAAAGGGACTAGTTCTCTAATTATCAGACATGAATTTGAGAAATTTGTCTGCCAAGGCACCATGACTTTGCAGTTCATTACATTCTCAATGACTCATATAATGAATATGTCCTTTTAATAGCTCTGTGTTGTCTTGACCCTTATATTAAGAGAATCATCCATTCTTTCAAAGGTAGTGGTTACCCTTGTGTTCACAGAGTATTGCCTTAATCTAAGTGGACTTGCTGCATCCAAATTCTAGCAGGTGATGAGAGTCCAAGTGGAGAGCACAGTTACAGAGACTGGGGAATAATCCAGAGTGGGACAGAGAACCTTCTCAGAGTGCAAAAGAGAGCTGACAGAAAGACAAAATTAAAGGATGATGTACATGAGCACCAGAGGGTTAGAACTTTCAATTTTTCTATTACATTGATATCACAGGTTTAGTATTATATGGTGAGGTCCTCATATAGATACACCTGCAACAAACTGCACTGACCCTGCTTCCCATGAGAAGGTATTAGAATTTGTAAACTGAGCAGTCCTTTACCACTTGTCACTAGAGATACACATAGAACACACACAAGTCAACACATGAAACATCTTACAGAGCTCCTATATCTTAGGAGGGCTTTAAGTATGTTTGGAATGTGACATTGTTGACTGAGTGTCTTCAAAAAAGTTACCAATAAACACTCAGTTTACACATGCAAATTTCATGTTCCCTGAGATTTTAAAAATTCTACTCCAACTAATTTTCATAGTTAGATCAGTATCAGTGTGGGTTGTTTAATCTTCTGTTTAAAAGCTGCTACAAACCACTGATTCACACAGGCACTTTGAATTTTCAGTATAATGGAAAATCATTTACATACGTGTTGAACGGGTCAAATTTTATTGACTTGAAAGCACTAATAGTCTATACTGACCTTGAATTAACATAGTCAATCAAAATCTGAGATAAAGCATAAGTTACCATGTCAGCTTACTGCTTTGTGCTGGTTTCCTTTAGCACTGACTCATCTTGGGTTAAAAGGTCAAAAAGTTCTGACTGCTAAAGGACTTTGAGGAAGCTTTTCACCCTGCTAGTGGAAAATATGTTAAAAAGTTCAAAGCAAAAAAAGAACACAATTTATGGAAAATCAGCCACTAGCAAGACTAAAATCTCAGAGTTAATCATAAAAGCAGAGTAAAGGAAGACTTTGCATTTCTGAGAGACGTGTTAAATCTTACCTAACTAGCATTATCCAAGAATAAGAACATCTGGTCTTTTTGCTTAGCATCACTTTCTCTAAAAAAATGTACTTTTCACATAGACTCTGGAGATGTCTTAGCATATGCATTCACCCCTATGGGTTTTATTTGTTTTTTCTATCAAAAAGGAAAAGTAGATTTGCCCCAGACAGAACTGTGCAGAGGTTATTCCCTTTTCAAAGCCCAAAGTTCATTCCAAACCACACTCCATGCATGTTTCTTGGTACAATATACAGCTGTACCACTGATGTCACAGTAAAGTGCTGCTGCACGTATCTTTTACACACTACTTCATTGAGGCCAAATATTCAACTTTGCAACTGCTGCTGTGCATTGCTTTTATTGACAGCTTAATGAAGAATCTCTCATTGGGAGTCTATCACTCCTTTGAGACTGAGCTTTTCAAAGAAAATACCTTAGATATTTTTGAGGCTCTTCTCTCAAGAGATATTAATTAAGTAATTTATACTTGAAATACACAGAGATTTCATGTCACTGATTTCCTGCCCGTGTAGAAACCAGCCTTCAGAATACCAGATTTATGCTACCCCTTGGCAAACAACTGACACTGACAGCAGGACAAGACATTCATGCAAAAACAACTCCAGGAAAAACAGTATAGCACTATGTGTTTGAACAATAATGCTCTGTATTATGTCTCCTTCTTCCAAGTGCCAGATTCTTCATCACCTTTACCTTCATTAAATAAATCTTATTATCCATGAAAGCAGAGGAAATATATGTATGTATATATAGGGAGTTATGATTAATTTTGCCTGTAGATGGTATGATACAAATTGTAATCTAATTGAATATATATAAAATAAAATTTGAATTTTATATGTATTTTATTTCAATATCCACAAAACTGAATGTTTGAGAAAGTTTCATAAATCTCAGCATTTAAAATTTTGGATATCCAGCTTCTGTTCATAATTCAGGGTTCTTTCTGTTCTGTGAAGTCCACTTAACAGGCAGCCAATTTGGTTTTTGTTTGGTTGGCCACATAGTTGCAAGAGGTAGGTGTTTATGAGAGATCAGCTCTATTCATAATCACTACTCATGTGCACTCCCATAAGTGGCATAAAACCACATGGATAGTCACCAGGATGCCTCTTGCTGTGGTGATTTTTTTCTGTTCGCAGTGGATGGTGTGATTATATCAGGTCAAATATGTAACCAACACTTTTACATTTATGAGCACTTATTTTTTTAAAATTTAGGCTTTTGGAGGAACTACCATTCAAAATTCCTTAGAGCTGTCCCAAAACGCTCTTTGAAAACATGTCGCCTAATTTATGTGGACTTCAGAGTGTCTGTCAGTAATTGCATTTCTCTATCTTCATGTCTGATAAATTCTCCTGCTGCAATTTACAAATGGTCCATCTACAAAGGAGTTGCTACCAAAGTCTCTGCAAGAAATGCCCCTTTGGTGACTGTGGTGCAGTGATGAGGGAGGTAACTATCCAGAGAGGCTCATGTGTACATCTACACCTGTATATACACACATAGATTCACACACATACATATTTATATACATATATATATATACACACACATAGATTTTGTAGACCACTGGCCAGCAGAGTGGAGTTTGGAAATGGGAAAGGATCAATGTGAACATGAATCTGTGGATTCACCACAGGTTTTTTATTACTCTTATATTATTTAGAGTTTATTTGAGAAAGTTTCCAAAAACACCTTTGGAATTATGCATCCATTGCACTCACTTGACATTCATTGGGGTTTAGGGGATTAAGTCCATCAAGCTCCATGGAAAAATCCCTCTGCCAGGATTCATACAAGGCTGCTCTTCTAAAGAAATCCCAGTGGAGAACTTCATAATGTCTTGGCCAAGGGGTAAATCTCTTCAAAGTTCCACAGCAGCTCATGCATACCAATGGGGCTAAAGCATGATATAGGGTCTGCTTTTCAGTGAGCACTAGAGACAGCTCCACACATTTAAAAATATAATGAAATCAGCTTTTCATATATCTTGGCATACTCCTTTTGTATAGTTAGCTAATGGAAAACAATCATGATAACAACCTGCACATTTATTAATTATACATTCCAGGGAAAAAAAAAATTGAATATGATGCCAATTGAAACCCAGTTAGGATTTGAAATCTTAAGAGATATAATGATATACTAGAACAATCTTGATTGCAGAGTTAATTAGAGAGCAAGTAGTTTATTTTTTATTAAAAATTAATTATTCATGCAACTTAATTGTTAGATAATGACAATTTTGCCTGCTATATGTACTTAAAAATTATAAAACCTTCAAGCTTTACAGCTATGATTTCAAGTATTCATTTTACTTAAAATATATGTCAAAGGGTTGCTGTTTAAGCAGCTGTCAAAAATCTAATGCAAATGAAAATATTGCTCACCTAGAACAAAACACAAACACAGTCCTAATAAGTCTGAGTTACCAAGGCTTCTATTTATTGCTCTATCATGGAAAGTAACAAAGAATTCTCTTGATTTGATGGTCAGAATAAACCAGGACCATAAGCAGTCAGGAAATTCAGACAGGCCAGTACTCTCAATGAAGCTGAAGGCTCAGGACAGGAGTTTACAAGCTTTCCTTCAGATTTAATTCTATATGTCTTTTTCTTCATGCACATGTGAATAAATGGGGAAATTATTCCTGTTAGCTAAATATCCCATTTAAGCAGAAGTGCAATCATCATGGTAGGTACATGCTGTGTGCACACTCTTTAACTCAGTTTTCTCAGTACTGTTTAGATGTGTTCAGTGATTAAACATGATAGAAGGAAAGGTTGTTTGCAATCTACAAATTGTATCAATTGTTTGCCTGTATTTTTCTGGTTTTAATTTCACAAGAAAATAAATTAATTTCTCAATTTACATTTATGACAAAAAGTATTCTCTTTCAGAACACCCTTTCCCTTTTTCTCTCTTATTTCACTTATTCCAGTCACAGCAGTCGTTACCTGGAAAGAATTTTTGACAAGATTCTCTCTGTGCTCCATGAGTGGAACTCCATACGACTCTAACACTGCCTGCTGAGTTTACAGTATATTCCAAGACAAAAGCTGTGCACTGAAATTACCAGGGAACATCACAGTGTCTCCTGAATGAGAATTAAATGGCAATAAAGTAGATATGCTGACAGTCGATACCCAGCAGCATCATAATCAGGATCATGGTGTCACGTTGGACATATTACATCCCATATTGTCTGAATATGATCAGCACTAGGAACAGTGCAGAGTTTATATCTTCCCACTGAGAAGTAGTTAATGGAATTGCCAACAGGAATAACATAGAATAATTTGGGTGGGAAGGACCTTTGAAGGTCAACTAGTCCAACTCCCCTGGAAAGAGGAGGTTCTTAACCAGATCAGGTTCTCAAAACCCCATCCCACCAGATCTTCAGTGTTCTCAGGGATGGGGCATTCACCACCTATCTGCTCATCCTGTTCCAATGTTTTGCCTTCATCATGATTAAAAATTTTTTTCTTATATCAGTATCCAATGATAGGACAACAGAAAAAGCACACAAATGGAAACACAAAAAAATCTAGTTAAAGATAAGGAAGTGTCCTACTGTAAAACTGATCAGATACCACAACCAGCCATAGAACAGGCTGCCCAGACAGTATGTGGTCATTGCCACTGGTGATGTTCCCAACCCAACTGGACACAGTCATGGGAAACCTGCTTAACTGATTTTGCCTTGAGCAGGGACTTCAACAAGATAATCTTCAGGGGTCCTTGCCAAACTCAGCCCTCTTGGATTCCATGGTCCTGAGTGTTTTTCTCATCTTTGTAACTCCACCAGTCTTTTGGCTCTCATACTTCCTTGGAATATAAATATTTGGGGACATAGCTCAGTCGAGGTTTACCTTGTATCTTCAAAATTACAGAATTTGCCTTGCTGTTCATACCCCATATTTTCTAAGATGATGAAAGTCTTTGTTGAATTCAAGCAATATTGCATTTGTCACACTGCCACGCACTAAGTAACTATTTTAAATTGGTGATGTTCACTGCAGAAAGTGCTAAGATGACTACTTTTTCTGAACTGGAACAGAAAAGAAAAGTACATATTTGCAAGACAAAAAACATGTTAATAGAGGCCTGTTTATGACAACGCATAGTATAACTGATGATTAAATAAGGTTGCACATACGGTAAATGAAAATTATACACAAAATTAAAATTCATGCATGAATCTGTAAAGATAAATTGAGCACTGTGTAAGTCTAGGAATATTTTTCCTTGCCTTTGGAAAATGTCTACTTGACTTTCAATAACATAATGTAACTAAAAACAGCCCTAAAAGCAGTGTGTTCTGAAAGGAGGCAGTAACAAACTTAATTCAGCAGTCTAAAAACCATGACTAAAAGCTTCCTCTTCCCTCCCACCAGTACCACTTAAATTCAGTTAGTACAAGGTGTAGTCTCACATCATGTAATGCATGAACAGTCTCTCCCTCTTTTTTGTTTCAATAAATACTGAACATGTTTCTGAACAGTGCCCATTGCTATTGAAGTCAGAAGTCAAGACAGCAAATAGAAGATTTATGACAATTTTTTTTACATTGGGATCAGTAACTTCTTACAAGTTCTGCAAGTTTTTCAAATCAGGCTTGGTTGCCAGTTCTAGACTGTAATAATGAAGAGAAAAACACATATGAGCATAAAATCCAGCAGCCCGGACATGTTGTATGAAGGAAATGAGTCAAATGATGGCTCAACCTACTCAATGCTTGGGAAACCTATACATTAATGCAAAAAGTGTGGGGAATAAACAAGAGAAGCTGAAGAGGCATACTTAAAAATAAACATTTAATGACCAGCAGTACAGAACCTTAGTAAATTAGACATGCTACTGCATTAGAGAAGGGCACCATGTTCATGCATGACACTTGAGATCCAAATTTGGGAAATTACCCTTGCTGAAAGTCTGGAAATGTGCTAATGCCCATTGCAGATGACTAAATCATGAAAATGCAGTGGAAAGAACTTTTGTGAACAAATACCACAACTACCAAGGCACAATACAAGGTATTAATTTACATTACCCAGAAAACCTTTAAAACCAGAATGAATACAGCACAACATGGATTAATCTGTAAAATATGGTTCTGGTAAGTTTTAGAGACACACATGCACATCCAGAAGGCAGAAAAAAGTCTGTGCAGAGACTGTTGTATACTTAATCAACAAGAAAGGAAGAGAAATACAGTTTGAATGAAAATGACCATGGTATGGTAAGAGCTAATGAAACGGGAAAGAAAGGGGGCTGGATAGCAGAATAGGAACAGATAGACTTAAAGAAAGTTCAATAGATTCAGCAAATTCTTTGGGAGAGCAAGCAATGACTGGAAAAAAAAAAAATTATGAAGAGTGGCAGTTCCACAAAAATTACCTATCCCAATACAGAAGTTTAAAATATCTACATCAGAAGCTCCTCACCAGTGTCAAGCCAAAGCAGGAAGCACAGAGAAAGTGGAAATAGGTTACACTAAAAATATAGGAGGAGTATGTAAAAGAAAATTAGAAATATCAAAGCATAAGATGGAAAAAAGCCAGCAAAGAATTCAAAGACAACAAGAAATCATTGCAGGTGCCAGGAGTAAGAGAATTATGTGGCAGTCTAGTACTGACTGTAGAAGGAAAGCTATCAGAATGCCAGGACAGCTCATATGCTGAAAGGTATCCTTGCTTTAAAATGTCAACTGCAAGCAGGTGGGTAGAACAATAAACACCAGAGAAAAGAATCTGCAATAAAGAAAAACAGATTAAAACAAGCCACTCATACTGAATGATGAATACGCTGAACTAGGTGCAACAAATCAGGCATATTAAAACTCATTAGGATCTGTGAGGAACTGCAAAGCCAAAAATGTAATTTGCAGTATCTGTCATTAAAAGGAATATAGAAACCATAAACCACAGGTTCGGAAGCATACACGAATTATTAAATTTCCCTTCACCCCAAAACTAGTCACAAATAACTAGGAATCTGAAAAACATGGTTATGCCCAAGAGCTGGTATGTCTCAGTCCAGGACATGTCATGTCAAACTAATTTTCTATTTTTCTTCTCTGACAGGCCAACAGGTCATTTCAAGGAGAAAGAACTAATTGTATATCAATTCTTGCAGTGCTTTTGACACAACATATTGTGTTAGGTGAACCAGGGAAGTACAATCGTCAGAAAAGTAATGAAGGGTGGGTACAAAAATGTTTGGGATAACAAGGCTTATGGAATTAACCACTGTTATTAATAGTGGTTTACTATGAAAAGGTAAAAGTTACTCAGGAAAGTCACAGAGGCTGTTTCGTAAGGTGTCTTCTATTCAGTATTTCCATTATTAACCTCGAGAAAGGAAGAGAGAGTACATTTATTAAATATGCACCTCCCACCAAAATAAGACATGCCCCATGTACATTGGGACAGAGGTCTAGAATTCACAGTGGTCTTGACAAACTGAAAAAAAAAAGTCTGACACTAAATTGGTAAGGATTAAAAACAGATTTAAATTCCTTCCTAAGTGAAGCACGAGGCAGGAATGTCACACCATTACAAACATAACAAAATTAATGTTATAAATGTTTGTGCCCATTTAGTAAACATATATAACATAAAAACATACCAATCACAGTGCATATGCATGAAAAAGTGCATACACTCAATAAATAAAGAGAAAAATCCTTGTCACAATGGTTCTCTAGTCACCTTGGGCAAGGCTTCAGCGAGTATTGCCTCTGTGAAACAAATGAAGCTGTCAACTGTGCTTTAGCAAAGACATGGACAAACTGAAGTAGATAATCAGAGATTTAGGAAGCATAACAAAAGAAAGAGCAAAAGAGCAGGGAATGCTTCAATTTGATAGTTACAGTAGATAAGTGAAAGATCAAAGGGCTTAAACTACACTAACACACCAGTTTAGAGACTGAGAAAAATCTCTGGTACTAAGGAAGAAACAGTGAAATTAATTGCCTGGGGTAGCCGTGGCATAGTTATCACTGGAGGATTTTATAAACAATTATACAAACGTTTGTCAGGAGGTACACAGCTGCAATTTATTCTGCCTTGAGGGTCTTCCTGATAGTCTTTTTTCCAAGATTCTGCCATCCAGAATAGTCATTAATTTAACAGATAAGGTGCACAAAATAAAGGTGTTCTGGTATTAAGTTTCTGCTCCTACCTAGACAAGTAAATGTTTAACAAGAGCTTTGCCCCCTGACTTGAATGCTGATCATCTCATCTGACACAGATGCTCCAACAGCTGCATTACCATTGCACTGGAAATCTCAGGTGTTCTCTCATTTTCTTATCCACAGGAAATTTCTGCAGCCAAAAGACAACAGACTGATATGAATTTTGTGCACATTCTTATAGTTAATGAATTTTTCCACAATTAAAACTATTCAGTCTGTGATTCTTTCCTACTTGACTTTATGCAGCTTCCTGCATTTGTTTGAATCTCTTGGGATGGGGCAAACATCTCAGATGGTATGTCCAGAGTCTAGCCACATTTCTTGGGCTTTACACACTAAATTTGATATAGCTACACATAGGTGGGACAAGTCCCCAAGTTCAAAAACTGCTTACCTACGTTACCTTGCAAAATTAGGAGTGTCACAGTCTGACCTTTAACATTTTTAGCTTCCATTTCAGCTCTCATTCAACAGAGATGATAGCTTGACACCTTAAAGTTATTTTATGCATATTCTGATTATATTAACTATTTTTAGTTGCCTTTTTTAACTGAAGTGTGTGAGTAAGCACATTTTGCCAAACTGCAAAGTTCAGCAATGCTTTTAAAGGCATAAGCTCCTTTGAGGTTTAATGCAGTCTTTTCCCAAGTAATATGATTTCAATCCAAACTCCAAAACATCATAATTTCACTTTGTGCTCTCAAGGCAACAAAGCAGATAAAAAAGACAAAAAAAAAAACCCGTAACCCCAAACCCCTCATTACTTCAAACAAGCCTCCTCCATTATTAATGTGATGTAAAACCTTTCCCTGATCACCATATTCTGAGCATACCCAGCAACGTCATTCCACCCTTTAGCTACGAGCACATGGCTTTCAATGGGAACAGCTTAGAGGCTCCCATTATTTTGAGTTCTCTGGGAATGACAGCATTGCAAGCTGTGTGATGTTTGCTGTGTTCAGGCCAGGCCTTGCTGCTCTGCAGAATTCTGGATCCTGCAGATGAAGTCCTGAGCCCAAATGCTGCAATTCCCACAACAGGCTGCTCCTCTTCCCTGCTGCAAAGTGGATGCCATGAGCAGGCTGGCTGAGGGACAGGATATGGAGGCTGATAGAGGGAGGAGAATGGGATTATTCCAAAGTGATGAGGAAAGACAAATCCTGCACACAAAGTGACTGATGCTAATGAAACCACTGAAATGTGATCACTGCCTGTGCAGGGGGTTTAGTAAGGAATGATGAAGGGAACGACTCGTGGCAGTGGCAGATCAGTGGTAATATGGGAACACCAAATGTCAATGCACCCAAAATCCTGTACTAAAGAATTTTACTATAGTAATTCTACATGAGAAAATCATTACATGAATAAAGAGAAAACTTCACTAATTCTTTAAAAGTGATTTTTTAAAGGAGAATGTAGATAGATTCAGATATGAAAACAAGCATAATTCTATCTTGAGGTTCTCTGTTTGGCAGTCTAAGTCAGAAAATTAATGAGAGTCTTGAAAGAATGGTTCTGCAGTTCAATCAGTCCTGAGATAAACTTCTAAATATAACTAAGACATAGGAAAATCTTCCTTGAAAATATTAAACAAAGTAAAATTTCCTTTTTCTGTAGAACTATAAACATCGTAAAGCTATTACAGGCTAATTTTTTCATAGTTCATATTGTGATGAAAACAATCAGAGAAACTTGAGGTAGTTTTCAAATTCCTTACTGATTAATCTTACAAATCTGCTGTCATCTCTATATGCTGTAAATAGCAACAGCCAGCAGAAAGAATGCTATTTCACAATACATGTAACCCAAAGTAGCATCTTAATTAATTGGGTATATCTTTTCACCATATATACAATCAGAATTTAAAATTATATTCTTTGTGGTTTTTATCTAAAATTTGATAATAGCAAATCATAGAATATAGAAAATATGTAATTTATGCAGGCATGCAAGACAAAGACAATTAGAAACACCCTAGTCTGATTTCACACAGCATAATTTTGCCTCCCTAGGCAGCGATTACTTTTTAGTGGTTTCATTAGCTTCAGTCATAAGAGTTGATTATGATTTTTTAGATTATTCTTTGACAGAGGACTCAAGACTGACACCAGGAATGGTTTCAATCATCAGCACTTTATTCTTCCCCAGTACAACCTTTTATACCCTTCTGACATACATAAGAACAGTGTGCCCTTTTACCCTTTTGTGACTGGTCAATACACATCAACATTCCATGCTTCTTTTTCCTTCAGTGCTGGTCACCCCCCTGACACAGCTCCTACTTACCAGGGGCGAGATTTCCTGCAGCACTATCTCTGTTCCTTTGCAATCCATTCTCCCACAATTCTTCCAAAATTTCCCTTAAGCAAAAGCAGTACTTTTTTTATTTCTCTTCCCATCTCTGGGTTCTTAAATGTTTTATTCTTCCTTAGTTATATTACTTTTTACTTCCAAAAGCATTTTACTGACACAATCCACTGCTTTCCCTGATCAGTGACAAGGACTCTGCTATCCTCTGTGACCAGGACACAGGCAGTGGCTACAGCAGCCCTGTGACAGCACCGATGTTCTCCAGGCTCTGGCCTTATGCCTGCGTACATCTTCATGGTGGAAATACGGTAGAATGTCATCATTCCAGCTTGCCTCTGCTCACCCATCTCCCATCCCTGCACACACAGCAGCTGTGGAGAGGCACAGAAGCCAAACCAGACTGGCAGGACCTTCCTCAGGAGGTCGAACCAGACACTGAAATTCCTCATGGTGCTGTATGGCCCAGGTAAATAGCATTGTGTTTCCAATAGAAATACTACTCCAACAGTATTTGAAGTTATAAATAAAATAATATGAATATATCCTAAAACATTAACACAAAGAGAAAGGTTTTATTTGTTGTAGTGACACACCTCTGATCAGCATTTTAACACCTCACTGCTGTGAGTTCCTTTACATAAAAATAAAAGGGCATCGTTTCAAGCAAACGTGTGCAGAAAACTCTTCAATTTGTGTTACTGTCTGCAAAAATACTGCTTCAGAAAAGCTCTTCATCTTCCCGGATATTCTATATGACATTATTCTTTAATTATCTCAGATGTAAACATTAAAGAAAGGACTAATTAATTAGAAAGCCTTTTGCGCCAGACACCTGATGTCTAGAAAATTAGTATTTGTTCTTCAGAAGGTCTAGAAGGGAACGGATGAAAGAAATAATTTGAATTAGCTGCAGATAGTTCACATTAGTGGATAATTAATTTTCTTCATATTTTGTCCTAGATTTCATTAGGCAACAGTTGTAAACATGTCTATGCTAGTGAAAGAATGTCAGAATTCAGTTTAGACTATGACTCCTCAGGAAAAAAAAATAATGCAACAGCAAAGCATAGTCAGCAAGCAAAACTAGAAAGAAGAAATTTATTGAGAATTCAAAGCAATATTTTGTAGCTGTTTAAATAACTTCTATTGGAAGTTAAGGGAATATGACCCTCATCTGTAAAGGTAATCTAAAACCTATGGGACTTCCAAATAGCAAAGGTAATATTCTGGTAATTTAACCTGATAGCTATAATAATGAAATAACAGGAGTAATAGTCTTAAAACATAGGATAGCACTACATTTTCTCTATTTATGTGTTTTTACTTTTAGTGTTTAATGTAAGAATTTATAATATCAAGACATCTCTTCTCTTGAGGGGCTTTTTTATAACATTTTCTTATTTAGGTGCAGAGAGTAAATTTTGTCTAATAAAAATTACATAATATTGCACAGAATATTTGTAATACACATGCTTAGCTTTTATCTTGAAGACAGGCACTATGAGAGATACATTCTGATTGTGCCAAAAGCTGAAAATGGGGTTGCCAGGACATATCTTGTAGGTAACATGTGACTAACATGTACTCCACCCAATCATTAATTCAATGAGTAATAGTTGGGATGTAGCACTACTGATAACTCAGATTTAACTCAAAATTGTCTGGCTGCTGACAACACCAGCAACAGCTCCTGCCTTCATTTGGCTGCCATCCTCAGAAATCACCTTAATGTGTAAATTAGACAGATGGAAGTTCGCACTGTGCAAGTTTGTTTAACTGATCATGCTGTGTGGAGGTGGAGATGAAGGACAAGGAGGAGTTGTGTTGTTGCTTACACCACTGAGCAGGTAGAACAAGGAGTGGTAAAGCATTTACTGATCAATCATTGTATAAAACTAAGTGCTGTAAAATTTTCTTGGGATAAATGCACAGGATTTGCTTCGCTTGAGCTCGGAGGATGCAATTAAAGTCACTGGGGTAGACTTAGGCTCATATTCAAAGATTTTCTGGCTCAAGGCCTCCAGATCATTCTTATGGATGCCTTGGGCCTCTGCATCCTGAAGAAGTGGTTTTTATACATTGCCTTGCCTCACACCAGCCATCCAAACACCATTGCTCATGTTCTTAAATGCCTGTTAAGATTCAGTACAGTATTGACCAGACTCAGCTTCAGACGTGGAATTCTGCTCCTCGTTAGTTTGAAAGAATTGTGGTCAGTCTCAGACATCTGCTACATATGAAAACATTCAAAGTTGCAAAACAGAACTTACTTAAAAGCAGTTCATTCATTAACAATTGCATTAGAAAAGCAGACTTCTTCTATCAAAAAAAAAAAAAAATAGACTAACCCAAGGAAAGATAAGCAAGAAGATTTACTTTGAAAGAAGATTATTCTTACAAATCTGAAGGACAGGGGAACTTCTGCAGATTACTGCAGATGTATGGAAATTATTTTAAAAGAACTACAATGTCTTCTTGCAGGATAATTATGCTGACATTGGAACAGCAAGTGTGGCTTTCTGTGCCTACACGACATCTGTCTCAGGCACTGGAATAACCATATTGAAAACAACAGAATGCATCTGCCTTCAGAAATAAACCCAAACCCAAACTATTTACAGTATTGTCTACTTTATCTAATCAAACTCAAATAAAAAATGTGATTGCAACTTAATTGATCTTCATTTCACCGTGGTTTCAGTAAAACTGTGCAGGCCTTATATTTTAATGAAATAAACCACTTAACAGCTGTTAACAATGACACTTCAATTTTCTCAGCACACCATATTAAAAAAAGATAGAAAAGGTAATTAGGGTAGTTTATTAGAAAACTGATTTTAGTGAAAATAGAGATACTTTTTAAATGCCGACATAATTTATTATGCCAAAGAAAGTTTGGACTTAGTAACATGACACTTCTTCCAATGAAATCTGGTATAAGAATTTCACAGCGTTTATTAAGTCAGCTTTCAGCCACAGGAGAAAGGCACAAGGTGGATTACACCAGAAGATTAAATCAGATATAAATGCAGCCTTACAGTTTGCACAAAGACACTGGGAGAAACTGGGCTGTAAAGCCACACTATTGCTGTGAATCATTTTGACCTGGTCCAGGGGAGACTAAATCTCAAAGAAAAACCTTTTGACACAACTCCTGGAACTTACACAGATCTTCTCAAACTTCAGCCAGTCATATTATGCCAACAAAAAGACATAAGAAAACAAAGTTCTCAGATTTGTATTCCTGTTTTAATGATGCTTCAGTGATTTAAACCTCATATAAATTGGTTTTTTGGGTTTTTTCTGAGCAGAACCTTAAGAAGGCCAGTACAAATTCTTTTGTGGGGAAGGACAAATTCTTCAGAAATAAATTAATCCTCTTATTTAAATGTCTTGCAAATATTTAAGGAAAATACATTGTTGTCTTTTGGGGGAGGGGATAGGAAATATGTTGATAGCGATAGGAAATATGTTGATAGCAAATGTGTCTTCTACTCGGCAGTTCATTTCTCAATTCTTTCTGCAGACTACATTTTGTGCCTAATTGGGTTCAAGATAACTGACAACTAGATTTAAGGAGTAAGCCTCTAACAGAGGCAGGGCCACAACTACATACATACATATATATATGTATATAAAAAAACATGCAAATCATTTTATCTATCTCTATATACACAACTTTTCATGTGATTTGGATTTTAAAAAAAGGCCATTTGCCCTGGAAAAACAAAACATTCAAATTGTCAATGTTCTTAATCACATTTTTCAGAATACATCAAGTTTTCACATAAAAATAAATATGTTTGAATGAAATACATTTTCTTTTGATGGATGAATTACATTTCCATTTCCATATTCTCCTTTAATTTTTAGCCAGCTGTGCATTTGTCATAGCTGACTTTGGCATTATTTATCCTTTTTTAATCATACTATCTTTATTTGGCATATTTGTCATTATTACTTGAGATATTTTTTCAGCTTTCAGAATACTTTGTTATCATTCCATTAAATGCAAATTATTTTTATGGCTTTGCCTTTGCATCAGCATAGACTTCTGATACATACTTACCTTTACTGATAGACGACATTATTTTTTACTAAGAGATAAAGATTTTTCATGAAGATTCTAATTATCCATCCATCATTCTTTGGTAGGCCATAACCATTTTGTCCTCATGATGCCATTTCATTTTTCCCTCTTTATAAGCACTGGCGTTGACATCCAACTGAGAGTGAAAATCCTACATAGTTAATTCCAGTGAGTTACTTTTGATTAAATTTTGGACTTCACCATAAGCAATGAGAAAATGAACTGCATTTCAGCTGGGACTTCCAGACAAATTCAAAGGAATTAGGTACTCAAATATTACTCAATTTTAGGAGTTGCTTGTCACCACAGTTTATTATCACTCTCAGTACTTTGAGCTTTGCCCAGATCACATTCAGATGCCCTGTTGTCACAGTAGGACACAAAATAAAGATGCTTGACTCCAGTCAGAAGGCAGTAGAAATCAGAAGGTTTATTTACAATTCATTCAGCCTTTTTATAACATGCTGCACTAAGCAGACACGTTATTGGTCCATAGCACTGACACCTCTTCCACTGGCTGAGTAACAGAAATAGCAAACAGCACCTGTTGTTATGGGAAAGGAATATTGTTCACACAAAGTTGTTTTGGGAAAAAAGAAAACTGTTGAAAAGTTTCTCTTGGGAAGAGCTAGCAATTCTCAAGCTCAGAAAATATCGAGTCCACACTCTGTAAAGATTTTCAGAGGTTTCAGTCAATCATGAGAGGCTGGAGAGTGTCCCCCCACTGCTGCAGCCCTCACTGACAGGGCTGACACCACTCTCCTGCCCATCCCACCCAGAGCTGGACCTGCCCAGCACGGGCTCCAGCTCTGACAGCTCAGGAAGCACCACAGGAGGCAAGAATTGACCTCTCCAAACCACCAGCAAATTCTCCAGCCAGATAAAACTGACTGCAGATCATCCCCGGGTTCCCTCACCCTGCTCACTGAGCGATCTGTGCCGCGCTCATTAAGCAGTGCGTTGATTAACAAGTGAGCACCTCGTGCTCCAGAGGTGTCAGACCTGCACAGCTCCGTGGAGCTGCAGCCCAGTTGCCATGGCTACAGCAAGCTCCCAGAGGATGGCTGCATTTAGCTGGCACATCCCAAACCCAGAATACTAATGAAATGGAAGAGTCCATCTATCTGCACTGCGATTCAAAGGTGTGTTTTACAGATCTGAAATATTTGCAGTCATTGCAAATACAATTATCTTATTTCTCAATTATTAAAAAAAAAGACCTCCAAAACCAACAACCCTACCGTCTTTGCAGAAACCTTTTCTCTCTCTTTGCCCTATAACTATATTTCATTTTTATGCAATTTTTTTTTTGAAAAAACAGAGTTTAATTTTTTTGACTTAACAGAAATAAATATCCATTTTCCTATAATTATAATTAAGCAAACAAAAGTAATAAGGTTTTCACATTAGCTATATGCCAATTTCCTGTGGAGTCAGAAAATACAAAACTGGATTCAAACTGATTTTTCCTCTTTTGGCTTTAGTATCACTGGCCTTTACAATACCGTTTACAGAATCTCACGTTGCTGAAATTGTGACAGCCTCTTAATAATTGTCTAACAAAAAAAAAAATCTTCCACTGTGATTTAAATCTGATCTTAGGCCATAAAGTGAGGCATTAGCAGTGCATACACCGCCTCCACAGATGTAATGCACGACTAATTGAATCCTGCTCCATTCTCATGAGATGGCACATTAAACAATTCTCATAATAGGCACCCTTCCTGTTAAAGGACCCCTGAAGTTCACACAACATCCATAGACAGGTGAGATTCATGAACAATGGGATGATGAAATCACCTTCCAGTAAATTCAAAAAGTCTGCAAGACTTTTATTAAATTATGGAAGTGGTCAAGTACCCATTTCCATGTCGGATTTCTTTTTGATGCTTATTCCCAGACATTTCTCTCTCACTTGGTCTTCACACATGTAGAAATCATTGCAGCATTTCCCACAGTTCAAGTATCAGGACTGCAATAGAAAACACAATCTTAAAACATAGTTTTAACCATATCAAATTTTAAATACCTCCTGTTCACATATATTACCAATCACTGGAAGAGAAGCTTCCATCATTTTCCATTCACTTAACATTGGATCGGACTTTCAACCACTGACATCAACACATGCACAGCTTCCTAGTTATACACGGGAAAAAAGGGTCTCCCCATCAAAACAGAGAGATTGTTGACAGAAAGATGAATCCTAGTTTTTGAAACACCACATGCATAAGTGAGACTTCAGCAAGCTTGTGCAACATCTTGAGTAACCTCCATTTAGATTTACATTCTGTATTTATTAACATGTACTGATAGAAATCACGCACTGTGTAAAGAGAGGTATTTGGAGAAGGCAGGAGTTATGTTTTGAAGTATTTTCAACTCTGTTTTCATGAAGAGTTGAATGAATTGATTATACTGAATTGTTGAGGCAAGCAGAAAAATACAGAGCAAGAAAAAACGGTGACCTGTAAATAATCTATTACACAGGCAGTTTCTGAAGAAAGAGGCTTTGCAGTTTGGTATTTGTCAAAATCCACTGTGCAAAGATTATTAAAGTGCATAATCCTAAAATCTCTTAGTGACTAACAAAGCAGAGTGTTCATGATTGTTAATATCACCCCCAAATCCTACAAACATTGTGTGGAAGATATATTTTAAATCACAAATAATGCTCAAACTTGGCCAAAGGCATCAATGGAGGTGTACAGCAAGAGAAGCACTGGTCAGTGGACTCTGTCTTGAGCTATAAGACAGCTGTGGTGAGGTGCTGGGATGGACGTGTAGAAGGTGAAGATAACTCCTTGTAGATATGCAGGATCTCCTAAATGTGTCTATGTTTAAGAATTTTTCACAGGCTGACTTCACAGAGCTCAGCAAGGAAATAGAATATTTGGTTTTGCTGATAAATAAAAACTCTTTTGGCATTTCTTACCAAGGTGCACATATAATAAAACTAATAGAAGCCTTCCTCTAAACTGAGTGAAGAACAGACAGCTGTTTTAAAGCTAATAATTTTTTTAAACACCTGTCCATTTTAACAAAATATTTGTGTTCTTTTTTTTATTTTATGCAAACTGATGAGTGCCATGAAACAATAAACTAACTTTTAATCACACAAACAGTCTCTGGTGCAGTGACAGCTGCTATGGCAATTTCCCAATAGCAGTGCAGATGCCTCTACATTTTAACTGTTCTTGAGGAGCTTGGTGACAAACTTTAGGGGGGAAAGTGATGGGTAAAAACTCATATTCCCACCAAGAAGTGTGGTTCTCCTGCAAGTCTGTTAGCTCTTTTCAAAGGTAGTCAGTGATACTCATCTGCCTCAAGACAAATTAAGTGAATAAAACAGTTTAAGCAGGTATCTTGAGTTAATTCAGGTGGATGCAGAAAAAAGTGTCCTTTCCAACTTATTGTATTCTATTTTCCTGTTGTACAGACAGACCTAACCAAGGTTCTCCTCTCAATCCAAAAGTGCCAGCCCACACCTTGAGACAGCATCATTTCAAATAACTTACCAGTTATTCTTCACCTGAAGTGTCAACTATTTTCCTCTGTTCTTAGGACCTGAGAGCAGGGAAAGGGAAAAAATTATAAAGTATTTTTTAATAAGCTTCTGTACACACTATAATTAAAATTAGAAAGGAAAACAAATTAATACTTGGCATTATTCCTAAATAACACATGTATTTGTCTCAATTAAACACAGAAAAGTTATCCTTTCAGTTAACAACCAAAAGAACACTCTGTATGAAGGATTTTCTCCAACAACTCTTCAAGCATTAATTGATAGACTGGGGTTTACTTGCTGTAATTGTCTGTTTCAAGAATTACGTATGTGTCTCCTGAGAGTGGTTTATTGGAGGTTATCCAAAACTAGCATCTGTCCACAGCACTAGAAAAATTGGACTTCCCTACTTATGCCTTCACACAGAAGAGGGAAAACCCCACTCATTTTGCCAGGAACTTCTCCATGGTATTGTTTTCAGCAAAGGAATAAAGAATTCTGTTTTTTGAGTGTTCTAAAACCCACACTCTGTCCAAAACCACCCAAAACACTATTCCTGTTGTTCAATTTCAAAATAATCATATAAAATGGAAAGAATTCAGTGGCTCAGCTGACACCAACTGGAGTAACTGTTTTATATGTAAAATTCTGAAAGCAAATAAAAGAGAGCTGGAAAAAGCTTTTTGTGATGGGTTTCTTACAGCCAGAGTTTAATTGTGCTAACCTTGAGCAAAGTAAACAAGTTGCTAGAAGGATTATTCTCAAACATCATTCTTTGAACTATAACTTCATTTGCTTGAGGGTTGGCCACATTGCAGAAATGAGGGGAAGTGTTTCTAGGACATGCAAAAAAACTCGCACGCAAAGCAGCCTCCTGCCAGATCCAAGGTACCAGGCTGGTCAGAAGTTTTCCAGGGTGCAGACACATCAAGGGACACTGAAGATGGTGTCTTGGGGTGGTTTTCTCCTCCTTTATGGTCTGCTCCAGGCCCAGAGAGGGTTGCTGTAGTTTGAAAGTTTGGGTCTGGGTCAGGGGGAGCCTTGGGGCTCTGGCGTGGCCTTTTTTAAACCTCACTCTGTGGTATGGGCTCTCTGCTGCTTAGCTACCTTGGGTTTTTGTTAGCTTAGGCAAGAAGTTTTTTTCCCTTTTCTCCTGGCCTTGGAGACTGTGGTAACAATCCTTTGAGGCCTTTGGGTTTTTTTCAGAAGTGTTTGGTGTGGGCTGGTCCAAAGCCAGAGAGGACTATTGATGGGAGAAGGGTAGGACCAGTGGGGAGTAAAGTGGCTGCTCCATCCAGGCCCCAGACCTCAGAAAAAGCCAACCCAGCAAAACAAAGGACCCTAAATCCACCAACTTCAGCTGCTGTGAAGAGGAGACCAACATCAGAGATTCACCAGGTTCCCATCTGTTTTTTTCCCGAGCTGCTGGGCAAACCTCTGTGTTTTAATTTCCTGAGACAAAAGCCCTTGCCATTTTTCTTTTTTTTTTCCCCTCCTCCCCGCCACACGGTCAGCCCTTTTTTTTCCTTCCCCTGACATTTTGGTTTTTTGTTGTTTTTTGTTTGTTTGTTTGTTTTGGGGTTTTGTTTGTTTTTGAGGGTGTTTTGTGGGTTTTGTTGTTGTTGTGGTTTCTGTTTTTTGGTTTTTGGTTTTTTTTTTTTTTCTGGTGGGGGGGTAAGGTTCTGACAATTCAATAGCTAGCATTTATTCATTTTTTTCCTATGCCATGTGGGTACTTTGTCTATAAACAGTTGGGGTTTTTTCACTTTCATGCACAGTATTCATTTTCTCATTGATAGAAAGGGATTGCTGGAACTCTTTTTTTTTTTTTTTTTTTTT
>VXBB01023411.1:42435-81045 GCA_013399915.1 Illadopsis cleaveri
TTTTTTTTCTTTTTTTTTTTTTTTGCTAGAGGAAACACTTATTCCAGAGTGTGCTTCTCCTAAACTTGTCTCTAAACTGAGACAGATGGCATTAGCACAAGAAATGGTTAATTTCACCAGCTTCAGTCTTTAGAAATGCCTGATCTTCATCTTCTACATCTTCTTCCCTACAGGACCTGATGTCCTTAGATACTCTGCTACTCTTTTAAAAAATAAAATGGTCTGACCTTGAATATTTTATTAAAAGCCAAACCAACAAATACTTGAATCATATTCTGGTTGGCAATCACTTCCCTCTGCCACCCAGCTGTGCACCTTATTGTTGAAATTATAACCTGAAGGTCTGTTAAATATACAGCAGTGCACAAATGCCTGCTAAGTAGTGGGATGTAATATTCTGGGAAATTCAGGTAGCTACCAATAATAAGTTAAACAAACAATGTTCCATCGTTGTTGTCCCTTGTGTTCCTAAGTTATAGGGCAGATACAGCCATTAGTACAGCACAGCACAGGGAATTCTCAGCTTATAGAAATTCACAAAGGCCTTAGGTGAAATCTGTGGAAACATGACTGAACTTGCACTGCTGCCCTAGCTGAAGGTTACATAGGTAAAGGCCTGCTAATACACCACTGAAAAACTAATTTAAACATACAGGGACTTTTTCCTAGATCTCACTTTTTCAACATCTTTATCATTTTTCTTGCCCTCATCTGCCTCTTTTTTCCTTCTCCAGTGTCAGTGCCTCCCAGTATCCCAGAGGAACATAGGCCAAAATCATTAATATTCATCAGTTCACATTTTCTCCTGTTCTTCCCAAGTTCAAAGGGTACTGAAACAACCGAGGGCTATACCCAGAAGCTAATGTCTCTATTTATCTTCATGTTTCATTAGAAGGTAGACACAAAATGAATAATACTTTGTCCTCAGTCACAAACCATCATAAACTGTGGTAATTAAAACCTTTGAATTTCCTTGAAGCTTAGAAGATGCTCAGACCTGGTTGTAAAAGAGAGTCAAAGTGGCCACCCCAGTGGGAGGTCTCAGATGCCTTCAATTCCTCCTTTGTAGCACCTCTAAGGTTCTTTTGAGCCACACACCTCAAACAAATTATCAGGCATGTGGAGGTGTGACACTCCTGCAGTAATTCACTTTAAAGATGCTGCAGCTCTAGAGGTCCTGACTTTGTGATTTATTTCTTTACAATGCAATTCACTAACCTCATCCATAGCTAAGAAAACAACTGTGATCCTTCTCTTCCCCCCAGATTTACAAATAAAGTGACTGAGAAGTCTTGTGAAGTAGCTGCAAGCCAAATTAGGAACATTATGACAGGGCCAACTCTTATACATTCAGCTCTCAATATCTTTCAGCTCACTAGAGGACTAATAACAGGGAATTTTGCTAGAAGCTGTAAGCTCATCAATTGCAGATGTCACAAAGAAACCCGGGCATATTAGTCACCAGTCACAGGATGAGCCACCAATGGGATAAAAGTGTAAAAAAAGAGTAAATGAGCAGCTAAAGAATCAAAACAGGCATTTCCAGGAGAGACTGAAAAACATTAATCTTTGTCATTATTATGTTATTCATACTTTTAAAAGTTAAGTGAGAATGAAACATGCAAAAGAAAAAAGCTACTGGCAGAAGAATTGAGACTATTACATGAGAAGAAAGAACAGCTCATCAGAGGATATGACTGTTCTCTATAAATGCACTTCAGGGTAGAGATTAGATATTTAAAAGAATAATTTAAGCTAAAGGTTAAAGTAGGTAGATGAAGAAATGCATATAAACTGAATTCTCTCAGACTGGAAACTAGGTTTCTAGCCTTCAGAACAATTACATTCATGAATAGTTTTCCAAGAACAGCAGCTAAGACAAAAATCCTAACTAATGTAAAGTTTGATTTGAAGTTTATGAAACAGCAATACCAGTTGATCCACAAAGCTTTTTCCAGTCGTTGTTTCCTAATATGCTTCTTCCAGAATTGTTCTCAAGCTTTTCTAAACTCATGTTAAATCCCATTTACTTGCAAGGCTGGCAACAAAGAGAAAAAAATTCAGTGAGCTCCTAGTGCAATGACTCAAAGTGAAATTCCAGCCTCCTACCATCTCTGAAATCCCCTAGCTTCCTCTCATGCTTAATTTTTATTCCTTCTATATGGAATACTGGTAATTTGTTTCATAGCAAGTATCTCCTTCTTCCAAAGAGTCTGCACATGCTTAGTAATTGTGCTGGGGTGAACTCTTATCAGTATGCAGAGGCTTTATCATCAGTAATTCAAACAGGCAATCAGTGCCCCATGTGAGGAGGCCTTCAGCTCAGAAGTTTCCTGTCTCTGTAACAGTTTGAAGAGTAAGTTTGGCAGGTTAAATAGCATAGTTCTATTCTGTCCTCACCCTGAATGTTCTTTTACTGTGTGCCAAAAGACTGCAACTTAAAAACCAGACCAAAAAACCCCAACAAATATAAAACCCCAGGGCAAGTGCTTGCACCAGCCCACAGGAATAATAAGGGTCTACACAAGAGTATTATGCACAAAGAGATAGGTCAATACTTAGTTCACACAGGCAGAAACACAGGCTTGCATTAAAAGACTACTGCCCTTGTGTTGTCTCAGCCCAGGAATGAACACAATCACTGATGTACATTTCTGTGCACAGCACTGCAGAATCCTGTATCCCACTTCCCAGGTAAAGAGCTAAAATTTCTCCACAACTTTCTACACAAGACCCTATTCTTGTGCTGGTTCGTCAGTTTTCTACTCAGGTGAATCAGCCTGTGAAAATCTGAAACTCAGATAAAACCAGGGTTTATCTGTCAATTCTCTCTGCTTTCCTTACACAAGAAGGCTCCAAACAGAACTAGCAGGGTGGCGATGGTGAGCTAATCACATCTCCAGGGAATTGCAATTCTTGAAGGCACTTCACACTTCCTGAGCTTCAACTTCAACAGCTGTAATTAGTTTGCAATAATTAGACCTTGGCAGTGCTTATTTGTTAAATGTGTCTGCCATATCTAAACATGCCAAAACCAGAAGTCATTTAGCACTCGAGTCACAGGATATTAATATCTGTCTCAATATTGTTTACCTCTCCTGCAGTAAAAGCATTGGATTTTGACTTTATAACAGCTCAGACTGTTCAAACTCTAAAGGACTGGATTTAGAACCTGCATGTGAAATAGGAGGAGCCTTTTTTCCTCTTGGGCCCCTTGAAATATGATGGCAAGTTGAAGATTTTGGGGGATTTTTCCTTTTTGTTAACCTCTGGACTAAAGCGGTTTTAATTGCTGCACACAGTATAAACTGTGTGCTCCCCAATACCCTTCCTTCCCTCAGAACACTTCCCTGCAGCTAGCTCTCATTAGCACACCACCACCATCAAAAAGCAAAAGCTCTCAAAGTTTTCAACAAAGCAGAGATCTACTTAAAGAGACATTCATAGACTGGTGAGCTGAACATCTACAAGAGAATATTCTTGAATTATTTGTGCTGTTAGCTGGTGCCTTCTGTCTGAACTAAACAGCCTTCAGATCACAAACTTCTTCCTTGTAGTAGAGGTAAAATATTTTTTTCTCTCTGCAAATGTTTGCCTTCTCAATGTTTTCTTTAGAAAACAAACAGTGCATTAAAAATAGTAGATTATCACTATTTAATTCCTTTTGAAAGAGATGTCCATATATAGTCAGAAACAGTGTTGAAAGATTTCTCTATTCATGGACAAACAAGATCTTCTCTCCATTTCACATCATTTTATTGTGTTCAACAACACTGTCCTTTCTTAATAACCTAAATTCTTGCTTGCTTACACACTGCTGTCATCCACCTATGTGAATTTTAAATTATTGGTCATATTAAGACATCATGACAGCCTGGCAGATAAGTGAGATAAGTTAGATACAGATGAACAATTTGCAAACTGACATAAAGAGTATAGCTTCAAAATAGCCCAGAGGATTACTAATAGCTCTCAAAATCAGCCAGTTTTTTAGCTGCTGCATTAAAGGCCCAAACTTCTTATTTTGAGACCTCCAGTTAGAGACCAGAATCTTGGGATACCACAACACAGACAGGATGAAGAACCTGAGATCTCAACCACACCATATTTCAGTTCTCAAATACATCTACGTTTTTCCAGCTTTGGAAAGACATTTATGAATGGAAAGACCTGCCATGGAGATGAAAATTCCCTCTATATTCACCTTAATTATTTGTGTTTTATTCATTATCTAACTAAATTTTATGGTGCTCACTGCACACGTCTTGCTGGGTTTTACTAACTCCATGTACTACTGTAAAGGTTACTATATATAATATAATATTTCCAAACACTCAACCTCGTGCTTTTCTCTGAGAACTGTATTCCATAATTACGAAATATCATCAAGAAAAACTGATGGTTAGGTTTCCATCACAAAATCAAATTCCCTGAGACCTTCAGTTTCCTCATTTTCAAGAGAGCCTAAAAAATAATTGCGCATGTATATTGCAAACAAAGTAAAAGCGAAAATGTAACAGAAGCAGCTTGTCAAGTCACTCAAGAATAATGGAAAAAAAAAAAGACAAAAGAGAGTAAACACAGATCAGCTTATTCTTAGTAGGTTGAATTTGAGCTCCTCAAGAACCTCAGACTTTCTGAGCCCCTGGAAGAGCAGCTCTTGTTACAGTTACTAGCAAGGAAAATTCTAATGGATTTTTGATGAAATCTTAATGAAGATTCAACATAAGAACAATACAGAAAGACATCTTTTCTTAGTGTATTTTGTGCTCTAGTAGCTTTGGCCAAGCAGGAGCAGTCCTTGAATTAAATATACACATTGATGTACTGCATGGTTTCTTATTTTGTTTTGCTTTTAAGAAACTAAACAAGGACTAGACAAGAAGAAATAATCACAGGGTCACACTTCTGAAAACAGAAAATGATGAAATTAACAATAAACTGATTTTAAATGAAATTCAACATAGTTACAGATGGATATTTCTCTATAAGAGTAGCTCACCCAAGTCAACAGTCTCTCACCTTGAAGCACAAACTAGAATTATTTCACATTCCAACACTGTTGAACAACACGAAATTGAAAAACATTACAGCCTCTAGGTGGGTAAATATGAAAATTTTCTATCTCAGTTAACGTTTTTCATTGTCTCTGATGAGAAACTTATTAAATTGAGCTTATTGATGTCCAATTTAAAAAAACCTTTTTTTTTTTTTTTAAATTAATGCCATATTTAAGACAGTCACAACCAGCCATCTTCTCTCTTTGAGCCTTTCCAAGGTTCCCTTTGATCCCCCTACTCCCTGCTAGGATGGCAGCTCTGCCTGAGCAGACACAGGAGCTCAACCACTGCAGTCTCTTACCAATTCCTTCACCTTACTACTTGGATCATGCCAGCCCTCAGCCCCCTGTGCTTTGTGGAAAAAGTGCTATGTTTCAGTTGTAACGTGTCTGAAAGGTTATATATAAATTTCCTTTGTGCCACCTGGACCCTGGAGGATTTTTTATCTGTTTGAGCACTGGAAACAGCCTTCAGCTGCCTGGGTAAGGCCAATTCCAGAGGGCAGGGCAACACACACTGCTGAGAGCCCAGCTCCTTCTCACTTACAGTTTGTTCTTCCATAAAATACTCGTGATTTTGCACTGTAAGCTGATAAGCAAATTAGCTGGGTTTGGCAAAACTTCTGTTACTCCAAGTGCTGAACATCAGGCTCTCCCTCCATGCAGATGCAGGGAGAACCCCATGGGACTGTCCATCTCCCTGCATGGTGCCTTGTGCCTGCAGCTCCCACTGCTGTAGTGCAGGGCAAGATAAATGAATACATGTGGTGAATAATAATGCTGTGTTTTGTAACTTATAGTTAGAAATAAGCACTGCTACCAACCAGAGATCTTGTGGACAGATGTTGCTGCACACTGTTACACAAGACAAAATGGTTTAAGACTAGAGGTGATGAGTGCTGAATCCTGCTCAAATTTCAGAAGGAATCTAGAGGAAGGAAGAAATAATTTTAAACAGAACTTAGAAAAGATACTTGCCTGAACTTTTACAAACAGGGAAAGGGAGGAACACAGGTAGTGTCACTGTGTTCAAGGAAAGTTGTGACCAATTTATGTTTCATTGTTTCTGTAATGAAAACTGTGAGAGCAGAATAGTTCTACATTTCGTTGTGTCATGCACAGATGAATTTTCTAACACCAAAAGGATGTAAAAAGCTGCTGAATGGGAGCAAATTGACCCAGACTTTGCCAAGGAACACTGCACTATACAAAAGAGAAGAAAGCAAGGGTTTGGCAAAGACATTGAAAAGATCCCAATGGTTTGAACAGTTGAACTCTAAACTACCATGGAGTATTCCAAGAACATGTCCCACTTGGCAGTGTTCTTCATCTCTCAATCATCACTGAATGTGATGAAAATATTTCAGTCACTTGTGATGATCGGTGCTATTGTATTCTGTGTAGCTACATATAACCTAATTACATGAATATTTATTATCTTAAGTGTGACCTTTCTGTTGTTTATTTCAGGCAGAGTCATTTTGACTAGCTGCTGGTACTTTCCAGGTATTTCATTATATACAGAATATTCTTATATCTAAAACTAGCTTGTGACCAAAGCTAGAAGACAGCTAAATTTAAAGGTCTTTTCTTTGTATTTATTTTTTTTTTTTAACTGAGCAGGTAAAGAGTGTTATTTCTTCAGGTTACTTATACGAAGTAAAAAGTAACATTCAAGAACCTCAGAAAGCTACTGTATTTCTCCCCATAAAAGAAATGGGGAAAACAAAGCCTAATTATTACAGTTGACATTTTATGTATAAATTCTATACAGTATAACTAATAGACAGCCATTTATCTTTGAAATTTAGGAAACAAACAAAATCAGGGTCTCAAATGCTTATTCTTCATATATTCCTAATAAATGAAGTACAATTTTAGAAGTATTCCAAAATTACTTATTTCAAAACTTTTAAACTCTACCTAAAATAATTGCAAGCTACTTACCCCCAAAAACATATAATTTCTGCCTACTAAATTCATAATTCTAGTGCATCATAAAAAGGTAAAAAAAACCCAAAGAAAAGCAAATATCATTTCCTTGACTACTGAGAATGAATAATAATGTAAATAGTAAAATATTAAAATATTAGTAGATACTTTTTTGATTATGTGTATTTGGTAAAGAGTTGCATCAGACCAGATGGCATTGGGCAGATACTCATTCCAAAAAATCACTTTTGTAAAGCAAAAGAAAGAATGAAACAAACAATTCAATCCAGCAGTAATTAACACCAATGTACCACTGGAGACATACAACAGGGATTCAGGTTTATTGATGTGAACAAGAAATTTTCACATGAAGAAGTACAACCTATCACTTCTATCTGGAACTGAAAACAAATGCTTAAAAAGAGCAAGATCACTTTAATGTTTCCATAACATAAACCTAATCACATCAGTTGTATCACAACAAAGAGAGAAGTGGGAAGGTGGAAGGTGTAGTGAATAGAAGGCTTGCTTTGACTTCGTGATGTACATGAAATTATTAAATTCCTATGTCAAGGCATTTATATATACATCCCACAGTCAGAAAGAGAATAGTGATAAGCAAAGGTTAATTCTCTCCTTTTAGAAAGCACCAGTTTTGGAAGAGTAGGCCCTGCAAGCCACAAAGCATCTGTAACTGAGATATCTCTGCACCACGGTGCACAGAAAGACAGAGTCATCTCTTTGTAAAAGCTGCATCCACAGATGATGACATATGTTTCCTGTCTAAATAGGCAGAAAGATAAAGCAAAGAAAGAATCACATAATATAGTCATTTGAAATTTGCAAATGGCCTGTGCCAACTAATTATTGCAGTTAGAGCCCTGGACACAGGAGAAAAGATGGATCATATTCACAGCACAAATGAAGGCACTAACTCAATTTTTTCCTTCAGCAGAATCACTGGATACAATTACTGAAGTACATAGTGGGATACATTAATAGGTTGTTATGGTCTCTGGATGATAATATATTGCATACTCGCCCACAGGTACAGAAGAGAACAAATTGGGCATATCTGCAAACCTGTGAAATCCATTTCAGTGTAAACTCAATGAAAATGCAAAGAAAGGGGTAAGAGGAGCAGCAGTCCCTCTATCAGCCTCCTTCCACAGCTATGGCCTGTCCTAAGAAGCAAAATAACTCCTTGTGCATCAGATTTTGCAGGGAAACAGCCTTCTGAGGAAACCTACTGCAGGGCTTTTTCTCTTTCCAGTGTTTCAGACTGAGCTGACCCAGGGGTATGTGGAGCAGACACACTTTAATGCTGATGTCCTGATGGTCCTTGCAGGAACAGGGGAATGCAAGAGGTGGAATGTGAGAAGGATGAGGCCTGCTGTGCTGCCAAGATCACAATTTCATGAAAAAGCAGCTGGACAGTCAAAGCACCTATTTTTCACCTCTCTCCAAGCACCTATTTTTCATTGCTCTGATGCCATCCCAGTCAGACTGTGCCAATTTCTGAAGGTAATTTATCCTGCCTTTTTAATGGGGCTAGGTGACAGATTAAAGCAGAAATTCCTGCATGTCCTCCCTTCCCTTCCCCTGAGTGCACACAAACCCAGCGTTGCGTGGAATGATTCATGTGGGTGAAAATAGGAAGAAGTGTGGAAATTATTAGAGGCTTCCATCTCGCCTTTGCACCTTGCAGACCTTTCCATGCTCCTCTCAACTTTTTCCTCTTTCAGCCTCTTTGCAAAGGCATGCAGCAATGGGATACAGCTTCTTCCAGATGATGAGTAGACACACTCAGGACTAAAGATTTTGTCAGTCACAAGTCACATCCCAGTATGAATTCTGAATAATGTTCTCTTGGCACAGATTGAAAGGATCCTAATAACAACCCCCTGAGAAGTTGCTATCTTTACACTTTTCCTTTGTCACAACACAGACATGATGTAAATTTCCCTTTTGGTATTCTCTGTCTGCTGGGTACATTCAGAATGTCTGGGCAATGACCCTTCAGCAAAGTGACTCACAGCTTAAAAGGTAGAATGCAATTTCATTATTTTTGGTGCTGTGAGTAAAAATGCACAGAATTCAGCAAAAGGTATTCAGATGCACACTGCAAGTCAACAAAAGCTTTGTCCTCTGTCCAACCAATGGAGCTTTAACATCCTTGGTCTTTTAGTCCCTCTGCCACAACTCATTTCCTGAGCCTTTTTCTCATTTCCTTGTCCAGTTGAGAGTGATTTGTTTCCACACTCTTCCTTGTAGCAGTACAAGACATTTAAACTAACACTTGATTCCTGCTATTCATAATGTCTTTATATTCTTCAGTTCCTTTAACTCCCCATCACACCTATTTCCTTTATTTGTTTTTTCCTCTTTTCACAGGCAGTAGTGGTTATTTTGCTTGCTTACATAACTGATTTCCTCAGCTATGCAAACAGTACCAAGATTGTGATATCCTTCAGCAGACAGACATTTTGCCAGTCGGTATCTATAAAGACACTTTCAGTCTCTCTTCTCCTTGTTTTTGTATCATTTGCTGATGGATTTGTCACTCTTTTTCCTTTTGTGACTGCAGTAGCTCTTTACTGTCATTTTTTTCCATGAATATTAATATTCTTATAAGACTCAGAGTACCACAAACACTTTGTGTAACTATTCCTATTAGCTTTAATTCCTGATTTGCTTGAGATGGTAGCTCTCTATGGTAAAAAACAATCTAACATCACAGCTCCAAGATCCCAAGGAAATGCAATGCTCCCATGTCATATTCTTTCCAGTAACAGTGTGGCACTGGTGTGATATTAGTGTGCTCATGTGGGAAACTAGCATGAGTTGTCACACAGCCCCAAATACAACAGGAACATCCTGACCCTGACCAGCAGTTTGTAACTAATTCCCTGCGTGTATTACCCAGCACACACACACAGGATTAGATTCCCTTTGAGCATCTGAAAACCAGTTTGTGCCACTATTGCTCACCTGATTACACTTCAGTGGCTGCAGGGAGAGAAACTGCAGTGGCAGTGGTGAGACCCAAACCAAGATACCACGTTTGCCATTCAGCCTAACTCTTGTTGGTGCAAAGGTAATTTACACTGTAAGCCCTTTAAGAGGTATCACAGAGAGGCTTTATAGAATGTAATTTTGTAATCCTTTTTTTATTCTTCATTTAAAACCTTACTTTTGTAAAGCCAGTTAAGGTTCTTCCATCTTAAAATTCCCGTTAGGCCTGTCTTTCCTATGATCCTGTGTTTGAAACTGATTCTGCAGAAAATTGGGTATTTTTGCTCTAGCAAAGCAAGGGCTTCTCTAGGACCACGAATTGCAAACGCTGTGCTGGAGCAGAGTAGATGTACCTTGGAGGGCATCTGCCTCAGCTCAGTGGCTAACAAAACACATGAGGTCCCTATGTGACAGAGCAGGACCAGGTGAAATAATGGCTGCCAAAAAGCAAAAATAAGAATTCAGTACTTTAAAAACTGTCAGCTTGATAGTCCTGACATCTGAGCTACTCCAGCCACAGAATGAACAGCCATCCAGTTTCCTCCCACTCTCACTGGCACATGCTGGTGTGAGCATCACAAAGGCAGCACATGCAATTCAGGCTCCTCACAGTCTCAGGGTTCTGGCCCTCTGCCCACACTCTCCTCAAGACAGCCACTATGTATCTTTGGACAGAAATGAAATGACTAATTACAAATTGCTTATCTTAGCAAGACTGCAAAATCCTTACTGAAGATAGAAGTCTATTTGTTTGCTACAACTGCCAGCAGGGCTCTGCATTTGGGTTTTAGCTAACAATAAGGTTATTCAGAAAAGAAATACCAAACCTTTCTTTGCATTTGGTCTCAGGCCTTTCTTCTGTGTGACTTTGGGCAGCAGTCTATGTGTCCCCCAATGGTTACAGAACTCTTGTATTTGGCTTTGACATCTTGAGCAGTGATAGGAGAAAAGCTGCAGGAACAGCATCAAGCAAACCTGCTGAGAAAGGAAGAGGAATTTGCAAAGAAAAAAGAAAGAAAAGGAAGAAGAACCATGCACAGTGCAAAGCTGACGAATCCCTTGTACAAACACATAAATAAATTAAACAGTACTAACAGATGAGTGACGGAAAGACAGAAGCTTATCAGCCTCGGCTGCATCAAGTACCAATTTCACACTCTGACACCTTACATTACTGAAAAGAAAGATATGGACTTGTGCATTAATCAGAAAAAAAGTTAAACATAAATGTTTCCCCACATTCCTGTCTGCAATTTGTTATTTAGAAAAATATAATGGGAACAGTAGAAACGGGCATTAAAATAGACATAGAATGACATCTACTGGCTGCTAGGAACTGGCTGAAAATGCTAAAAATGGTTTGGATTTTTCTCCCTTTCCTCAAAATATTTAAACCAAGACTCTTGTTACTAGTCATAGAGTTTAGCTACTGAACAGGGACTGGAGAACAGCTCAGTCAGTTCCCCAAAAAAAAGCCTTCTCTGGTCAAATTTTAACCAATTACCTACCTAATTAAAAACACCTACATAGACAGCTTCATATGTTTCAGGTCTTTAACATTAATGCTAGTGAGTAAAGAGATGCTCTGCTCCAGAACTACAGAAACTGGAAAAAAACCCCAGAAACATCTGCAATTTTCCACTGGATGAAGATCTCCATTGCACATTTTACAAGAATACTGATAAACAGAACTAAGTCTCTTATCAAAAAATTACTTAAGCAGCTGAATTTTACAGCACAGCATCACTTTGTAAAATGATAATCATTACCTTTTCCCCTAAATTTATTTAGGGCATTATTGTTCATTTTTCTTTATTATTTAGATTTCCCAGCACCTTCTTTTTTAGTGATTTTATAAATTTTCATATGAAAAAGACATTCTATCCAGAGGGGTTTTTTGCTCCTACTTTTTTTTTTTAACCATCCTAGAACAATCACCCGAGATATAAAAATCTCAGAATGTCTTGAGATTTTGTTAAAGGTCACAGAAACATCTCAGTCCTAAGTGAACACTGTTCTTTTTGCTATCCATGTCTTCTGGCCTCTCTTATGGATCTGTGAGTGAGGCTCTTTTCCCTGTTAGCAGTGATGCTCTGAGGGTGATATACTGGAAGTACAAACAAATCGATCTTGCTCACTTTCTATCTACCACAAGACATATTTTCTCCTCCTGCATTTTCTGCACACTAGTTAATGAAACTCCTCTCTACTCTGTGTTTGGTGGTCTGCTCACCAAGAAATATCTGGCTATCTATCTCACACCTCTAAAAAGAATCAGAAATTAGTCTGATACAGGAGCATTTGGGGATTCTTTCCTAATATATTCAGCTGGGAAAAAAAGAAAAATTCTAAGGAGAGCACAGCATTATCCCAGCTGATGTTTATATAGCATATATTTATCCAACATACTGCAGAGAGGCAAAAGTAAGGCCAATTCTGGCCTTGAGCCATGGCCAAAATAGACAAATATGAACAATGAGATAACATGTAACCAAAGGTGGGGGAGAAAGCTGAGGGTAAACAAAAACGAGAGCTGATATTTGCAAGAGCAGACTGGGGGAGTTCAGGTATCTCTCATAAAATTTCAATGGCTTCTCCCCTGCAGGAAGGGATACAGAGTTAGCCGGAGGAGCACAGCTGTGCAGCTGCACTGAGCAGTGCTCCCTCTTCCCAGGCCTGGACCCAGAGCAGGGGATGCTGTGTGGGGCTGTGGCTGTGAAGGACACTCAGGCATCCCCTGATGCTCCTTCCAGCAGCAGATTCACTTTGGCCCACGTACCTGGCACACCGACCTCTGAACCTGGAGGGAAGCTGGAGTGCTGAATGAGTGACCACTGCCAGAGCAGCACAATACAGAACCATCTTTCATTGTTTATGTGACTTCGTATTTCATATGCCAATGTGTTTTGAGGTTCACAAAATGTTTCCAGGTATTCCTTTATGGGTATTGTGGATATATTCAGACCACTACTTTCTGTCCAATCCTATTATCTTAAAAAAATAGTTAGCAATACACTAAACTGAAACTGATACATTGTTTTTGATAACTTTTTACTCCATAAGCTCATACAAAATTTACTGAAGTGAATAATTCATAACTTATACTGAAGTTGTATCCAAATATGAAGAAAAAATATCCAAAGATACTACCTTGGATTGTTCCAACGGTTCCATAAAAAGAAATACAATATCATGGTATTTCATGCTCATAAATTTTAACCACAAAATACTCCAATATGAGTTATCCATTAAAGTTCCCACTACAGATTCCAACAGTTAGCCCACTTGGGAAGTTCTAGTTCAAATAACATGAGAGCAGCGGGTTGCTTTAACTCAACTTGTTCATCAAACAATTCCCACAGGAAGCAGCATGAAAAATCTTTACTTTCTAGGGAGCAAAATCTGGCATTTCACCCAGCCCAGAATGTTACAAAAGTTACCTAATCTTTTCCGTAAAAACCCCACAAAATAGTTCTGATGAATCACTCTCTAGAAGAGCCTCTTTCTCTTCATCATGTTCAAAAGAAACCCAGCTAAGACACAGATATCTGTATTGCAGAAGATGGAGGAGATTGAATCTCAGCCTGTAGATAAGAAGCAATATTCTCCTTGCACTCAAGCTCCCAGAAGTCTTCAGGACTGAATTTTGGCCTGTTATTTCACTGCTCTGAGGGGCTGGAGGAGTTGAAGTGCAGCCTCTTATGTTCTGTGCTGAGCTGTGCCTCCTGCAGACCCTGGGAATTTCATCTTTCTGCTCCTACGTGCAACTGAGCCCTCAGGTCTGCATGGCTGAACCGGGTCATGTAATGGGAGCAACACCCAAGCCAGCAAAAGGAACAGCGGTTCAGTTTATATCAGAACTGACTATTTGCTCTTAGGGAGCACAACTTGCTGAGATTCTGTATTAGAGTCTTTCCCACATTTTATTTTTTCTTTCCTATTTCTACATATATATATATATAGTGGCCCTGATCTGGTACCTGCATTTACAGATAACTCTCCAAGTTGTGTATTAAACTGAAAGGAAAAATTTTTCTCCTGTGATACTGTTTGAGATCTTCATGAAATTCTTATTGCATAGCTGTCTTTTTTCCCAACACCTCTATTCACAAGTCCATGTAAAAACATAGATCTTTTATTATGTAAATAAAGTCTACAAGAAGAAAATGTGGAGGGCTGAAGCTGTGTCTGACTTCATACATCACAATGATTGATTTTTGCTACCATTAAATAGTTATTTCTAACTGGTATTTTGCAATGGAGATAGAAAATATAAGGGTAAAATGCAATAGATTTACAGCAATCTAATGTGACATAATATGATGTTTCTTTCTTTTTTAATGAATTGATGTAATTATAACTTACTAATTTCTAGTTTCAAATATATATTTCTGATGCTGTTGTGAAAACACAGTAAAAACACTCAAGATTTATTGAAAAGTTACCTTATGCTTTGTATTTCATAAAATCATTTCTTCCAGTATTCTGCCTACCATTTTCTCACAAAATTGCTTTCTGTATTCCAAAAACAACTTGATGTCAGAATAACTCCCATGTGGTCTTTCACTAACTGTTGCAATGAATTTGTCACAAAATGTTTCATCTGGTTAAAGGTAGGAATATTTAATGGTTTGGCTATTTAATGGGTTTTAGGCAGGCACACTGATTTTATATAGAACTGCATAAAAATCAAAAAAAAGCTTGCTATTTCAGTGAACCCATGCTGCCTTCTGTAACAGTGCACTGATGGAGGTTCAAGCCCCATTTCAGCCCTAAATAAAACAGAGATTTTCCTCTCAGCTTAAGTCACAAACACAAAATCCCTGTGTTAGAGCTGGGCCACTGCCTGGCTTTCCAGACCTATCTCCATTTAAAAGTGTGAACTGCAGTTGGGGCAACAACGAGCAAATTTTGGCTGTACCCATTCACCCTCTCTGTAAATCACCACTGAGTGAGACTGCACCACCCTTCTCCTGTGCAGTGTCTACAGCCTTTATCCCATCATGCTTTTGTTCTTTAGCATCAGCTAAACATGTAAAAAGGACTTACCTTGACTGGCCAAGACATCCCAAGTGGGTTTCCAGAGGTCCTTTCAATCCTTAGCAAAACGGCTGCAGGCAGCACCATGAGCTTAGTTCTCAGCTTGATTTTCAGAAATATCTACAAAATAAAGCGTAATAAAATAACTTCATTTCCTATGATGCAGATATCTAAATGTATGACTAAAATGTCTATAATGCTTTTTGCATTAAAATTGTACATTTCAAACGTAATTTTTCGCTTGATTTATATCTTTGCTTATTCTTTTCCAGTTTAGAGATGACTTTCAAAGGTCCCTTCCAACCTAAATTATTGTAAGATTCCATGAAAACGGCCTTGAATGATTTGTAAAGATAAATTACTTTATAGAAATGACATCTTAAACTAAAATATTAAATTCAATTCTATTAGAAAGCTTAAGATATTATGAAGAAAAAATACAGGCTTTCTCAGTGGACTCTTCATCAGTAATTTTTCATTACATGATTTTCAATAAGGAAACAACATCAAGTCAATTCCTAATGCATGTACTTTGCTGTACTCAAAGGACAACAACCAGATTTTTATGGCTTTAAGAGCCAATGCCAGACTAGCAGTGTCATAGTAACCCTTGCACTGTAAAGCACTGTACAGCTTCCTGCAGCTTTTAAGAAATAAATTAAAAATCATAGCAGTTTAGTTAAATTACTTTGATTTCCAGTATGTAAAATGTATGCAAGTCTCAGAATGAACTGAAGCCATCACACCATAAGATTGAGGGGTAGTTTTTGAGATCCTTTTCTGCTGAACTCAGCAAAGCTTTTTGCAGGCTCCCTCAGTGTCTCCACAAAAGTGAATACTTTGCCAGTACATTCACCCACCAGCACTTCTAAAACCCTCACTCCTTTTCAAAGCTCTTTGGAGTTCTCTACACTTCAGTAACCCCTTTTAAGATTTATTCCACAATTAGTATGTATCTCTGATCTCATCACACTCTTCAGAGAAGCAAAGTTTCTCAAGCACTGTGAATACTTGACATTAGCTCTCTCACAGGTGAAAAAAAAAAATACCTGTGAGATTATTTTTGCTTAGAGCAAACTTTGCAACTTACATATTTCTGCACTGAGTCTTATCAGTTGGAACAAATGCATTATATCTTTCTCTTTTTACTTTAAATTAAGAAGTGCTTTCATCATTATAATTTTAGATTGAAAAAGAAAATGCTTGCAGAATAAATCATTCTGTTTCATACCGATGGCTAACCAACCCTGCAGCAGCCAAAAGGAGATTTATCAGTTCATAAACTGTTCATAAACATTGATACAGACAGAATGAAATTATTATTATCGTCGTGGTCTTTATTGATTATTATATCACACAATGTGACTTCAAGTGTGACACAAAATACCTTGAAAAATATTTCTCCTCCAAGTGTTTATGTCAAGAGCGAGGAGAAAAATTCTTTTTCTTGACCTTTTACCACAGTCAAATCTTCCACATATTACATATTGATTTTGTGTATTTCAGAACATCTTGAGAGATGAAAGCTTAAATGAGTTGTGATCAAAGGTTACTTTCTTTTGATAAAGAAGGATTAGCTAAAAAAACTTCTATTAAAAAAAAAAATAAAATCCCCTAAAAAAAGAAGGCATCCTACAATAACATACACAATCCATACACATGATCTAAAGAGTGTTTGAAGATATGGGAAAAGTTATCAGACTCATACCCCAGATGTAGAACTGTCATTTTACTGCTTCTACTTCATTAATGTAGTAATAAAATGAGGGGGAAAACATTTTTGCAGCATGCAAAGGGCACATACACTTTCATGCTGGATATCCAGGTTTTGCCTTACTGCATCAGTGGGTCAAACCTGCCCAAAAGCACATTTAATTTTAGTAGCATCACCTGATTTTAGGTAATGGGAGTGAAGTTTAATTTGTCCTACTTCTCTGGAATCCTTTTGTAGTTATTGAACTGCTCTTTTGCCCAGGTTGTACATACAAACTAATAATCTGTTTGACATCAGCAGAAATATAGGTTTATACTCCTGAAAGTAATGAACAGGGAAGGCCACATATACATGTAATGTAAACTAATTGAATCTTTAAAAGAATAAAAATCAGGAAACTCATTTCTGATAGGACCTCCAGAAAATATGAATATAATATCATGATGAGTCCTAGTTTAATCCAGCCAGGACAATCCTCTCATCATTCAGCTTCCAGGTCTTTATTGTACCCATACTAACAAAATTTTCATCTCTCCTCCTACAGAAACCTTTTTTTTTTAAATCTTTTCTGCCTTAATGATCATCTACAATGAGTCTTGTAAAAAGATGGTACTTGAAAACCTATAGAGGTTTTCACTGGTCACTGGTTTCACACTGGTCTCAGGTTCTGTGGTTCAGACTTCATAATGTCTGGCATTTCCTTCCTTCTGCGTTTTAGAATTTTACAAGTTTCTGACAAAAAGTCAGTGATCTGCTCTTTAGATATGGCTGGAACACAGCATCAGTTGTTCTGCCTGACATCTCTAATGCAGAGGGATGTACTGAAAACACCTGCTCTGTTCAGATACCCCCATTGCTCAAGCAGAGGATCCCATCACCAGCATCCCTGGTTCTCTCTCTCACCAGTAGGACTGGTTTTGTGGTTTCTGGCTTTGTGCCATCTGCAGTGTAACAGATTATCTATTGTTCTTTTCTCTTAAAAACTGGCAATGTGGAGGACACAAGAAATTGGGCTTGTCCTATGAAATAGGAGTTTTGCCTGAGCTCCATAGCCAAGAGAAAAATCGAAAGGGAAATAATGAAGCAACTAAGCCTTCCTTTAGAAATATTTTGCACAAGTGCCTCCAAAATTTTTATTTTCACCTAACATAAGTGCAAATTCCAAAACAAGTCAAGGTGAACTGCTGGGGGAGAGAAGGGCATTTAAAAAGTCTGAATTTTTGCAATCTACACTTTTTTACAATTTTTACAATTTTTGTCCTTCTTGGACAGTAAACTTGCAACTGTCAGTTTCAGTGAGGATCCCAAGGAAACACCTGCCAGTCTTTTCCTCCATTTGTGGACCATAAAAACGCTCTGTGTTTGGTAACTCCATTCCTGAAAGTAATTTCATCCCAGCACCTGCTGCAGAGTCCTCAGAGCTGAGCTGTTGCCATTGGAAGCACAGTCTAGACAAAGATAAAATTAGAAGCAAGCACTGTCCTTTTTGGGAAGCACAAAACAGTATCTCATCTCATCTCATCCCAGCAGACTTGTTCTGTCTTGTCTACATTATCTGGTGGCATTATAAAATGGTGGACAGGACCCTCTTTTCTTGAATTGAGGAGCAATCTACTAAGCACAGTCCCAAAAACAGATATGATGAAATATAAACACCTACCACATATCAGAAGAAAAAGAAAAATCTGACATGTTCAGTATTCATCACTATTCTACAAAATCTTTTCATTTTCCCTAGCAATGTAGAATACATGTCAGGTTTAGCAACAATAATTATTAACTGAGCTGACTCCAGGGGAAAATAAAAAACATGCAATGCTACTGTACTTCAGAGACAAGCAGTAATCTATGTGTATCACAACTACATTTTACTCTGAAATGGTTTTTAATTCACTTTCTGCATGGCCTTGATCCCAGGTTTTTTCAGGATCCATTTAAAAAATGCAGGATTAAATCAGATTTTTTCCCCTGATTTTGGATAATGGCAAATTACTCACCATATCCTTAAGTAGGTTGTTCCCATGGCTAAGTTAACTGTGGACAGAGCTATGAATGTGTTCCTGGATTTCATTCCCAGTATGTCTGTTGTCACATTGATTGCCAGAACATTTTATGATCCTTTTTTCAGCTAGATTGAAAAGCCATCAACTACTGGAATATTATTCCCCTTGTATGTGTTATCCTTAACTAAAATTCATTTTCACTTGGCTATGCAAATAAATTCAGTTCATTAAATCTTTCACAAGTCAGTTATTTTTTCAATTGCTTCTCCTGAATCCCTCCTAATCACTTTCTGTGCTATTAGTGAGAAAGCAAAAATGTGAGCAGCATTACCCTGTAAGGACAGAGGCTGTGGCTGCCTCATGTAGCAGGGCTTCCCTACCCCAGAGGACTGGGGTCACTCACACCCAGCAGCAGCACTCAGACCCATCAGCTGTGTTTGTCTAACCCAGCTCTGTTTGACCAAGGTAAACTTCACAGTGCACAGGTATAATGTCAGTGACTGGCAAAGCATTATAATCACAGCAAATGCTGCTGAACCCCTGACTTCTCCCACTCACAAAGGTTTAGGCTGCTCTGTTGGTCCATGCAATCCACACTCCCAGCACAGGGGCTCAGCAGGGTTTTGCCTGCCACATTTGGGCTGCCCACGGTGATGTTGCCCTCCACAACAGGCCATGCTCAGGTGAGAGGACCATCAGTGTTGCAGCATCTTTTGCAGGTCACACTTCTAAATGTTAACCTGATCTATCCCAGGGTTTCTGTGAGTTGTGCTCCCTTGTACTACTTGGGTAGACAGATTTGTTCTTTGCCCCTGCTGGGCCAGTTCCAAACCCAACCCAAACATGACCAGTTACTCAGTTCTTGTCCTGCAGTTATCCTTCTGGGAATTTGTCCCCCCTAAAACCAACCCAGCCCCTTCACCCTCACTCTGCCTTAACTACAATATTATATTTGGATTATACATGCAAGAGTTGAAGATCTGCAGTGTTTTCCAAGCAACTTCCATGCAGCTTCAATATACTCAGCAGGAGAGATGCAGACAGATTGTATTCCCAAAACAAATATTGTTGTTTAAGGCATAGAAATACGGCAGTAAGATAAACTTTAACTGTTTCAGGTCTCTGCTGCTCAAGAACACTTCTAAATTAAATTTAATGAAACCCAGAAATATTGAAATAATAATAATTAAAAAAAACATGAATATTTCAAACCAGCATCCAATTTTAAGGTGATTATTTTCATTACAATTATTTCAGAGATGACACAACAGATTGGAAAGTACCTATGTTTTATCTTTGCTTTTTCTCATTTTCCTAAAAAAGCCGACAGTATATATCACACTCCCTGTTTGTCCATCTTCATTTGTCAGTCCTTCATTCTCCCTGCAATCACTTTTCAATTCACTGGACCATTTCAGCCAAATTTGATGAGGTTAAGGTTTCGCAAATTTAGCTTTGTGAACTCTAATGACTGACTAGAGAACTGCATCCAATTAGTGCCCTGACAGAGGAGAGCAGGGAGAATTCAAATTTTAGCTGCCCTGCTCATTTCACTCATCAGCTAAAGGGCAATAATCAGATGATCAGTCAGCCATGAGTAGTTCCAAAGCTACCACGGCATGTGCTGCTTGTTGACAGCCCAAAGCACAAAGAAAAGCATTTAGGGGATTAGTGAGAGACCAGACAGATTTTAAGGGAGGTTGCAAGACATAAAACTGTAGGCAACCAGTCATTAATCCTTATGGAAGGATTTTCAACTTATTTTTAGTTGTTTCATTGTTAGTTGTTTTGGTTTTGCCTTTTTTTTTCTTTTTTTTTTCTTTTTTTTTTTTAAGTGTCTACAATCTGTTTTATGTATATGGAAAAACAAATCACAGAAAAAATTCTCATCCATCTATAGATTTTCTTCCTGTTTCTCCCCCACTTAAGGAAATCTGTGAATCAGTTGCCATTTTTAAGGAAGATTAAATACAATGTTTTTTAACTGCCTTTAACTCATTTGTTTGAACATGCTGGCCAAGTTCACCAGGCAAAATATGCCAAAACATCACATACTCACACATGTAACTCTCAGTTAACAGCAGCCATCTCTCCATAAGACTGCCCTTTCCAGACATTCCAAGTAGGACTTTTTACTTGACTTTTTTAAATATAGGCACCATTTTTCTGTTTGTGGCCCTTTTTTGTTCCATCTTGCATAATTAATAGGTTATAGATACTTCCTATTATAAACTTTTTTTTTTTTCCTGAAGAAATACATAATAGTCATCAAACTGGATAAACAGAAGTGGTCATCATTTTTTGCAATATGTTACATCAATACATTCACTGCACTGGCTTTATACAAAACCCACAGAACTGTCTATTTCCAGGCTGTATTCATTATAGGAAAAGCTTATCTAAGGGAGGGGAAAAAAAATCGATGTTACATGACAATGCTCTTGTTTTTGTTCATATTTCAAACAGAAAAAGAGGCCTTTATGATTCCCTTTCCACTTTCCTCTCCTCCCTCTTCAATAATTTTAAAATTCATTGGCATTTGATAGAGCTCAAAAACACCAAAGAAAATGTGTTTCCTCTGATAATCAATTGCCAGGAATACAGGAGAAAGCAAAACTAGTGCTCTGAAGGAAGGAAGGTTGGGAAAACTCATCAGCTGCACAGTTTGACACAATCCAGACAAGCATCCAGGAGGCACAGATACACAGACCAAGGGTGCACTGGAGACACAGCCATGTGCCTTTATGTAATGACAAGGGAAAACCCTATCTCACAAAACCTAAAGTTCTTCAAAAAAATCAACAAGCAGCAATGAATAAAGAAGGGAGATGCAAGTTTCTGCCCCACAGCTCTGCAGGATATTAAGTAGCCCTGAGGTAAGACACAAAGTATTTACCCTGGGGTGTGTATACATATATTGGAAACAGAAGTAAACAGTTTTTTCTGTACAAAGAAGTCACCAGTGAAGTTTAACAATCAAAATTATTACCACACTGTTTCCGCACATTGGCAAATAAGGGGGTGACTCTGGCCAGCTGCCCCTGGCCACTCATCACTGCCCCTCCTCAACAGGACAGAGGGAGCAAGAATGAAAAACTTGTGGGCCAAAACAAAGGCAGGAGGGGTCACTTAACAATTGCCAGAAAAACACTCAATTTGGGGAATACTGATTTAATTTATTGGCAATTAAAAAAGATTAAAAAATATAAAACTCCAAATTTCACATGCTTAGTGATCCAGACTGTCCATACTCTTGCATGAACAAGAGTTTAGAATTTTTTGATCACAAAGACATCTGCTGACAGGAGCATTAGCTGACTGCCCAAAAAACTCATTGGGCAGGGAAAGATTAGGAAGGAATACAAAAACAAGACATCTTGTGCCATTACATAACTCCAGGGTGTGACATGGAAAATGGCAAAGGACAGTCAGCTCAAACAGACAGGGAGAACCGTGGAGAGAAGAGTAAGCCATGATTACCCTGAATAAGAATATTATCCTGTGTCACTGGCTGCCAGGGAGTGAGGTCAGCACAGGGCAGAGGGCACAGGACAGAAAGGTGCTGGGTGCTTTGCACACAGGCACTCAGTGTGTAAAACCTCCTGCCACAGCACTCCAAGAGTTCACACAGGACCAAGAGGAGACAGAGTGAATTAATGAAGGCAAATACATCAAAATTCAAACTATACAGTCACCCTGCCTTCCTCTGAGTCACAGAGTGCTCCATTCCCATCCTATACCACAGGTATTTGGGGTTGGTCACTGCCATAGACATGGTACTGGACCCAATAAACCTGGGGCTGGACCACACAGGATAAACTTTCTATCTTTTACGTGTGTTCTTGCTCTTCAGATCTGGGTGAACTGAGACTATTAATTATCCCTTTTCCTTTGCTTTTTGTTTGTCCAGTCCTACACACATTATCATGCCTGAACTGTCTTAATTCCCATGAAATCTCCTATTTTATTATCTTCTACAGAACAGAACTAAGTTAACAGGGAAAGCACAGAAAATGACATCTGCACTCTCATTACTGAGCATGCTAGCTATAGATGTCCCTTGTTTCACTTTTGTTCAAAGGATGCATTTGTTCTTTGTTTTTCAGAGAAATGAGAAAAATAATAATCTTTCTATCCAGATGGTGATGACAGGAGAACAATTTAGCATCATATCTTTCTGTTTCTCTAGGAGATTATGTGATTTTATACAGCAACATATTTGGAAGAAGTTTAACCACAGGTAATTCTTAACTGAAACACAATAAAAAGAGATGTGTTTTCAGCTAAGCACACAGAAACACCACAAAGGGGTTTTTGAAATCTTAAAAAGTTTACCAATAGTAATTGGGGAAGGAGCTGAAATTTTTAATGTATATTTGTACATTCCTGCAAACTCAAACAAGGGCCAGAGAAATGGATCAGAAATGAAGAGGTAATAAACAGGCAAGTTTTCCATACAAATAAATAACACAGAAAGATGGCTGTTTTTCTGGAAAACCATAATTGCCTTAACAGCAGTTTGGCACATCTATGTGTCTTTCAGTATAAAAATCAATTACAACCTACATCATAATACTTATGTAATGACATAGAGTCTATTTTTATCTCCTTTAGACATCACATATACATCTATTTTCAGTGATTTCATCAGAATTTTGATTGCAACCACACAAATGGATTATGCCATACAGACCTGATTTCATCCTAAAGAAAAAACAATACCTCCTGAGCTGTGTTGTTCTTGCTTTCAATTTGTAATATCTAATACATTAATACAAAGATTATACCCAGCTTTAAAAAAAAAACTAATGTAAATATCTTGCAAATAAAATGTATCTTATCATCTTCAACAGTTCACATAGGGTTGGGAGACTGCAAAAGGATCCTATTTTTATTCAATTCATGTAGTCAGCAGTGGAAAACTGCATAGCTATGTTCAAGGAAGTTCCTGCAAGTTCATATAGTGCTTTAATGGAATATTCCACAGCATGTAGGTTCAGTGACATGTTTCAGCAGACACTTTGACCCACTGTAACCACCTGGAAACATCATCCAAGAAGGACAGTTGAATTCTGCACAGTTGTAACACCATGCAGCTCATATCCTCTTTTTTTTCCTCATTAAGGTAGCTCTGAACAGCTGAGGATCAAACTTGGGCTGTGAGCACTCTAATAAATATTTTATTCAACCTTATGCACCTTCAGATAGAAAGCCAGGAATTATCAGCTACTTTAAACTAGCTAAGGCTCAAAAAAAAAAAAAAACAAAACAAAAAAAAACACGAGGCATGAGAAGTTTCTATTTTTGTGAGAACTGAAGAAGTGGTATCCATATTTACTGTTACCTATTTAAGCTTTCCAGACTAGTCAGCACAGCTCTACTTTGACGTGAGTGGGCTTTTTTCCATGACAAATGTACCCACATTCAGCATCTTCCCCAGTATCCTGTCTTGCTATAAAGAATTGCTGAACTAAGCTAGTACATTCAGAACACATAAAAAAGCCGATCGAAGAGAGAAAACCACAAATGAGAAGTGTGAGGGAAAAGACCATAAATAATGAAGTAGATTTCTTTACTTAAGAAGTCATTCTCCTTCATAATACTCCACTCATAAAAACCAGGAGTTAAAACACTACTAGTGACACTGTTAATGGATAAGGATAAAAATGTTATATCCAAAGCATTCTTTTTACTGTGACTCGGGTTTATTGAGAAATAAAAGGTCTAATAATCTCTTTCATTAACTCCTCTCTGTATCAAATTTTTAAATACCGTTGGAAATGAAAAGTGTAGCTCTAGTGACCAAAGTGACATTGTGCTGCATTCAGCAGCTGCAGACAGACATCGTACAAGAGTTTGAATACTGTAGAGTGCTGTGGCAAAAAGGGAGCAGAAGCTGGCTGCATGCATCACTTGGGGTAAATGCCTGAAAACAAGAGATCTGTGGTTATCTGAGCATCAGGACAGCGGGCAGCAGTAATAAGGTACAAGATGTTATCCTTAAGGGAGTGATCAAAACATCACTGTTCAGGGACAGTGTAATTCCTTGTGACATCTGTGCTAAAATTACATTTCCATGCTGCAATATACCCTATATCTGATTTAATACTTTCAAATGCATTTCACATAAGAGCAGCTCAAAGTCTCAGGGAGACAATTTTGCCTGGCCCTGCCAAGGTCTCTTTTTGAGGAACCAGAGCAAATGGGAGAATGATTCCCTTCATTAAGTTCTGCTCTATTTCCTTAGAAAAGCTAAGTGCCAACAACAAAAATACTGGCATATGGTAACAGCATTTTAATCTGCATATTTTTGTTCTCTGCTCTTGGTCTCTTGCTCTCTATTTTATTATCTCCATACTCCCAGTGTAGAGTGATTCATCAGCTCTGTCCTAAAATGGTGAAGTGACACTAAGAGTTACCTAAGATTAAATCAGAACTGTTCCTCATCCATTTCTTTGTTACCTCATCTTGCCAGCAATGCAGTTAGACAGACATTAAGACGTGTATGGAAATCAAAATAAAAATCACTTATCAAAATATGAAACCACAGGATGGCAGCTGACAAGAGAAACCATAAAATCCTACCCATGCTGTATTATCCATCCATTTTCAAACGCATGGACCCAGCCATCATTCAAATACTTCCACAGTAAAACTTACAATTCTTTCTTCCCCACAAATCCAGGAGCCATTCATGAGCCAAGCCCCCTGCCTCACTGGGGGCAGAACAGGAACTGATTTCACTCACAGACTGGTGGCTGCTCCTTGGCTCTGCTCTGTGCCCCACTGCCCAGGCTCCCTGAGCACAGGGTCACTGCCATGCACAGAAAGAAGCCATCAGCAGTGGCTCTCAGATTTAAGAATGCTGCAAATACCCTCCACACTTAAACACTGAACACAGAAACGCTGTAAAACCAGTCAGCTCTCTTAGCCTGAAACAAGGCCATTTCACCACTCCTCCTGCTGAGAGCACAAAAATTATGTTCATCATGTTCGCTAAGGCTTTATTTGAACTTTGAAAAATCAGGAAGCTGTTCACAAACACAGTTTTTTTCCAAAAGGAAAAAAATATTTTTCCATTAAAGAGTTTTACTTTTCCAAGTCCATTTCAACAATAGATACATCAGCTGATGATGAAAATAAAAAGAAAATTCCCATCTTGGCGCCTGCTGAGGACACCACGCTGGCAGAACACGAGGAAAGCAGAGTCAGGTACCCAGTGGGGACATTCTCAGGCAGTGCATGGGATGTGTCAGAGTACTGAGAATGCCTCTAACTGGTGTGAACCCACCATTTCCCTTGGTGCAAACCCAAAACTCACCCTTCTGAGGCACCTGGCATGGAGCACTCTCTGTGCCCTCATCAGTGCACAAACAGCAACAGCAGCCACACTTAGAGGTGCTTAAACAAGCAGCTTTTTGTAGTCCTCCTGCCCTTCTTTGTAAGCTGCTAAAACAGAGCAGTAAATAGAATTATTAGCTTATAAAATATGCATATGACACAAAGCTGAGCACATTAAAAGTACACATACGAACAATAAAAGTAACAATACCAAGGATATAGAAAAATGTAACCTCAGTTTCATGTACTTCCAATGAGTCTGTCTGGTAGCTTCTTGCATTTCCTCTCTCAGTAATTAGTGTCCTATAGGGATCTGTTTCACTGCAAAAAAATTGAATAAACCATGAAAAGATTAAACGTAATTATCATTATTTCCATTTCTGGGGCAAGGCCTTTTCATAAATAATTATGTTGCAGTGTAAAACTGGAGGCTTTATACAGTTGCCCTATCATTCATAATAATGAGTAGGATAATATGCCATAAGCCAAATCTTCACATTCTCATTAGATAGAGAAGATTAATTAGGACTTTAACCAGAAATGCCACTAAGCATGATGCTTACTTAGGTAATTAAAGCACTGAGGATATTGAGGCTTATGTTGTCTTCCAAATCTGCAAATAGCATGATGCTGACAAATTTACATTGTATAAAACCATATGGTCTTCAAATAAAGTTAGAAGAATTTTTTTGTGCATGTCAAACCTTTGTAATAAAGTCACTTTAGTGTCAAACAGCAGATTTTCTTCTCACCCTGTTCCCAACTAATGTTGAGGAATTCAAGGTGGTAAAATGAAAAACTACTGTGACCAAGACCTCTGCCAATGTGACAAAGACTCATTTCTACATGAAAGGCAGAAAGACCTTTACCCTCAGCTGGATGAGGTTAATGAATTGACTCACTGCCAAGATGCTCAGAGCAGCCAATGGCATCAACTCCCATCTCTGATTCATTAAATTTTCAGGACTAATTTTGGATAGAATGGTCTTTTCCTGTATTTTATGCTTGAAGGAGTTTCCCACACATACCTGACAGTCTGCTTTTGTCATATCTCCCTTTGGAAAGCTACTTTTTCTTGTAGCCTCCCCACAAACAATACACACACCAGGCTGAACAGGTGGTGTACTGAAAATACCATTTACCATACTGAAAAAATGGCACCAGTCTCCCATTCCTTCATCTTCCTTTGTCCACCTGCTGACTCTTCTCATCTTTTTCGACCTAAAGGCTTTATGAAATGTCTCCTTTTCTAGTTCTAATTCAGTACAAAATACAGGCCATGCCTATAGCTCATATACAAACAATTTACGTTAGTAATAATAAATTTATGGCTAAGGTCAAATCTCCTTGGGTATCTTAGGAATATTTCACTGATGTGGAAGATAACTATTTATGACCATGTTGAAGAGCAAAAAGAGAAGGAACTGAGGGTTCCACCTTTAATTTAGTTTGGAAGTCACAAGAATATCCAGTTCCTGTTGACTCTTATCCAGGAAATAGTATTTACAAGACAGTAACTGATCTTTAATTGTCTTCTCCTTAATCTTTCCTGACTCTTTAAAGCACTTTAAGTTTCAGTTTTCATTCTGGATGATTTGGCCAATTCTGCTGAAATGTAAGCAGCACTCAAAAATGTACTGGCTTTTGTTTGTTTGTTTTTAACATATTGACAAAACACTACACCAACCAAAATATACATCCAGAAAATGGAAGAAAAATGAAAAGAACCCCAAATCTCTTCCTGGTTGAGCATATGGAAGGTTCTCAACCATGAGACACAGAACTAGAATCTTAACAGCCCATGAAATTATATTTTATGAAATGTAACAAAAAGGTTTTAGAACTATTCCACGTTTGTGTTCAAAGTAAGATTACCCAAGAGTGAAAATGATTTTGTGTGGTTTATTCTAGCAGAGGAGAATATTGTTAACATTCTTTTTCACGCTGCCTCTGGCAACTTCTTTGCTTTTAAAAGATAACTTTTTTTGACAACCACATGCTCTGCAAGAGCAGTGGAGGTAAAGTGTTTCTGAGAAGAGAGCAACTCTCAAATCCTGTCCTTCCTGACACAGCTGAATTAAGGTTTCTAAGAGAGATAATGATTTAAATCAACCAATTTTTTGGTACAGAAGTTCCATGTAGTCTGAAGCAAAGTTCTCTGCAGCTGTGGCAGCAATGTTCTCTCTGGAAACTTGGCCACCTGTAGGTCCAGAGTAAGGACAAAGCAAAGAAGGATCACAAGTAAACGTGAGCAGAGCAAGAAGAGGCACCACACAAAAACTAAACCAAGTTGATCTCTATTTGTCACGAGAATAGCTGACAAAGGACATTCTCTTCTTGAGAAGAGAATTCAATTTCTCCAATCTGAGTTTGGCAGGACTTCAATAAGGGTGCTGAATTGAGAAAAAGTTCTAGACTAGGTTAGAAGCACCAGTTCTTCAAGGAATTGGAATCCCTTTGTAGGATCCAGCTGGGATCCTCACACCATGGGTCATTTTTATTTCTGATTGATCACTTGACCTAATCCCTTTACACTTGTTTTAATCTCTAGTCCTTGCTTGAAGAGAATTATCTAGGCAGGTTCTCACTTCTCTTTATTTTGCCATGTTATTAGCTTTTAGCAGGATATAATTTCCTCCTTAAAATGTGTAATAAGAGTGGGCAATCCAGACAGGCATGGAAAACCAATAAATGCAATTGTCAGGCAGGAAAGATTAAGGAGAAGACAATTAAAGACCAGTTACTGTCTTGTAAATACTATTTCCTGGGTAAGAGTCAACAGTACCTGGATATTCTTGTGACTAAACTCAGGATAGCCTCAGGCTCAAGGCACAGGGATCAATAGCTCTGGCTTTGTCACTGTGCTGTGAACACAGCTTTAGTCAGCAGCAGCTCAACAAGTTCTCTGATGGGAAACAGATAATTTAAAAATTATGAAATCTGCAGTCCCAATTACCATGAAGCAACAAATGTAATTTTGTTTTTTTTTAAAAAAAGATTTGTAGATTAAATAATGTTGTCCACTAATGTTGTCTTGTTCACTCTGCTATGCTTTGTAATTTAGTAAACCAGCACCAATGTCATATCTGAAGTGTATTTCACATGCCGTTAGGCATAATAATGCATATGGTATGCTTCATTTAAACAATCAGATACACCTATTATAGTCATTTATTTTGCTTTTTGTTATTGATTGCTTTTTATTTCACTGGATGAGAGAAATTAATCCTGCTGACAACTTTCTTGCAAGATCATCAATTAGAAATTTTCAGTCAAGCAGCACATATTAGATGCTTTTTACTGGAAGATCACTTCCAGTAAACAGATGTTTTCTAAAAAGTCCACCCAGTATCACAGATTCTCAGACAGAGTTGTACTAAGCTCAGAGAAGTTAGAGCTGCATGTCCTAAAGCAGTAAAAGAACTCTTCCTGTTCTCCAGTTCATTTCCCATGCTCCCTTGGCATTTATATCAGCTCTAGGCTCTTCACCTGTTTCCTGTTTTCTTGCCTTTCTTCTCAGTCCAGTTACCATTACAGAATTTTAGAAGAGATGGACATTCAGACCTTATGATTACCTTATGGCATGAGCATTAATTAGCCTCATACTCAAAAACACTAACTGCACTCAAAGTCTTGAAAACCTGAGTTTACACATTAAACAGAAAATGGGCCCTGTTTGTAGTCCCATCATGTGTGAGACATTCTGAATTTCTATTTCATTTAAAACAGAGCTCAGTTTCAATCACTGCATTGGAGAGACACTATCTAAATGTGACTAAACATCTGACTCCTATTTTGGTCACATGAGAACAGCACTCAGGGAGCCTCTACTTGCTGTCTACCTCCCACGGATTAATGACTCCACCAGACAGCCCAAAATAACAAGCTCCAAGACAAACCTGAGTAATAGTGGCAAACTTCAGATCCTGTGTCATACTACTGATGGTGGAGGCCTGAAATCAGAGTGCCAATGAACAGCTTCTCATTAAAAGGAGAAGTAAAGTATCCACACTTTCTTAAATCTGCATATGTATATGCAAACCTGCAAGAATATGACTCTGGGAGTTCTGGCTGCAACCGAAAATATCCTTTCTACCTCTCAACAAATAACAAAAATACATCATTTCAGAAAAATGTTTAGCTCTGTCAATAGTCCACATCATAAGTCTATAAAATCTTCCATCTTCTATAAACTTGTTTAATAATCTTGTCATCTACTTCACTGCTTATTAATTGAATGCAAACGTCTCTGAGCCACAGGGCACATGAGATATCTGATTTCTGTATGCATTATGCATATGCAGAAGCAGCTGAGAGCTATAAACTTTTCTATTAGGGGACTCTAATGGGCTATTTAAAGAGAAGCAGTTAGGGCTGACTCTTGTAAAATGGAATTACAGCTACCTTAAAAAGGGTTCCACATGTTAAGGACAGCTTCCAAAGTGCCATCCTTTAAACCTACATTACCAGAATTCCTAACTTAGAGTGAGATGAAAGCAAATTACATTTATATGTGAACTCACAGATTTATTTGGTTTTCAAGGTGTTGAAAAAAACGAAATAGAGAGCAATAGAATGTTTTGGGTTTGCATTTCCTTTTTAGTTCAAATCAACTTTAAAAGGTCACAAAGGAATGAAAAGAGACAGAGAATAAAAGTGAGCAGAATGAGGAAGATGAATCAGTTGAAAACCCCCTGAAAAGACCAGTAAAGCTTTTCATTTTGAAAGCATTGACTCAAAACCATATTTAATAGCCCTATTGATAGAATATTACATTGGGAGAACAATAACAGAGACAACGAGAATGAAAATACATCGTAGTTCATATCGAAAGTGTCCATTCAATTAGGGCAAAAATCCAATACTCATCACAGGTAGACAGACCTCAATAAGCCAAGACATCATCTCTGTAATCACCCCAATCAGATTGCACTTTAAGATTGCACTTTAACAAGGACATTTTCTGTTTGAACATTAAAAATGCTGTTGAAACATTAAAAAATTCTACCTATAAACAAACGAGAAAGCATAAAATTAAGAAAATATATAATTAAATACAAGGTAGGATTTAAAGGGGGAGAGGAGTAGAAGAGAGGAAATTACAAGCCTGTACAGGAGAGAAAATGAGGATTAGACAGGATTGACCATTTTTATTTAAAACACTGCCAGAATGTTAACTAATATTTCTTCTTATTATGGAAAACTGTAAGGAAATTAATTCAGCATAAGAGTTCAAGATAATGAGTTTAGGACATGGACAAAAGAATATTAACACTGTTTAGCACCAGCAAAGCTCTGTGCCAAAATGCAAAGACTGAACCATTTAATGTAAGTATAGATTAAAGTGAAAATCCAATCCAATTCAATCCAAATACAAAATCTGTTTTGATTCCACTGCTGGAGTGGAAAGACAAACACAACAAAAGGCAAAAGCTGGAACTTGGGTTCAGCTTTCAGGATCTGTACATCAGTTTCTTCTGGAGTCCTGTAGTTGAGCGAGCTCTTTCAGATATCCATAATCACCAGAATAATCATCATAGAAGAACTTAGGACTCAGTTTATCAGTTCTTGTGACAAGTGCTGCAAATACTCATATATTATTAGCCTACTGTTTAAACAACTTTCACAGCACTTAACAGCCATGGCTGTTCTACGACCCTGAAATAATTAGAGATTTCTTTTTCATCTGAAAGTCAAATAACCAACCAGCCACATTAAACATGGATACTTAAGAGTAATGTGTAATAAAAGCACATAAGAACTGAATTCAGACCTATTTATACAAAGGTATTTTCCAAGTGCCACATGATATAAGCTCTGTTTCTAGGTATCAATGTCAGAATGCTGCTTCTGGTGCATTCTCTAGATCTTGAATATTCTTAGAAAAAAACCAAAAATGGGCAACATAGATATAGCACTCACTTTATTTGCCACATTCAATACAAAATTATTCAATAACATTAGACAGCACTGGATTGGACAATGAGTTTAATAAGCCAGGAAAGACAAGGTCATTTTTGGGAAATAGAAAACAAGGTAGAACAGTTTACAAAAGAAAATACTGGATGCTACATGCAAAATACACACATATGCCTTTATGGTGGGTAAGACACATTTAGTTGGGGCTTTTTTTCAATATTTTCTTTATATTGTAAACTCCATTACAAAGGCTGAAAGATCTGGCTCAATAATATGCCAAAATGATTCTTGATTACCTGCAAGTGTTGCCTTCAAACTTTCCTTCATTACCAGGCACAAGTCACTGATAACACAATTCATAACTCCCTCATCTAAATGGTGCCTGAATGCAAGAATTTGTCTGGTTTCATAGGTGAGTTTTTTTATTATTGTTGCTCTTTATGGAGGAAAAATTGTCATTTAGTTAGTCTGGTTCTTATTTGACCTTTCAAAAGTTTAAGAGAAAAATTGAGTTCAGGACATGAAACACTATTTTTGTGGTGATGCTGAACATTTTGAACCAGATATATTCTACACAGACAGCAGGAACACTCAGTTTTGTTTACCTTTTCCAGCTACTGCATAATAATAACAACCCAATTTTCTGATCTGGATCCTGCAGGAATTTTTTTTTCTTTTAGACTACTTCTCTAAGTCTCTGGCTGACTCATCATATAATGTATCTCAGAGGCCTGTCCATCTTCTTAAATTAAGTTGAACAGCCTACTGAAGAGAGATGAATGACAAAACCAACATTTTCCACTTGCAAAATAATTCAGGTTGTGTTATATACTTACCATCCAAACATTTCTTTCCCCTTTTTACCATGTAGTCACTTTCTAAAGAGCAGATGCATCATCTTCTATAACTTTCTTAAATATACAGACCTGTTAAATGAGTATCTAAGAAACAGACCCGGTTAATCCTTCAAGATCTGACATTATTGTTATTATTATTCATTTGGTCGTAGATCCTCACGTAGGCTAAAGCCCCAGAAGAGCAAGACTTTTCAAAGAACTACAGAGGACAGCCTTTGCCCTAACAAAAGGCCAGGAGAACAGATGAAAAACAAAGCACCCTCTGAAAGCTGTTTACTCAAGAAAGCAAGATCATGAACATGACCAGCATAAAAATCAGGCTGTGTCTTCAGAGGGTGGTGAGGAAGCAAGAATTGTTTTGGATTTTTTGGGGTAGTGCACCTGCAGAGGAACAATCACACCAGAACAGCCTCAGAAAAATGAGTTCAGCGTTTTGCTGTTGTCTCTACATTCACTTCGGTACTCTGTGTTGCCCCTCGAACAATCAGAAGTTTCAGAAAACTGCTCTTGCCAGCAAAATAGAGGCAATTGGTAAGCAGAGTTCCAGGTAATTTCTCCCTTTCCCCTTTGTTCTACTTTTAACATGGCTCAGGTTTAAGAGCTGAGCTTTATATCCCAAAAAAGAGAGCTTGTCTATAAAACAGAGCAATTATCACCTCTGGAAAAGTCTAGGGCTAGAATGTAATTAATGAAATCTCTGATAAACAGTATAGATTGTTTTCTTGGTAAGGTGAATCACTTGACAGAACCATGCTGTCAATAGACTCAGGACATTTATACATAAAACTGACTAATAATAAATACTGCTTCAGTTTCATGTTCTGAAGCCAGCAGTCAGAGATGGAAATCCAATGCTCATATCCTGAATTCCGTATTTCAATGTACTTTAGCTGATGCCACTTCTCATTGTACTCCTAATTTCCATTCCACAGACCTCATTTAATTTTCAGTGATTCCTGGATGCCATTTCACTCAAGCATTTCAATTTTTAGAATTCACATAAACAACAGAGCAAAATATGTGCTTACATCATATTTTTTCTTAAAAGATACTCCAAAAGAGAATATTTGGTATTTTGAAGTATCCTGTAAAGGTTCACTGAGTGGATGAATATCTTACTAAGAAGCTTTAGCTGAGAATACGTTTAGAAACGGAAACATCTTCTTGAAAGTAAGAGTAAAATAGGTGCTGTTGATACCTAGGGCTCAGACTCAGACCTAGTGCTGAAAATCTGTAAGAAGGTGTGATGGAAAATGCACTGAGCACAGGAGTGAAACCACCACATTGGAAAAGCCACCTCCACACCAGCCTTGGCTACTCACTCCTACAGCAAGGCATGTGCTTGTCTCAAAAGGACAAGTCTAACTCACCCACCAGATTGATCTGCAGCTTGGGCATATTAAGATTCAAAAACTTATGATACCTCACTGGAATTATTAAAGGAATTAGAACACACTATTTTCAGTTGCAATTACTGTAAAGATGGATTTTTAGCTTACAGAACCTCCACTTTAGTGCACCAATATACAGAATGCACCAATATACAGAATCTTCCTGCAATGACATGCAGCAGGCTCCAGTGAGAGAATACATTCAGAAATCTTCCCTTCACCACAATATTCTTGCTTAACCATCTCAAAAGGGAATGAAATAACCCTTGGTAGAGATGAAATTGTTCAGTTTTCGACTTAAAGCAATATCTGGGAAACATCAGGAGGTCATGTATTCCATTTGTAATATATAAAGTTTTACATCTTCCCAAGGCACTGGAGAACATGCATTATTCACAAGGAAGATATATTCAATAAAATGTTCAAAACATTTTGCAAACAACACACAGCAAATAAGACTTTATTTGCTCCTTTTGTGTTATGTTCTCTTTCCCCTTGAAAATACTCCTCTCTGTATAATTTTTGATCCAATACTTCTGAGGTGTTATTGTTATTCTGCTACCTTCTCTAAGTAAATTACATATAAAGAATACCAGAGGATGCTTACTTGCAGCTACAATCTCAGCAAGAAATATATGCAATGAATTCACTGCTGAGAGATTTATGTGATTCTAATCAGAAAATGTCATAATAAAATGTTTACAATGGAAAATGAAATATCTTAGGCTTTTCAGGGCTGCAGGATGGGACATCTGCCACTTGGCATAGCTAAATTTTTATGAATGTTTATGAATTATTCTACTGGAAAATGAATGATGGGCTATAATAGTTTTTGTGTATATGTCACTATTCCCAGACACCCTATGATGGAACTATTCATGTATAACAGTTGATACAGCAGAGCTGGAGCTTTTCCTGCCTCAGTAGATGCTGCAGCTTTCAGAGCCTGACATTTGCTAATGCCCATTGGTATGCATCTGATTCCAGACATTTTCCAGCTTCAGGGAGACAGAGCATACAGAAAATGGAGTTTAGAAAGAAATACATTAGATATATGAAACAAAACACAAACCAACCAAACAAACACACCCCAAAACAAAACAAAACAAAAACAAAACAAAAAACAAAAACAAAAACAAACAAAAAAAGACGAAGGCTCAAATCCATTTTAGGACATCCCCATACAGCTCATCATTCATGCATTGAAACTCGTAAGCACAGACACAATCCCACTGTACATTCCCCACAGCAGTCAAGGCACCTTCAAAACACAGAGGATGGAAAAATCAAAAACTTAAATCAAATAACAGAAGAAGAAAAAAGTCAGTTCTGTGCTGCCACCTATTGCAGACCCTGCCAGGGCAGCAGCAGTGGGGCAGGAGCAGTCACGGCCCACAAGGGAGAGGGACAGTGAGTACAGCAGAGTTGTCACTCACAAATTCCTCCTGAGCCACGGGATGCCATGCCCCTTACCAAACCTCTCTGTTCTGCTGGATCATTAAGCCATGGATAGCCTGCTGTTCTGTAAGATAAAGGGAACCTTTTCTTTTTTTCCCTTTCTCTTCTCTAAATCCAGAGAGAGAAACTAACTACAGCACACAGCTCAACCAGGGTTCCTTAGCAGAAACTTTTAAAAGGGGAAGTTAGCAAATCCAATGAATAAAACCACTTATTTGTACAGCAAACTATATTTGCTGGTAAAAGAAATTGTTGCTGTATTCATCTTCTCAAGACAGAGATCAGAGTTCCCATGGATAGCAGTCTATTAAACAGTTGCATGAATCACAATTTTCCTTCCTGCTGGTCCTTTGGAAAGGGAAGTTGTTGCCAGAAAGTTGTTCTGTTTGTTATGTAATAGCTCATCTGAACTTCTTTGGGTTGCACCAAGTCCAAACTAACTTGTACTCTTCCACTGCCATTTTTTTCCTTCCATGTTTGCAAAGTTCCATCTAACAGTGTTCATGGGATACTGCAAGAAGGGCTGTCTGAAGCTCACCCATTTCCTTCTCTAGGTCTTACTAAACATGGACACCTTGGGGATTAATTAAAAACAAACTCAAGAACAGTATCATACCTGGCTGACAGATCCTGAGACACAGCTGCTTGTGCCATGCTAAAACTTAATTTTTTAAAAACAAAACACCAGACAAAACATTTTCCTTTCCCAAACACAGGTAACACATGGATTTGTCAGATCTTCAGCCTGTGAGTTCTTCCTCTATTAATCACCCAGCAGCTTCAGTGATCACTACTGGTTGCTTCTTCTTAATGTTTAAATACTTCTGCAATGAACTTTAGCTCAAAAGATATGTCTGAAAAATTTAGGCCATGACATGGTTGGAATTTCAAAGGAAAGTCTGTGTGTTTGTTTATTTGAAGAAATATTTATGCAAACAGGGTTCTCTAATTATACCCACGTGATAACACTCTGAATCAACAGCACTGGCACACCTTTGACATTAGTTAGTTTTATACCCTTTAATATGACACAAATTAATTCATGCAGATTTTCCTTTAAATATACTCATTAGCAAAGAGCATTTGTCAAATCTACCTCCAGCATACAATGCCTAATGATATCCCTAAACATTAAAAGCCCTAATCTTGTAATTTATAGCTCAAAGCAGTTTACACATATTAGTGCAATAAACTGCAAGCAGTGAACTAACAGATGTCTGCCTGTACATGGAATAATTCATGCACATTTAGTAACAGCTTGATATGGGTAACTACAGTGGAGCCACTGAAATGGGAACTAACACTGATGAAGACAAAAAGTGTTTTAAATACTCTCAATCTCAAAGGTTTTCTTAAGATGCACCATTCCCATGCATAGTTTATGAAATGCATCTAATTAGAAAACTTAATAGGCTCCATAGCAGAATGGAAAAACTGCACACACAGAGAACTGTAGTATTTACTATCCCAATATTATTCAGTCTATTTATTTAATAACACATAGCATTTCCTGTTAGGCCCATTGCCATTTAATATTCTAAAAAAGAAATCACTGAGACCATAAAAAAATTCCAATTCTTACATCAATTAAAACATTAGAAATAAGAAATGCAGGTACAGAGATAAGTAAGTCCAGGCTTATACACAAGATTATCAGGCCAATATTTACGTTAAATACCTTGACTCAGTGGCCAGTAACTACCAGTTTTGATTTATATCCTTTATATGGTAAAGATTCCTACTGTGTAGGTCCAAAGCAGTTCTCGAGGATGACTACAGAAGCAGCACTGAAAATGAAGAAAATTCATAGCCTTTGATAGATAAAAGCCTGAAATATTGTAATGTAAAATTACAAATATTTCACAAACAATTGCTTATTCCTGTCCTCAAGACAAAGGCAGCATACACAAATACATGACAGGAAAAAGTGAAGCAAGACCAATCAAAGTCCAGAAATCAGTAGCCCTTAAATTTTCAAGGTGACTGAAGAGGCACAGCAGACAATCTGGTTGGCAATATGCTGTTGGATCTTATTAAAAGGGTCTCCCTGTTTATATCCTTGGAATGCTCACAGCACCTTGTGGTTAACTAAAACACATAACTGCAGTGACTGACTTGGCATTAAAGAAAATATCAGTGACACAGTTCTGTTATCAAAAACTTCAGGATCTGAGGTTTTGAATTGGGAAGTTGTGGCAATCAGCCAGATCTCCATAAATCTGAATTAGCAATGGTGTTAAGTGCTTATAGGTCAATCAAGGTTAAAACTGATTAGCCCAAACCATAAAACCCCAAAGGGATTTTCTGTAGCATCACTGAACCTACAGGTTCCTGGACTTGGTTTTCTCCTGCACAGTAAAAAAGATGAGAGGATTGGTTCACTAAAACTCCTGTTATTGAAGTCATGACACTCAGTGATCATGTCCTTGACAAGTAGATAAATGGTTAATATCTGACAGTACATAAACAATATCACGCATTCAAATCCTGCTTCTTCAATAAAAATGCTTTACACCAGTAAATGAGATTTTCCTCTCAGTTTTACCAATGGGAATTTGAAAATAAATTATATGAAGAAAGAACTAAGCCCAGTACATTTCCACCTCCTCCCACTATGTGACTGTTTTATAAGTGAATTGATTACTGTAGTGACCAGCACTTCTCGTTTCTAACTGGTTCTGATAGTTCAATACAGGAAGCTAAAGCAAGTTATATTAAAAATGGCTACAGAGCAAGGAGCAGTCTCTTCAGGTTAATTGCCCCTGCAAGACAGAATCATCTATAACATCTTCCAATTTATCAGCTTCACACATACACACACACACACACACACACACACACACACACACACAAAAAAAAAAAAAAAAAAAAAAAAAAAAAA